>CM053623.1:290384899-290409909 GCA_028646595.1 Phalanger gymnotis | reverse complement strand
TGGGGAGAAAATTTGTAATGCAAACGCCTGTGAAAATCAATGCTGAAAACCAAACATGTCAAAAATAAAGAAAAAAAAAACTGTAAACAATGGAGTTTCTATTTTATCCCAGAGGCAAGGGGGAATTCACTGAAGTTGACTGAATAGGGAGTGACATGGCCAGATTTGCCCTTAGGGAAATTCATTGTTGGCAGCATCGCACATGATAGGCTGAAGTGGAAAGAGACCTGTGACTAGAAACTAGAGGGCTGTTGCAATAATATAGGTCAGAGATAAGGATGAACTAAGGAGGTGGCTTTGTGAGGAGAAATGGGATCAGAAGACAGAGAGAGATGTTATAGAACAGAAACAGCAAGATTTGTATTAGATAGGTGGGAAAAGGCAGAGTGGGAATATGCCAAGGTTATGGGCCTAGAAGACTTAAAGCTATGGGAACTGATGAGATTACCAAGAGAAAGAGTAAAGAGAATAAGATGGACTTGTAACATAATGTTGGAGAACGTTCACAAAGAAGACAAAAGAAATCATGAGTCAAAGAAGGAAACAGATCCCTCAAAGAAATACCATTTTAAAAGTGTATTTAATACATGCCTACTCTCCAATCTGAGCTCTGGCTTCCAATCTTAGGTTCGCTACTTAACTACCTGTACTGCAAGTCACTGAATCTCTTGGGATCCGAATTTCCTCCTCTGCAAAATAGAAGAATTGGACAAGGAAATCTCTAATGTACCTTTCCAGGTCTAAATCTATGATCCTATGACAATGTTCATTTCCTCTCCTGAAAATCCACAGCATAAATATATTAATAACAGGCATATATGTGTATATACATACATATTGTTTATATTGTCTATTCTATTAAAATGAGATTTCTTTCAAAGGTAAAATGAGTGTGTGTACGTGTAATGTAGATATACACTATCAATTAAATGCTGCATTTTAATTTTATATGATAGATAATTTGGAGAAAGGTACAGCCATTTTTAGACTAGTATAAGAGGTTGATTTTATTCTCTATTTCACATGCAACAGAATGAAGCAACTGGGGATATTCAGATTGGAGAAGACTCAGGGATGATATAAAACTGTCTTTGAGTATTTGGATGGGTGTCATGTAGAAGAGGGATTAGATTTGTTCTTCTTAGCCCATAGGGCAGAACCAGCAGCAACGTATGGAAGTTGCATGGAGACAAATTTAGGCTAGATATCAGGAAATACCTCATAACACCAAGAACCGTGCCAAGGTTAAACAGGCCTCAAGAGTGGAAGTTTTCATTTAAGTGGAAATCTTTAAGAAGAAATTTCATGTCCACTTGTCAGGTGTGTTATGGTAGAGATTTCTTTCAGGTGTGGATTGTGCTAGAAGGTCACTGAGGTCCCTGCCAACTCTCAAATTTTTCGATTCTGTGAAATGTACACTCTGATTTAGGAGAACCAGTAGTCCCAGAACTAGCCATCTATTTTATATTATATTTCTCTTGCCTTCCAAAGCACTTAGAACAGTGTTGGTTTTAAATGGTATAAATTGATACTTGATTTAAAATATACATATAAATGTGTGTGTATATTTCTCTCTCTCCACATATTCACACACACGGAACATGAAGGAAGTTAGGAGTATTATTGGAGGTTTTTAAATTTAACATTGTTGTTCAGAATATTTGGTATTATTAATTATTTCAGGAAATCCAATAGTTTCTGGAGAACAAAAGAATCTAATCAAAAAGAAAATAGGAAATAATTAATCTGTTATACATTTTAAGAAGGCACATTCAACAGGCTATTAGTCCTAATCATATCACTTTGTAAAAGCTTTATTTGAATTCAGCTTTTGGGGAGGAGAGGAAGAGGGAATTGCTTAAACTGTGGTAGATTTTCATAAGTCTTGGCTCAAAATTCAATCATGATCACAAAGAAAGAGAAAATTAAATTTATCCACTTATTCTATTCTTTGATCTGACTAACTGCACACACAAATGCCTACAAATGGTATGGGCAACAAAAAAGTCTGGCTACACAAATATAAACTTCTTAGCTATCCTTCAAAAGCAGACTTTACACAACTTCAGCAGTAACCATTTTATTATCATTATTACTGATGAGAGGGGTTCCACTGGTTATTTAATGATGGAATTTGTACAACTCTGCAAATCACTCTCCTCCAATAAAGATCAAGCAACGAGAGTAAGACTGCTATTTTTCTGATCAAGATCCACAACGTTTGATTAATCCTTTACTAGGTGTCCTCTCCAAAGAAGTGAAAGATCTATAGACCTCAAATTCAAAATTCAATTCTTATAAAATAAACTGATAGGACTTTCTAATAAGGTGCCTAAAAATATCTATGCCCTAATCAGGACATTTGTTTTCATTTCCTAACTCAATGAAGATTTCAAAAAGACAAAGCAGACTTTAGATGACAATTTTCCTTTGTCACCAGCCACTGCACACAATGAGTAAGAACTGAGGAGCGGTTTTCTTTTCTACAACAAATTTTACTAGGATGAAAATGAGTGGAAGCATATTAGACTTTGCTGTATTTTTTGATTTCTAAATATTTCAATCTTTTTTTTAAATTAACTCAGTGTGTCCTACAATTAAAATCACAGGATCGAATTGCTATTTTCTTATCTTACCAGATACCTCATAAGAACTGATTTCACAAAGAATAGAAAACTTTTATTCCCAGACTATTGATGATAAAGCATGGTACCCAACGCAAGAAAGGCGATGAATTTAAGATGCAGATTTAAGACACACATTTTCCAACATAGAAAATGTGGTAAATTGTTTTGCTTGATGATGCATATTTGTTACAAAAGTTTTTGTATTATTGTATTGTATGTATTGTGACGCTCTGATTATAAATTTTAAAAACATCTATACATAATAGAGATCTGACATATCATTTACAAACATATAATTCTTTTTTCTGTTCTACTACATATATACATATATATGAAAATGCCCATTTCATATGATGTTTGTTAAGTTCAGAATAAACTTAAGAAAAAATACAAGTTTGAAGGTGCTAAAGCCTTACTTCATAAAAGTTTGTTAAACCAAAGAAAAGTTACCAGGTAGGGGCAACTACATTATAAACTTAGAAAAGTGAGAGCCAGGCACAATGTAATGACTGGTTAATGAGGAACAACAGGAGTACCATGTTAACGCTGTTCCCTGTGCTCTTATACCTGTTAAGATATTTGATTAGTTAGGCTTCAGAATTTTTTTCAAGACTCAGACCACTTTGGATCATTCCAAGATGCCATTTAATGTTTACATTCATAGTTCCAATTTAAAAAACAATCTGTCAAAACTGTGGTTAGTTTCCCAAAGAATATTGAAAATGAATTGTTGCCATGTTTCTAACTACTATGGGGTCTTCAAAACATTTCGTAACTCACAATATTGGTAGAATTCTAAACAAATAAATGTCAACAAAAAAATACATGAAGAAAAAGTCTCGCAAATGATTGGGGGGGAAAGGGAAACTTTTTTATGGGATTATTAACCAAGGAAAGGTTTACTAGGGAATTGCTCATTTCGGACTTGCTATATTTTCAAAAATAGCAAAAGCTATTATAGTATTCTGAGCCAAAAAAATATGAGTAAAATATAACTTACAGGATTGAACCGTTTCCTTTTTACAGTTTGATCATCATCATCATCCTCATCATCTTCAGAGGTGTATGAGGAAGATGAATCTAATTTTCTTTTCCGAGGTATACCTTTAAGAAACAGAAAAACCACACTAAAACCTTGTAATGCTGTAACAAAACTATGCAATTAACACTATCAAACATGAGTAAAACTGCATTACAATTAAGGGTCTTCTTTATTAAAACTCCCTCTACTAGAAGTAACAGATAAATACAATAATGTTTTTTTTCTAATTCCTCTCTACTCTTAACATGACTGGCCAACAAGCAGCCCCTGAGTAACAAAGGCTCATACAAAATCCCTAAAACAAGTTAAAGTAAAAAAAAAAAGCCATTATGAATTGTATGTATGTGTGTATATTTGTATACATATCTTAAGCTGCTACTATAACAGAGACAAGTGAAGTCACTAGCCAATTAGTAATGTATTTCATAACATTTAAAACTAAGAATAGAACATTCTATCTACGACACTGATAAATTTTAACTTAGATCTTTTATCTGGATAGGTCTTTTTAAAAATATCCTGTCTGCAGTTCTTGACCTCAATGGTTAATTAATAAAGTGAAAAGAAGTATCTAAACAGAGATGTCAGCAACACATTCCACTTCCCCGCCCTCTCTCCTACTTTTTGGGGCCATTTTGTGGCTCATTTCAGAGTTTTGTGTTTTCTTGGCCAGAGTCCAAGGATGGAAATGTGGAGAGATTAAACACTGCAAACTAATTGCTATATGACATCAAGACAAAAAGAGATCAAATCAGTTAAAGGAGAAATCTTTTTTTGATAGGGAGAATTATGGAAGGCTGCACAGAAGAATTTGAGTGGAAGGATAGACCACGCTAAGTATAGAGAAAAGTATGAGCAAAATCTCTTAAGTGGAAAAGCACAGGATGTGTGAAGTAAAATAGGACAGAAAGACAGGATGGAACCAAATCATGAATGCTAGAAATCTAGGCTTTATTTAATAGACAATAAGGAATAAAAATAAATTTAATGAATTGAAGATTTCTGAAGAGCAGATTGACATTATTAGGTTTGTGCATGAGGGCTGTTAATTTGGCAACAGTGAGTAAGATAAAATGGATGGGGAAAGAGATATGCTTAGAAGCTATTTCCATTAAGGATGGTAAGGAGAAGAAGGATGGGAGATGGCAGAGATGAAACCAGGACTTGGACATATGAAAGGAAGTACAGAAGAGTTAAGGATGTCTTATGTTACTGGGATAGATGAGTGGAGAATGGCAGTACTATTGACAAGTATTAAGTTCAGCAAAGGAGCAGAAAAAAGCTTAGTTACATAGTAAAGATGTAAAGCTTGAGATGGCAGTGGGACATTCAGGTGGAGAATCAGCAAACAGTGGAGAAGAGAAAACAAAGAGGGAGGGGTAAGGAGAAGGGGAAGGTGGGAAGAAGGGGAGGAGGGAGAAAAGGAAGGGAAAAGGAGGAGAGAGAAAGCTTTGAGGAACCTTATAGCCAATGAAGGGAAAATAAAGTTTCAGTAGTTTTTAGAATAGTTTCAATAAAATATTAAGACTAAAGGATAGATTCCAAAGACTAAGAAGTAAATGGTCAGAGTCCCTGGAGCCAAGATGGAGGATTAGAGGCAACACAGCTGAACTCTCTCAGCGTGGTTCTCCAAACAACTCTAAAATAACACCTCACATCAAATTTTGGAATGCCAGAGCCAATAAAAGGTCAGGGTGGCATACTTTTCCAGCCTAAGAAATATTAGGAGTTCAGTAGAAGATCGTGACACTAGGGTGGAGGTTCTCAGGCCAGAGATGATGAGGGGTAGGACAACTGGTTAGAAAGAGATTATAGGGGAGTCTTTGCTGGCACTGACTGGCAACTCTACTGCCCTTACACAATTCTGGGTCACAGTCCCAGGGGTAGAGAGAGATGCTAGCGACTGGTCACCAGAAAGCAAGGACTTTGTTCACAGTTCCAAAGCTCTTGCAACTGCAGGGGACCAGGGGTGCTTTCTGGTTAAAGACCAGAATACAGATCAGGAGAGCAGTGACCATACCTCTTTTCACGATCATATCACCTTTCAGAACTAGCTCTGAAAACAGCAGTACAAAAAAGCCTGAAGCTTGGGGACAATGCCTCCCCACTTCTAGGTAAGGAAAGACCAACTTTAAAATAAAGTTCAAAGTCAAGAAATAGGCTGGAAAAATTAGCAAAAAACAACAACAAAGAATTTGACCATAAAAAGCTACTAAGCTGGGGCAGCTAGGTGGCTCAGTGAGTACAGCACCAGCGCTAGAGTCAGGACGACCCGAGTTCAAATCCAGCCTCAGACACTTGACCGATGTACTAGCTATGTGACCTCGGGCAAGTCACTTAACCCCAATTGGCCTGCCCAAAAATAACAACAAAAAAAGGTACTAAGCTGGCAGGGAAGACATAAACTCAGAAGAATACAACAATGTGAAAAAAGCTACAAAGAAATCTAAAAAGAAAAATGGTAATTGAACTCAAGCTGGACAAGAACTCCTGGAAGAGTTAAAGAAAAACATGGCAGAGGAAAAATTGGGAAAAGAAATTAAAGTGATACAAAAAAATTATGAAAAGAGAGCCAAAAGCTTGGTAAAAGAGGTACCAAAAAATAAAGAAAATAAGACCTTAAAAAAGAAAATTGGCCTAAAAGTAAAAGCACAAAAATTCATTGAAGAAAAGAACTCTTTAAAAAAAAGAATTTGGCCAAATGGAAAAAGAGGTACAAAAGCTCACCAAAGAAAATTAATTCCTTAAAAATTAGAACCGGGCAAGTGGAAGCTAATGACTCTCTGAGACATCAAGAAAACAGTAAACAAAGTCAAAAGAATGAAAAGAAAATGTGAAATAATCTCATCAGAAAATTAACTGACCTAGAAAACAGATCAAGGAGAGATAATCTGAGACTTATTAGACTACCCGAAAGCCACAATCAAAGAGCTATCGTATTTTAGAAATTATCAAGGGAAATTGCCCTGATATCTTAGAATCAGTGGGTAAAATAGGAATTGAAAGAATCCACCAATCACCTCCTGAAAGAGACAGCAAAATGAAAACTCCCAGGAATAACTGAGTCAAATTCCAGAGTTCCCAGGTCAAAAAGAAAATATTTCAAGGAGCCAAAAGGAAATAATTTAAATACTGTGGAATCACAGTAAGAACAACACATTATTCAGTGGTTTTCAAGTAAAAGGAGAGGAGTAAGGGGGGGATGACTTGGAATATGATATTCCAGAAGGCAAAGGAGTGTGGACTACAATCAAGTATAACCTACCCAGAAAAACTGAGCATAATCCTTCTAGGGAAAAAATAATTCCTGATGAAAAAGACCAGAGCTAACTAGAAAATTTGACATTCAAACACAAGACTCCAGAAAGTATGAAAAGGTAAGTGTGAACATATAATCATGAGGGTCTCAATAAAGTTAAATTGTTTACATGCCTGTATGGTCAAGATGATAAATGTAATCCCTAAGGACTTTATCATTATTGGAGTAGTTAAAAGGAATTTATATAGAGGTCATGGATGTGAGTCAATTATGTTGGAAATATCTCCAAAATAATGAAGGGGTAAGAAAGAGGGATGTACTGGAGAAAGGAGAAGAGAGAGGTAGAATGGGGAAAATTTTCTCACATTAACAAGTCACTCAAGGAAGGGCTTTTACAGTGGAGGAGAAAATGGTAGGGGGTGTGGGCAATGTTTGAAACTTACTCTCACTGGAATTCGCTCAAAGAGGAAAGAAAATACACACACACACACACATACACACACACACACACTCAGTTGGGTATAGAAATGTAATTTACTCTAAAAGGAGATAGGAAAGGAAAGAAATAAGAGAAAGGGGGAAATAAAAAAAAGGGAGGACAGATTAAGGGAGGCAGTGGTTGGAAGGAAAATAGACTTTTAACGAGTGAGAAAAGAAGAAAGAGAGGAAAAAGAGATAAAAGGAAATACATGGAGGGAAACTAAACCTAACTATAAATGGGAATGGGATGCTCTCACCCATAAAATGGAAGCAGACAGCAGAATGGATTACAAACTAGAACCCAACATGATGCTGTTTACAAAAGACACACTTGAAACAGAAAGACACACAGTTAAAATAAAAGGCTGTGTAGCAGAATCTAATGTGCTTCAGCTGAATTAAAAAATAAAAAGGCAGGCGTAAAAATCATGATCCCAGACAAAGCAAAAGTAAAAATAGATCCAGTTAAAAGGGATAATCTGAGAAACCACATTTTGCTAAAAGGTACCACAGAAAATGAAGCGATATTAAAATATTTTACAAGTTTCTCTGATAAAAGCCTCCTTTCTCAAATAGGTACTAAGTACAGAAATGGATCAAATGTATAAAAATAAGTCATTACCCAAATAATAAATGGTCAAAGGATGTAAGTAGGCAGTTTTCAGAAGAAATCAAACTACCTATAGTCTTATGAAAAAATGCTCTAAAAGTAACCACTGATTAGACAAAGACAAATTAAAACAACTCTGAGGTAGTACCTCAGAGGAGGGGAAAATAAGCACACTAATGAACTACTAGTGAAGCAAAGTAGTAGTCCACAAATACCACTAGGAGGTCTGTATCCCAAGGAGATCAAAGAAAACGGAAAAGGACCTATGTAGACAAAATTATTTCTAGCAGAAATTTTTGTGGTGGCAAAGAATTGCAAATTGAGGGGATGCTTATCAATTGGAAAATGGCTGAATAAGTTGTGGCATATGATTATGATGGAGTACTGTTGTGTTGTGGGGAATAATTACAGAAAAACATGGCCAGACCTATATGAATGGGTGCAAAGTGAAGTGAAAAGACCAGGAGATCGCTGTGCACAGTAGCGGCAATATTTTAATGATGATCAACTGTGCAATACTTGGCCACTCTGCTTAATGATGCAAGACAATTCTAAAAGAGTCATGAAGAAAAGATGCTACTTACTTCCAGAGGAAGAATTAATGAACCGAGTGCAAAATGATGCATAATTTCCTCTTTATTTTTCTTGCTTTTTAAAAAAAAATACAGCTAATATAGAAATGTTTTACATGATTTCACACATATAATTGATATATTGCTTGCCTTCTCAGTGGGGGTAGGAGAGAGGGAGAAAATTAGGAACTCAAAATTTAAAATGAACGCTAAAAATAAATAATTGATTGAAAATTTTAAAAATAGAAGTGGGCAGAATGAAGTAAGCATAGACTCCTCAAAATTTAGAAGCACAAACAAGAGCTTAAAGGTATCATAAGGTAGAGGGAAGGTTTGCTTGATTTTTAAGACAGAGGTGGTCTGAATGTTTGCTACACTGGGTGAAGGTGGAAGGTGTCAACAGTAATAGAAATACTAAACACTCACTTCAAGAGTGAAGGGCAGAGTAATGCAACCAATAAAGAATCATCAAAGACAGAAAAGTAAGATCTTAATTTGCTAATAAGTGCTATATAATTCTATATGAGTTGCTCTTCTTTTGAATATAGGGTATCAAAATTTTCATTTTTGCCTGATAAAGGCAAAGACTGCCACAAGGCCTAGCTGTGCTAAAACAGAAGCACCATGTTAAAATAGAAAGAGGTTATTAATAGCCCAACTGTCATCTCCTATTAAAATTCACAACCAAAAGAAATATGCTGAATGAACAATTTGCAGAATATGATATATAAGGATGACCTTTTAAAAAGTGACATTTTTAAAAAAATATTGTAGCAATATTACATAAGGAGAAGGAATCACAAAATTTTTAAGCATTTTTTTATACACCACTTTTCAGAATCATATGTAATCACTAAGAACTCCTAATATGGTCACAGTACTGGTCCACTCTCCCCGGCTCCACAATGTAATCTTACGAGAAGGAAGAGTATATTCCCTACTATTAATTCAATAACATTTCTTATCAGATCAGAGAACTTCAGAGTTATAGGGGATCTTAGCCAACTCAGTTTCATATGTCCTTCTTTTTGCTTGCCAAGGTCACAACGGTTTTAACACAATCAATACTAGAACCTGGGTCTTTTAAACTCTAAAACCTGTACATTGTTGTTTGTATGTTGTCTTTTCCATTTGACTGTGAGCTCCTTGAGATCAGAAACTGGTTTTTGCATTTCTGTCTATTCCTAGTACTTAGCACAGTGCCTGACACATAGTAGGCACTTAACAAATGTTTCTTGATGGAATTACCTAGTGTTCACTTCAATATACCATGATAATTTTGAAGACTATTATAGGCTCTTGCACTAACCTAATTAATGTACAGAGATATATTCCTGATCTTTGTGTGATAAAAAGAAAATTTACTAAAGGAGACTTCACCTCTTTGTCACCTAATCTACTGAATTCCTCTTATAAAAAGAAATATATCTGTTGAGGCAAGAAGGCAGGTGTTCAGTGTCATTTCCATGTCTAAAAAACGTGCCTCAAGTCAGATGATTTATGCCAATTCACCTAGACATGCTTATTCTTGCCTAAAAAGAGCGAAAGCTGCAATTTTTGTTAATAAAGAATTTTACTGCCTTAAACATCTGCTCTCAGAGCAGTTTAGGTAATGGTATGATGCCTGATTCCTCCAAGTACATAAAAATGGCTAACAAGCAAAATCTGTACTATATGCAAAGTTAAAATTATTATCTTAGTATAAAAATGTCAAAGATGAGCATGTACAGAATTTTACTAAAAACACTAGTGCGGGGCAAGGAAAGTAGGCTAAGTAATAGGACGTGATGTAGTGCGTAGAAACAAACTAGGAGTCAGGAGGGAAAGGAAATAAGAGATGCAGAAACATAAAAACAAAGATCAGGTGTAGAATTTGTTAGGGAAAGTATGTGTCTATATATGTACATATGTATCTATATATGTATATATCTATAAAACAATATCCACACTTAATTGTGGTGGGGTAGGGCAGAAAGGAAGGGGGGGAAAAGAACAAAGTAACAAGTGCAAGCACAGAACAAAAGAAGACTCACAAGGAAGCAAAGACGAACAACTCTCAACATAACATGTAATTATATATCATACAGGCTTTCTGGAAATGAAAATTTACTGCTACATATTTTGAATCCTCCCATGTTCTGCTGTGCACAAGACATGCTTTTTTTTCTTTTCTCACTTTGTATTTAAGTTTCAATATTAAGTTTAAGATATGTTTCCTTTTCTTTCTTCTGTATTTGAGTTCTGGTGTTAAGAGTTTAAAATTTAAAAAAAAAACACTAGTTGCTACAACTAAATCATAGTGTTAACTTAGAAAGAAAAAGCATAATTAATCTCATTGTATGAATAACTCTATAAATTTAGTGAATCCTTGATCTTAAGTGAAAGGTTTATGATGACACTGTAATGGTGTTAAGTATATTCTCTGGAGGAGGTTCGTGCTGACAATAGCGAGATACACTCTACCTAAGACACAACAGCACTTTTCAAGCTGTGCTCCAATTTAGTCAGTGTAGACTAGGTGCTTACTTATTGCCTAAGAACATGCCCATGTCTCCGTAGTCCTCAAAAACCCTCCACTTGATCCATCTCATAGCTCTCCTCCCTCGAGAAGGCCATCTACAACAGATGTTTCCACTCCCTTTCCTCTCAGGCCCTTCTAACTCTACCATCTGGCTTCTGACCCCACCACTCAAATGAAACTGCTCTCTGAAAATTACTAACAATCTTTTAGTTGCCAAATCTAATGGCCTTTTCTCAATCCTCTTCCTTCTTGACCTTTCCGCAGCCTGATACTGCCTGACAGTATCAAAGAAGAGACCACTATTCTGTTCTTTATACTTTCTTCTCTCTAGGATTCTGTGACACTACTTTTTTCCAGGTTCTCCTGATATCTATCTGATCACCCCTTCCGTCTCCTGTGCTGGATCTTCATCTGGGTCATACATGACAACTGTAGGGTTCCCCACAGCTCTAACCTGGGCCCTTTTCTCTTCTTCTAAACTTTTTCACTTCATGATCTCAGCTCCTGTGAATTCAATTATACTGATGATTCTCAAATCTACTTATACAGTAGCTCTAACCTTTCTGCTGACCTCCAGGCTCACATCTCCAACCACCTCTTTCTTGAACTGGAAGTCTCAACTTGTCCAAAACAGAATTCATTATCTTTTCCCCTAAAGTTTCCTCTTCTTATTAACTTTCCCATTATTGTTAACATTAGCCTCTCAGTTACCCACACTTATAATCTAGGTGTCATCCTTGATCCATCATTCTCTCTCACTCCCATTGACAAGGCCTCTTTATCTTTACATCTCTCCTATTTGCCTCCCTTCTCTACTCCCACCCTGCTACCACCCCAGTACAGGCCTTCATCTCAAGCCTGGACTACTGCAAGAAATCTGCTGCCTGGTCTCCTTGCACAAATCTCTCCCCACTCTAGTCTATCCTCCACTCATCAGCTAACATAATCTTCCACAAATGCACATCCAACCACATCACCTTCTATTCAATAAACTCATTGACTCCTTGTCACTCACCACTAAGATTAAATATAAAATCTTTTGGCATTCAAAGATTCTTATAATCTTCCTACCCCTTATACCATTCAGACTTCCTCTTCCCCCATATAATTTGTGAACCAGTGACACGGCCTCCTTGCTGCTCCTTGAACAAGACACAGTTCCTGGCATTTTCACAAGGTATCCTCTATAACAAGAATTCTCTCCCTTCTTATCTCTACCTCCTCGCTTCCTTTCTGGAACAGCTAAAGGATCACCATCTACAGGAAGCCTTTCCCAATCCCCCTTAACTCTAGTGTCTTCCCTCTAGTGATTATCTCCCATTACTATGTACATATCTGGTTTGGACATGATTGTTTGCTTGTCATCCATTACACTGTGAGTGAGCTCCTTTAAAGCAGGGAATCATCTTTTCCCTTTCTTTGTATCCTTAATGATTACTGCAGGGTCTAGTACAAAGCAGATATTAATAAATGTCTGCCTGAAATCAATGTTTTGCTATGGTATAATACATGTAATTTGTTTATGATGACCAAAATCTAAAGAAATTTATCATACAGCCCATAAAGCCCCATTGAGGCCGAAAAACTTGTTTTACTTCCATTCATAGAAAATCTTCATAAAATGTCAAGTGCATTATCTTTACTTAATGAGAATAACAAACAATCTGGGTTTGATGATTTTTCAGAGTCTCAAGGTCATTATGCAAACAACAATCTGAAATGCAGATATAGACAATTAAAGTATAAAACATGACCCTGGATGTTCCTTGGCCACGTTTTTTGCTTTAAAAATAAGTATCTGGAGGCAGCTAGGTGGCGCAGTGGCTAGAGCACTGGCCCTGGGGTCAGGAGGACCTAAGTTTAAAGCTGGCCTCAGACCCTTACTAACTGTGTGACTCTGGGCAAGTCACTTAAGCCCTCTTGCCTCCTTCCTCCCCCCTCAAAAAAAAAGCAAGCATCTGAAAGAATTTGATCTATGCGACCTTGGGAAGTCACTTAATCTCTCTGGGCCTCAGCCCATATTTCCTCATCTGTAAAATCTAAGTTTAGTTTAGACAATCCCTACTGTCCTTTTTAACTCTAAATCTGTGATCCAACTGAGATTGTTTTCTTTTGATCTACATTTTTCTGCATAAAAAAGCAAAAAAAAATGTGTATACACACCCACACATATATATGTATATATGCTGAGGACAGGTAGAAGCTAGGAATATTTCAGTCAATTGAGGCTTTAATGTGGTGAGATTTCCCAAAGCCCCCTAAAACACTGAAAGCTAAAGATGACACTAGAAGAACAAAGTAATTCTTACAACAGAACAAGTTGTTTTTAAAGCAAACAATTGATTAAAAATAAATGCAAAACTACTGTTCTGAGAACACTCTAAGTTTTAGAGATATGGAATGAGTACGACTTTTTGGAAAACAAAGAAGGGAGCAAAAGCTCAGACCGTAAGTCTAAGGAAGGGGAGTTGACAGAAGTAACAGGATTCGAAGCACGGCAGCTGCTGGCCATGACAGATCCTTTCAGAGAAGAGCTCTTTACTCCTATACAGTTTATTAACTGACCCAACTTAACAGCAAGTCAGACATACCTTCACCAAACATCAGCAATGCAGCAGCTATTGCTCCATCCATTGTACTTGTTGATTCAATCAACTGATAAAAAAATGAGAGAAAAAGTTAATTGTGAGAATTAAGCAGAAGTTCTAAAGCCAAGTTTACTAAGTAACAACGTTTGAGATGTTTAAAGAATGAACACCACAGACAGATAAAAGCATACGGACATACAGTATAAGCCAAAGCTTTGAGTTTACTGGTTCCTGATACTTTTTCAAAAATATGAGGAAAAAAAATGTTCAAAAACAGTCATTCAGTCCCTAAGAATTTAGGAAACAACTTATTATATGCCAGACATGGTGCTACTATGCTAAGTGATGGGCCATACAACAAAAGGCAAAAACATAAAGACCTCAAAAACTACCCACTTTACTATCCACTATCTTCATAAAAGTTAAAACTTTAGAAGTGAAATTGTCTACCATGATAGCATGAGAAATTTTCTATTGCATTTAAAAACAAACCAAAAGAAAAAACCCAACCCGAAAACAAAACCCCTCTGCCTCATGCCTAAGCAGAGTGTGTGAGTGTGAGAGAGAGAGAGTGTGTGTGTGTGTGTGTGTGTATGTGTATGTGAGAGAGGAAAAAAGTCAATAATCTTATTTTTTCCTGATCATTTAAATATTTCGATGTACTTATTTTTTCACATAGGATCATGAATTTAAAAAAAGGAAAGGCCCGTAAATATAACTCTTGTGCCATCTCTTTACCTCTCAGATAAAGAAACTAGACCCAGGTAAATAAAGCGACTTGGTCAGAATCACACCAGTGCAGAGATTTGATAATAAGTGTTTTTCCATACACCAAACTAATTCTTAAATCACAGTTAATATTTTAGACTTTTAAAAGATTCAACATGTTAAGACTTTTGCTTTATTTATCCACACAGTAACATTAATGAGATGCTTTTTAAAAAATTATTTATCCACGCAGTTTATTCTGTGTTCAATGAAATAGTCAAGATTCAAATTTAAGCTCTGATCTCTTCCCAACTAGTTCAAACTCTACATGTTCAACTTTGGGATTTGTCTTAAGTACTTCCCCATCTCTTTAATGCCCATGGCATAAGCGCCACCTCTTTTTTGCAGAGCTAGGAAACAATGACTATACCATCAGATTCAGGGGATTTGCTAGTCTGCTGTAGAACTTCGTTTCCTTCTTTTTTGTTCTTTGTTCTAGGGAATGCAGGAGGAGAGGTGAAAAGGATATATTTGGGAATGAAGGTGGCATAAAGAGAAAAGAAAGCCAAAAAACCCATAAAATACCCCTGGCAGTTTTTTCTTTATTACAAGCATAATCAACTCTGTTTCAATCTCATAGCCCACACCTTTCAAAACACCTTTAAAAGATACTGAAACCTACCACCTTATTTACCACCTTCAAAAAAGCTAAAAAGTCAAATTTCCTGCTGTCTCAGCTTGAGTAATTTTCTACTTACATATAGCCTTTTTTCTTTATTTAATATTTTCCCCAATTACATGTGAGAACAATTTTTAACATTCTTTAAAAAAAATTTGTACTCCAAATTCTCTTCTTGCTTCCATTCTCCCTTTATTAAGAAGGCAAGCAATTTGATATATGTTATACATGTACAGTCATGCAAACATATTTCCACATTAGTCATCTTGTGAAAGAAAACAGACTAAAAAAAAAACCCCAAAACCAAATAAGAAAAAATGTTTCAATCTGCATTCAGACTCCATGAGATTATTTCTCTGGAGATGGATAGCATTTTTCATAAGTCCTTCAGAATTGTCTTGAATTACTGGATTGTATATGGCATTTTGTTTAAAAACTAAAGAAAATCTCTTTCTTATTGAATGCTTTATATATAAACCATTAATATAAACCCAAGACATTCTCTCCATATTCTGCAGCTGCAGTTCCTAAGATACTTGGCCAGGTGGCTCTCTATCTACCAAGGCCACTTACAGATATACAGGTTACTTGGTTAATGCACCCACCTAAAACATTAACATAATAGCTGGAATTGCTTAGCAGTTTGAGGTTTGCAAAGCCCTACACAATTATCTCACGTGAACCCCAAATCAAGGCCAATAGGTAGTAGATATAGTTTTACAGATGAAGCAGCTCAGCAGAGGTTGAGTGACTTGCCTAGAGTCACATGGCCAGTGTGTCTCAGGCAAGATGTGAACTCTGGTCTTCCTAACTCCAGGCCCAGCTCTCTATCTACTACACGATCTTGAGGCCTTCATAACTGACTGCTCTTTTATCATGTACATTATCTCATCTTTAAAATAAAGAGTACTCTAAAAATCCTATGTGAACTGGAATTTCATCCACTGAAGTCTATTTTTCTACCAACAAACTATAAAACCAGAAATGGAAAACAAATCCCCCTAATGAACCAATATGAAACCTTGGCAAGGCAGCACAAGAGGAGGCCTGGACCTTCATTATGCTTTATACTGTTTTTTTCCACACATTAGTCATAAAGGAAGCTAGAGCTCATGCAGAAATTTACTTTGGAGTCTTAAGCTGGGCTGCCTCTGAATCACTGCTGCACCATCAAATAGCTACGGCATCCCTAACCTGCCATACAAAAGACTAAAGACAAGGGGGAGGGGAGGGAGACCCTACCTAAACAACCATACTCGTATCACTAATTACTTTGCCATCATTCTCAGAGCCAGTGGTAAGATAACACTGATGGAACCTGAAAAAAGTTACGGTAACAAGGATTCACATAACATACAACACAGAATCAAAAAACTTTGGGGCTTCAAGGAGACTTAAATGTCATCGAGCCAAGCTTTGACATCCTCCACCTCAGCTCTGCCATCATCTAAGATATGGAGAATAAAGGTGAAAGAAGTAAAGAGTCTTCTCCAGGGTCACATAGATACAAAGAGCCAAAGCTGGAAGTCAAACCTAAGTCCTCTGGGTCCAAAGTCAGGGCTTTCTCCACTACACTGTAATATATATTCCCTGCTTAACAGACTTCATTATGACTTCTGCTTTTTCTTATAATGTGAGATACTTGTATTAACTCTTGTCCTTAAAACATATTGATTCCTAGTATCACAGCTTTTGAAATGGAAGGAATTTTAGACACAATCTAGTCCGATGCTGTCATTTTACAGGTAAGGAAATTGAAGCCCAAAGAAGTGAAATGATTTGTCTAATGAGGGGCACCTATATGATGAAATCACTAAGCCAATTCACTGAGAAGGCAGTGTACTTGGAGTGGGGGCAGGGTGCGATGGGGAGCCACTCTTAGTCAGAACCACCTGGCTTTTCCATTCTCGTATCTAACATCACCGGGCCATATGTCCCTGTGGGAGGGGCAAGTCACTAAGCCCCTCGGTGTTCCAAGGTGCACAAGTCACTGATCTAAGTCCGTAGCTGGTATTTTCTCACCAGGTTTTCCCTACATCAGTGGAATCACACAACTGGACCAAAAAGGAACAATACATATGCCAAAAATACTTGGGATTATGTAGATAATTTACCTATAGACGAGTATATTATTGGCATTTATTATTTCACAATATTGTATTGTGTGTTACAATATAACTCATATATTACATGATGGCATTATTACATAATGCAATGATATTTGCCCAAAATACAGAAGTTATAATAAAGTTTATTGTTTGTCTTTCCCAAACATAAGATATTTAAAAATGGTTAGCAACAATCTCTAATAGAGTCATGCAAGAGGTCCTTTTTTCAAGGAAACTAACTGTTACCTTAATTAAATCACTGTCACTTCCTTGTGGAAATAGTTCCTTCAAAGTCTGAAGCTTTGCATCTTTAAGGTCTTCCAATTCTGAGATATCATCATTTCTTTGTGTCATATCAGGATACTCTTCAGTCTGTTCATCTTCAGATTGCTCAGAACTGGCATCATTTTCAGGAGAAAAGACATTTTATTCATTAAAAGTGCTACTTCAAATAATAAACAAGTATTTATCAACGGACTACAGTGTGCCAGGTGCTAGAGATACAATGAAACATGCTAATGGGGGAGACAACAAGGATAATTATAGGTATAAAGAGAATAAATACAAATATGTGTAACATAGTTAAGGGTCTGAAAGGGAAGGCATTAGCAGTTGAAGAAAAGAGTTTTTCCTATAATGCTTTCCACAAAATACAAAAAAAAATTTCTCTTTTTGCCAATATTATAATCAGTCTATACTTAACAGAAACATGTTAAGAACTTTTTCCATAAATGAACAGTTAAGTGTATAAATCAACACTGCCCCCCCACTACTAAAATTAACTCAATTTACCCGTGTATGAGGAATAGTGAATGAGGCCTATAGAACTCTGCCTAGTGTTCTCTCTCAATCTTCTTTCCCTCTCTAAACTGTTCATTAGAAGTGTAGGGTAGGAGGAAGAATAAGCCTATACAATTTGACCTAAGATGCCTACCTCCAGTATGTTTTCCTCCCCTTACCCTCAAGCTTTCTATATAAAATTCTTCCTGTCCTACTACTTTGGGGAGACTAAGACTATGATAGCAGGATTTTTTAGAAGGGAGATGAGTAAAGTCTACCTAAAGATTTCCTGATTGGTTCAAATGCTCACTCTGAATGTCCATTTCATTCTGAATCACTGACAAAAGAAAAAGACATTATGTCTGCCTGGGGGGGTGGAAGACAAGGGGTGTGACAGCATTTAGAACCAAAGAACATTAGCACTTTATTTCACAAGAGGCAACCAAAGCCCAGTGACTTCCCTAGGTCAGCCTGTTATTTGCTACAGGAACCTTCATTCTTAAGACAACCACAAGTCATCTTACTTCTTTTTGTCTAATCAATTAGTTATATAGATATAAAACATGTAATGGAGTATAATGAATCCACTGAGGTCTTTTCTATAAAGAAGGCATCAAATACTGGGTCAGGAACATTTCCCTATATATACGGTTTCTTTATGGAAATCAAATTTTCTTACAATATATAATATGAAATATAAAACAACTAAGAAAAGCATCCCACAAAAATATGGCATTAAAAATCTTTTGGCCAAAAAATTGCCATCATTTCTTTTCCTGGGACAGTTACTTCTGCTTCTTAGTGAACGAATGACAGAATCCCAGGTTGCAGGGATGGGAACTCACAAGTCACCCAGTCTAACTTTTGCCAAAATAAGAATCAAGTCTACAACAGCACTCATAGCTAATTTTCCAGCCTGTGAGGTAGAAACAACTCTGGTAAAGTAGGCCTCACTACCATGTTATTTTAAAACAGTTCTCTATTCAGATAGCTCTTCTTAACTTTAAATGTTGAGAGTTTTGCCTCCTCAAATTAAGTCCAATTCTTGTGGTCTGTTATTTTTATACGACATCCTCAGGCCAACAAACTGATGTCTAGTTCAGAAAAGTAAAATATAACATGTCTTTTCACAAAAAATTTACAAATTTTCACTTGAGTATACAAAGCAAATAGATTTTGTAAAAAAACTTAAGTAACAATTATCCCCAAATATTAGATTTCACAATGGAAAACTTTTCTCCATATGGAAATATGTCCTTTATCTAAGTATTCTTACTAGAGTATTTTTAAAAATAATCACTGAGATTTTATTTAACAGTCTAAAAAAATTATTCAATGGACAGGAAAAGTTCTATTGAAAAACCTAGCTCTTCTTAAAAGGAGCTGAAGGGATATCCTAGTCTACATCTAAACATACAAAAACAACAAAACGTATGTATGTGTGTGTGTGTATACATCCCCCTCCAATTAATCCAAATAAGTTCATGATCTGTTTTATCACTTTGATGCTTTCCTAAAGAATGTCTATTAAAATGCTTATTTTACATACACGCAAAGTAAAATAAGTAACTATAATGTTCAAACTAAATATGAAATTTACTTTTAAGCTAAATATGGAATTAAATTTCTTCAGAGACTACATGCATGAAACTTCCCTAAAAAGTAAAACTTGTAGCTGGGCACAGCAATGCACATCTGCAATCCCAACTACCAGAGTGGTGGAGGATAGCATTTCTCAAACTCCGGAGTCATAAGCTGCAGTAGACTAAGCTGATGGAGTGTCCTCACTAAATTTGTCATCAATATGATGAAGCCCATGGGAATAGGGCAGGTTGCCTGAGGAAGCGAGAACTGGCCCATGTCAGAAAAAGGGAAAGTCAAAGCTCCAACATGGATTAATAGTGGGACTAGACCGATGAGTGGCCTCTGTATTTGCAGCCTGGGTGAGGTAGGGAAATGCAGTCTTTACTTAAAATAAGAAAAGTGAAATTTGGTCTAATGTTTATCTTAAATCAAAGAAATGGCCAAACTAAGAAAAAGAAGGACACGTGTGGCACCTGGATCATTCACAGCTGACTGCAAATATTTCATAACTGTAAAATAAAATATTCTACTTACACTATTATCACTGGTTCTCTTCCAGAAATTTCGTCTTGATTTCTATTGGAACAATTTGGGGAGCCAAAATCTTCACTGTCAGAAGATAAATCAATAAACTGTATTCCTTTTTGATTCTTGAAATATGATACACCTGACTTTCTTTCAGGCTCTGGAGTTTCTGGTACACTAGAGTCTTCTGCACGAGGAAGAAAAGAAAGTTATTTAGTAAGGACATTTAGATCCCAAAGCTTACATTTCTATTTATAACAAAATGAGACAGCACAATGTAGTCATTCAAACCCAAGTCACTACTTTTGTGGCATCTGGCAAGTTACTTCGCATCTGAGACCATTTCCTCATTTACAGAATGAGTGGGGGCTAGATGATGTCCAAAGGCCTCCAAGAGCCTTATTATTTAATAATGATTAAAATATTTCCCAAACTTCACTTGGTTGCTTCTCTACTAAAACAGAAATTATATGACTTGGGCATATCACAAAAGAGAGCAAAGATTAATTTTTTGCCTTAAGCAAAATTGTGAAATTTGTCCTTGAAACCCTCCCATTTCCGTATTACTCTTCTACTTCTTGGCAACTATGGTGTACTCCAACATCCCCAAAGCTTCTACTATGGCACCTCGCCAACATCTCCTGTCTCTCAAATTCTCAGTTCTTTTTATTGTTCCTTTCTTACAACGAAAACTCCCAGCCCTCCTGCTCTGTGACCTCTTCACGTATGTCAAAATTCCACCTCAAAACTAAGGTTTCTAAAACTATATTTACTCTACTAGATTCACGTAAGAAGAGAACCATAAGATCACAGGATCTCAGATAAAGAGCAATAACCCTTCCCTACCCAACTTAGATCCAAATGATGTCCACTAAACATACAAAGTTACACGAAACATATTTCAACATGAGCCATGTCGCAGGGGAAAAAAAAAGGCAAGAAAAATAAAGAGGAAAAAAAATATGCTTCAATCTGCACTCAAGTCATCTCTTTTCCTATCTGGAGGTGGAGAGCATTTTTCATCACGAGTTCTTTTGAATTGATATGGATTATTGTAGTGATCAGAGCAGTTATGTTTTTCACAGTTGATGATCTGTCATTGTGTAGATTTTTTTCCTGGTTCTAATCACTTCACTTTGCATCAGTTCATATAAATCTTTCCAGGTTTTCTGAAACTGTCCCCTTCATCATTTTTTATAGTACAGCAGTATTTTATCACAATCATATACCACAACTTGTTCAGACATTCCCCAATTGATGACTATCCCCTCAGTTTCCAATTCTTTGCCACTACAAAAGAGCTACTATACTTTTGAACATATGGGTCCTTTTCCCAGTGAATTTCTGAACACACTCTGTCCTTTAAACGGTTTTACCAAATTAATAAAATAAATCTATTCATGGATGAAAAGACATTTGTTAAGCATCTACAACAGTCAGAAATTGTGCTATGCCCAAGAGATTCTCTAATAATGTGGTGTGCAAAGCACACAAAGGAATGATGGTTAGCTATGTCCCACCATTACCCAGTTACAAATAATAACTGCAACAAGCAAGCACAAGTATACCATTTTCAAAATGGTGACCATGAATAACAAGAAAAGGACAGGTTATTATATTCAGGATACAGGAAGTTCCATATCAGATAACCCAGTATACAGGAAATTATAAATGGGTTATATATTCCAAAGTTCATCTCTAAGTCAGCTATTTTGAATAATGAACATATTTTCCCAAGGAAACAATGTTATGGTGGTTAGGTTTCCACGCTGGTACAAAAAGTCCTATTTAATCCATAATCTAAGATATTTACTATATATTAGAAATGAAAAAAATAAAAACATTACCATACTATTCATTAAACCACAAAAAAAATTATGACTTTTTAAAATTCAACTTGAATATTGGTGCTTGAGGAAAAGAAAACTTAATTAGAGGAGGAGAAAGAGGTAGATGTGAAGCTTCAAGAGACTTCTGGAAAAGGACAAAGATTTAAACATCACAGCAGTGCTTCTTTAAGCCTGATTCGCAAGAAAACTGAAATGACAACCATTTTACCTCATCAGTCATGATAAAAGTCTTTTTTGATTTATAAATAGAAAGTAGAGAAATTTCTCCTAGCTAATAGCTGAAAGGGCCCTAAGCAGACATTGAAGCATTTTTGCCCCACCCCCTACCCAGCTCAGTATTTGGCCAGAGTTGTAAGTATCTAAGGCAGGGTTTGGAACCCCAGCCTCCAGACTTCTGGAAGGAAATAAGGGCATAAAAGAGTAGGCGTTTTCTATGGGGGCACCAAGTGAATTGACCAGTAAAGGATGAAGCTTTGTGTGAAAACTATCCCCTACAGCTACTCAATCTGGTTTAGTTTATGCATAACCAAAGGCAGACCTTTTTCAGTCTCCCTCTGGATTTAAAGAAAAAAAGGGAGGGGGACACCAGAAAACTTTGGACCCCACCAACTACTGGAACTGGGCAATGGTGGTTCTATGTGTGTGTGTAAAAAGAAAAGACTAAGATTACAAATCAAGAGCCAGGATGCTCTTTGGGGTCCATGTAACCGAATTTTCTACTTATCTGAAATGTGGCCCTTCAACTATCAAAATATATTTTAACCATTTTTTTGAGAGAAGTAGTTCTAAAATACTAAAAATTCTAAGTAATAAGTGGGATCCTGAAGACCTCTCATGAAATCTAAATGCCAACTTTTCTGTAAACTGAATGGGATCAGCATGGCTCAGGGCTTCTGACTGGCAGCTAGGCCTAAGTCTCAAGTTACTGAGAAATCACCTGACTTATAGGAATCCAGAACTTAAGAGTGGCTGGACCCACTTCCTGCCCACTACCACCTAAACAGAAACCTCGCCAAATAAGGAAAAAGACGTTTTTATGAGCTTGCATTGCCTAAACTAGCACTTCCTTGTTCCTGGGTTAGATTTCTCGCGAGATTGTGAGCCTGAACTCCACCAATAAGGGTGAAGGTCGGTGGTGGGAGGAGGATGGAACCGCTAAGATATACATTCATCCTTCACTTCCTGTACCAAGCCTCTCCTACTAGCTTGCTGCTAGTGGGATGATGTCCCTTCTTGAGAGATCATAATAAAGAAGTTTTCTGTTTCTGCTTCGAGAGACCTCTGACTCTTTTAATTAATTGCTGGCGGGTGGTCTCATCCCATACAGTTAAGAAAGTACAAAAACAGACTACAGGCACCATCCTGTTCATGAATACTATGGACAAGGCCAGTTGTACAGGATTCTCCGCCAAAGAAGAGACTAACAAGTCTTCCACCCAAGCAGGTAGTACCAATTTGTTTTAAGCTGACCAACATGGGACCAATGTCTCTTTGATCAGGAGGATATATGCTCCCTGCTTCACTTCCTTTTTCAAAACTTAAAGCTGTTAATTCAGTTGTTTTTTTTTTAATTTCCAGACAATGGCTGCGGATAAGCATTTTCTTTATTTTTTATAAGCAAAGTGCTGTATTTTAACAAAAGCTTTTAAACTGGAGAGAGCTGATTAATTCAGGAAATCCTTTATTTTATATGCTATCTTTTCCTTCATCTCTTTCTTTTGATTTGTCTATTTATTTTGGTATGTGAAGTCATCCTTTCTTTTTGTCCAATAAACCCAAGACGAGTCAGAAAAGATACTACTCAAGCATCTTTTAACACTGGTCAATTCACAACATAAATCTTCATTTTCTTGGCATCACAGAATGGTAGAGCCTAGAAGGAAACCTGATACAGATCCAAAAAGGCCCATCAGCTAGCAGACACTCATACTCAGCTCTAACTCCAAGTCCAATGTGCTCTTTCTACAATGAAACATTTCTTTCTGCTTCACACCTAAATCCCAATATGACCAACTACTAGAAGTTCAAGAAATACACAATCTATCAGAATGGAGGTTTTCAGTGACTTCGGCAAATCAAGACTAGATAGAGAACCTTAAAACTTCAGTTTCTAGAGTTTGCTAAGATTTCTACAAAGTCCTTACTATAGACATTATAAGGAGAAATCTAGAATCAATGAAATCACAGATCCATCTGAGTATCCAAGTTGAGAAACATTAAGAACTGTATATTCACAGCAGAGCCCAAGTATTATCAGTACTTCATATGGAAAAAAAAAAAGGCCAAAATTAAGTTGTGGTTTTGGGTTTTGCTCATGTTGAAAACAGCTGCTGAGATTATAAATGAGATGAAATTATAAAAATGAGATTATAAAAATACTTTTCTAGCTTGGCCTACTCAAAGTAGCAGAAGCTCTACATAACTCACATCTATGTAACTGGTTAAAGTGGATGTGATACTGTAATTGGAAAGTATCTCCTACCTTTCTCCTTACTCTGCACCTCCCTCACCCTCAAAAAACTAAAAACTAAAGTAGATTTCTAGGTGTAGACTTAGAACCAACTTAAAGCATTAACGATAATAAATTTAACCCTTCAGAGAGAATTTATATAAATTCAATATTCAATTCAACAGAGCAATAAATACTGCCCCTCCCCTCCCCCACCAACGGCAAAAAGATACAAAGACAAAAAAGAAACGTTCCTTACCATTAAGGACCTGATTCTATGTATGTATGTATGTATTTATTTATTTACTTACTTACTTACTATATTTAGTTGTCAGCATTGATTTTCACAGGAGTTTGAATTACAAATTTTCTCCCCATTTCTACCTCTCCCCCCACTCCAAGATGGCGTATATTCTGGTTGCCCTGTTCCTCAGTCAGTCCTCCCTTCTGTCACCCCACACCCCTTCCATCCCTTTTTCTCTTCCTTTCTTGTAGGACAAGATAAATTTCTACGCCCCCATTGCCTGTGTATCTTATTTTCTAGTTGCATGCAAAAACTTCCTTGTTTTTGTTTTTGAACATCTATTTTTTAAAACTCTGAGTTCCAAATTCTCTCCCCTCTTCCCTT
>CM053623.1:290359053-290384399 GCA_028646595.1 Phalanger gymnotis | reverse complement strand
GATGATATCTAGGCTCTTTTTTTGATCATGTCTTTCAGGTAGTTCAATAATTTTTAAATGATCTCTCCGGATCTATTTTCCAGGTCAATGGTTTTTCCAATGAGATATTTCACATTGTCTTCCATTTTTTCATTCCTTTGGTTCTGTTTGATAATATCTTGATTTCTCCCTAAAGTCACCAGCTTCCACTTGCTCCAATCTTAAAAATTTTTAAGGTAGTATTTTCTTCAGTGATCTTTTGGACCTCCTTTTCCATTTGGCTAATTCTGCCTTTCAAGGCATTCTTTTCCTCACTGGCTTTTTGGAGCTCTTTTGCCATTTGAGTTAGTCTATTTTTTAAGGTGTTGTTTACTTCTGTATTTTTTTCAGTATTTTTCTGGGTCTCTTTTAGCCAGTCATTGACTTGTTTTTCATGGTTTTCTCTCATCCTTCTCATTTCTCTTTCCACTTTTTCCTCTACTTCTCTTTCTTTTCCAAATCCTTTTTGAGCTCTTTCATGGCCTGAGACCAGTTCATGTTTTTCTTGGAGGCTTTTGTTGTAGGCTCTTTGATTTTGTTGACTTGGCTGTATGTTTTGGTCTTCTTTGTCACCAAAGAAAGATTCCAAAGCCTGAGTGTGAATCTGAGTGTTTTCGCTGCCTGGTCATGTTCCCAGTCAACTTGACCCTTGAGTTTTTCAGCAGGGTAGGACTGCTTGTAGACTAAAGAGTTCTATGTTCCAAGCTCGGGGGGAATGTGCCAGCTCTGCCACACCAGCACTCCTCCTTCCCCAAGAACCCCCAACCAGGACTGGACTTAGATCTTCAGCAGGCTTGTCACTCCTGCTCTGATCAGCCACTTAATTCCTCCCACCAGGTGGGCCTGGGGCCTGAAGCAAGTACAGCTGTAATTCTGTAGCTGCCCCACCTCCGCTGCCCCCGGGGCAGTGGCTGAACCTCAAACTCTATCCCAGTCCCCAACAGCTTTTCCCACTCACCTACTCTGTTGTCTTTGGTGTTTGTGGGTTGAGAAGTCTGGTAACTGCTGCAGCTCACTGATTCAAGGTCCTAGGGCACGCTTCGCCTGGCTCCTGGTCTGGTTGGTCCGAGCCGCCCATGCTGGGCTCTGCTCCCCTCCACTCCCAGCTCCGTGCGGGATAGATCTTACCCAGAGACTATCCAGCCTGTCCTGGGCTGGTGCCCTGCTTCCTTCCACTATGTTGTGGGTTCTGCAGTTCTAGAATTCATTCAGAACCATTTTTTATAGGTTTTTGGAGGGACTTGGCGGGGAGCTCGTGCTAGTCCCTGCTTTCCAGCTGCCATCTTGGCTCCGCCCTGCTAAGGACCTGATTCTAAAGGTGGTGGGGGAGGGGAAGTGTTATACAGAGGATGAGGAGAAAAGGGAACATGATACAGCAAGTACACAGATAAATACAAAGTATTTGTATTTGTCAGCACACTGACAACCTGGATGGGACAAGATCAAGAAAAGCTTCATTTTAGGGGACAGCATCTAAACAGAACAATGAAAGCAGCTAGGGATTCTAAGATATGAGATCTAAGTAAAGCGGCAGGAACCAAAGACAGAGGGTGTCTTATCTATACAAAAGAAAGAGACAGAAAGTCCTGAATGATGAACACTTGGTAAGCCAATCCTAAGAGGGGAGCTTTTTAAAATAAATGAACCTCAAACTGAAACACTCTTTTTGGACAGGAGGCTTTCTGGAGTTACTAAGATTTCTAGATAAATCCTTCCCAGCTGCCCCCCAAACACCAAACTGCCAGAAAAAAAAAATACCTGAACTAAGCAAAGTTTAGCTGCAGGTAGCCACACCCATTCCTCAGAGCTTTTCCAAGAGCTCTGTAACCCTAGGGGCTTAGTAAAAACAAAGAGTTATTAAGTCATTACTTAGACAGTAGGTGGTCATGACAACACAAAAGGCAAATTATGTGAATGTGGAGGGTCTCCAGGACTACCCAGAAGATGACAGATGCACTACTGGGTTCAAATAAGGCAGTTATGGGAGTGAAAAGGATAGTAGTCTGGGACTGGGTAACATGGATTCTAGAATTGGGTTTCCAGTTAAAATTGTTGTGTGGCTTTAAGCAAGTCACTTAACCTTTAGTCACTGGGTCTGTTTCCTAAATCGTAAATTCCTAATCTGTTAAATAAGAAGGCTCGAACAGATGACTGCTAAAGTCACTTCCAACTTTAAGGTTCTAGGATTCCGTGATCTGGTTCTCTAGTATGGCTTCTTCACAGGCAGTTTGGCAATACCAAATGAAAGAGGCTTACCAAGTTCTATAGTTACAGAGCAATATATTCAGAAGACAGCCTTATATCTGAATGTAACTATAGAAGTAAAATAAATTAAGTTTCTCTTTTGCAAAAGACCCTGAAACTAACACACTGCTTAGTCTTTAAAACTCTGAAGAAGTTAAAGAGTTATAATCATATTCTGGAAATTAGAACTGTTATCCAGACTTGTGGCTTATGGGGGATGATTATTAAGAAGTAACCATTCAAATATCACCAAGCAACGATGTGTCTCATCACTGTGAAGATATGAAATCATTTTATCTAGTTTGTGAGATTAATTCATTTTTAGGTAAATTACTAGATCTCAGTATAGGAAGAATTGCAAATGAAAATAAAAACACAAAGACAAAAAGTACATTTAAATGCATTTACATATCAATATTAATACGTTATTTAAGTGCTATTTTGTGACCAAGATTAAAGTACATATGAAAACCAGAATGGCAGCAACAGTATTTTCAAGGAAATCTAAAAATGAAAGGCAACATGGAATAATGGATGGAGCTTATCTTTGAATCACAATACCCTGAGTTCTCACCTGTGACATATACAGGATACATAATCTTTCAATTCCCCAGGTAACTCTCTAAGACTATAAATTTCAAAGAAGTTACTAATGTGTAGAGGGAATTTTTCTCACGGGGAGATCCCTCGACAGATGAAATCATAACACCTCCCTATGAAAAGGACAACTCAATATTTAAGTTGTATACAGATCCTACATACATATTTATCTTCAAAAGTAGGTAACACAAACACTATATAAAGACTAAGCTATGGGTTTATTAAATTAGCAGTAGAGAAATATCAAGTTATATATCTAAATCCATAAGTCATAAAACTGTAATTTTATAGCAGGAAACTGAAAGAACATTTAGTTTAACTCACTTTGTATGAGGAAAGGGAAGCCTAGAGGTTAAGTGACTTGACTTACATCATACCTAGTCAGCACCAAAGTCTAAGCAGATTTAACTCCCAAGTCCAAAAAGGAAGTCGTGTGGAATAGTGGAAAACACTGACTAATTCCAAGCTACAAATCCTCTTGGTGTATTTTTTCCAAATCTTAATAAAAATGTAATCCTCTTTAGCACCTCTTGTTTATGAGGAAAGAAAATGTCAGTAAATAAAAAATCCCTAACAGCTTGCTTGAATCAGAGGGTAATTTTGTTGTTTAGTTGTTCTTAGTTGCATCCAACTCTTTGTGACCCTGTTTGGGGTTTCCTTGGCAGATACTGGAGTGGTTTGCCATTTCCTTCTCCAGATCATTTTACAGATGAGGAAACTGAGGCAAACGGAGTAAAGTGACTTGCTCAGGGTCGCACAATTAGTAAATGCCTGAGGTCACATTTGAACTTAGGTCTTCTTGACCAACTATATCCACTGTGCCACCTAGCTACCTAGCTGTCCCTAGGGCCAGTAAACAGGAGGACTAAAGGTGAGACCAAAAAGTTGTAGTGCTAAAAATCACTGAAAAAGGCTTTCTGCACAAAGCTGGCCTTTAACAGTGTTAACAATCACCTAAGGAAGAAAAGGATTCAACATAAGGATTCAGGGCAACTTGAAATCATTTGAAATTTCTAATTTTCAAAGTTTAAAAAAAACCCAACAAACTAGAAAAACCCCTGCTCTACAATGTCATTGATTTTTCAGGTTATTGATATATTTATTTTAATAAAGACCTCCTTTTGGAAAAAAAAGAATATTTGAATAGTAAAACATGGTGATATTTCTCAAGTGTGTCTATGAGGTCAGGTTGCTCTGACCATGAACCTCAGAAACAAGGCACTACTATTTACCTGGCAAAAATTTGCTCTAATTGTAGGCAAAGATAATACCCATCAGAAATAATCTTACAGACCTAAATCTCTATACTAACTTCAAATGCAAAAAAAACTTTTCAGAAGCATCTCTACCTCAATAATGTCAAATAGTTATAGGCAAAAAGTATATTTTTAATTGATTAGAACAGCTACCCTCCATCTGCTAAAAGCTGGAGAGGGGAGATACTAGGGGAAATTACAGTGATGTAAAAAAGACATCAATAAAAACTTTTTTTAAAAAAAATTTATCAAACCCTCCTGACTAAATCAACAAAACACATAGCTTTATAACAACATTCAACTGTGTATTAAATATCTATGATGGGTAAGACTATGGGGGTGAAAAATATAAGACCTTACAGTCTAAATCTAATGAGGGTAATGAAGGAAAAAACCAGATAAAGTGCTGTAAGAAAACTTTTAGGAGAAAGGTTCATTTCAGCTAGAAAGATAAGGTTCACAAAACAAGTGAGCTTGTTGTATTGAAAGAAGTGAAGTATTTTATGGTACACAACCTCAACTAGGCCCTCACTGTTGCTAGACAATTCTAACTTTCATCCATCCTCAAACCCAACATGACTGCTCCAACCCCAGACTCAGGTGATGGCCTTGAGGCTTATTTCACAGGAAAAAATGAGGCCAAATGAGCTCCCTTCCTCAGCTCCTATCATTCAGATGCCTTCTGCCACTCCTCCTCCACCTCTGCCTGATGTGATAGTGTCCTTACTCTTTATCAAAGGCTTTCTCTGTTCAAGTGATCTTATTCCATCCCATCTCCTCCAACTGAATGCCCCATCTTCTCCACTGTAAGTCTTTCACTTATTTTCATTCTTTCCCCATCTACTAAGCTCGTTCCTTACAGTCTACAGTACCCCCTCCTGAAAAAACTCACTTGATCCTTCTTCCATCCACACTAACTATTGTCCTCTATCTCTTCTGCCCTTTACAGCTAAACTCTTTGATGTCTACAACAGGTGCTTCTACTCTCTCTTAACCCCTTACAATCCATCTTCTGACCTTATTATTACACTCAAATTGCTCTCCCGAGTTATCAATGATCTTAGAGTTGCCAAATCCAACAGCCTTTTCTCAATCCTCATTCTACTTGACCTCTGTGCAACCTTTGACATTTTTAATCACTCTCTCCTCCTTGAAACTCTCTTCTCCCTAGGTTTTCAGGACACCGCTTCCTCCTGGGCCTTCTTCTACCTACTCTTTCTCAGTCTCCTTTGCTGGATTCTCATCCAGATCCTGTCATCTAACCATAAGGGTTCCGTCAGTCATGGGCCCTCTTTTTTTCTCTGTATAATTACTTTGCTTGGTGATCTCATCAGACTCCATGATTACCAAATTACCATGTCTAAGCAGATGATTCTGAAATCTACTTTTCAGGTCCCAGGCTCTCAGCTAACCTCCAATCTCAAAATCTCCTCAAACTGGATGTCAAGTAGACATCTTAAACTCAATGTGTCCAAAAGAGAACTCATTATCTTTCCCCCTAATCCTCCCCTGCTCCTACCTTCCCTATTACTGTAGAGGGCAACACCATCCTCACAGTCCCTCAGGCTTGCAACCTAGGAGTCCTCCTAGATTCCTTACTACCTCTACCTCCTATACCCAAGCTGTTGCCAAGGTCTAATTATCATCTCTTTGCCAAAACCCATTCCTCTTCCAAACATTCTCATTACTACTGAGGCCACCATGATCCTTCTACTCACCTCATCTCACCTCATTTAACTCCTCACTCTATGTATCTAATCAGTTGTCAAGTCCTTCTATAGCATCTCTCTGTGCCTTCAAATTGGTTTCCCTGCCTCATCTTTCCCCTCTCTAATCCATTCTTCAAAGTTGGCTAAGCAATACCACTAAGGCACAGGTATGATGATTATCAACCACGTTCTAAAACTCCAGAAACCATCCATTACTTCTAGCAGCAAAAATATATTATGTGTCATTTAAAGTCCTCCACAGCCTGGCCCCAATCTACCTTTCCCACTTTTATCCTGTATATCTCTTTCTTGTAAATACATGTTTGCGTGTTTCTCTTCATTAGATTAAGATCCTTGAGGGCAAGAACTGTTTTTATCTTTCTTTCAGTGCTTGGCACACAGTAAGCCCTTAATAAATGCTTGTTGACTTATGTATTATGCCACTTCTGGCATGCTTTTATCATCCAGTTAATTGATTATTTCTTCTACACAACACTCCACTTCCCACCTCTGTCTTTGGATTGACTCCTCCATGCCTGGAAAGAACTCCTGTCTCAAATCAGATCTTTAATTTCCTTCAAGACTCAGTTCAAAGCATGACCATGAAGCTTTTCTTAACACCCTGCCCAAACCCTGCCCCCCACCTCAAAACATCTTATGTCTATTCTATATATGTAAATACATACACCTATTTCCTAACAGAACGACCTCCTGGGAAAGCAAAGACTATTTCCCTTATGTCTCTGTATTCCCACAGTCTAGCACAATGCCTGACAATAGTAGGTATTTAATGCTTGTTGACTGATAAAGGAGACAAGTAATGGTATATTTTTCAAGGAGGCCTACTTGATCCTAAGAGGTTGCAGAAAAAGTTGAGCAAGGACATAAAAAAGTTTTGAGCTATAGAGAAGAAATGAGAAGGATTACCTCAATCTTCTCACCTGCTCAAAGACAGGTGAATGAGGGTGGAGTTGCTGGCTCCAGTGGAGCTTGGAATGGCCAAGTAAGATAAAAAAAGAAATAAATGAAAAAATGGATAAAGCTGTAATGAACCCACTCAGCAGTTTCTGTATCTTTCTCCAGTAGCATTTAGGAGTTTGCAAATAGGAGAGAAAGTGTGTGCTAGTGGTGGTCCAAGACTGAAACACAAGAAGGCAAGAGTTTCCAAAGACAAAAGAAGACAGGTGTCTTTTGAAATGGGTGACTATGTGGTCAAGACTATCAAAAGAATGAAGTGAGACTAGAGGTGAAAACTAGGCAGAACAGAGACTAGAGATCATGATGATGTAAAAAAGTGGGCTCCAAAGTGAGATGGAGGGGGGAAATGGTAGAACGAAGACAAGAGAATTTCAGAGGCACATAGATTTAGAGATGGAAGGGACTTCCATGAAATCCAAATTCTTCATTTTTCCAATAAGTAACAAGGATTATGTCCCAAACAGCGCTGTGCTTAAGCACTAGAGTTACCTAAGGAGCTCACGATCTATGGATAAAATGTAAATGGAAGGTAATCTCAAAAGGAAGGAACTAGAAATGGGAGGAGAAAGGGGAAAAGACTCCAGCAGACGGTGGGAAATGAGCTGAGTCTTGAAGGAAATTAAGAGATGGAGGTGAGGAAGAAGAGCATTCTGTTCCATCAGGGATAGCTAGTGAAAAAGCAGGGAGTCAGGAGATGGAAAATAACACCAGAAGAACAGCATGGGGGCCCGAATATCTGGATCAGAGTATATAGAGGAGAGTCAAGTTTAAGAAGACTAGGAAGGGAGGAAGGAGCAAAGGTGTAAAAGGCTTTAAATGCCAAACAGACAATTTTAAATTGGTTGCTGGATGTAACATTGAACTGCTTCAATTTACTGAGTAGTGGACTAACATCCCTGGTACATAATAAGGGCTTTTAACAAATGCTTGTTGACTGATGGGTTAGACCTTCATTTTTGAAAAAATATTTTGACAGAAAAAGTAGAAGAAGGACTGGAGATAAGAGACCAAGCAGAAGGGCACAAAAATAATCTAGATGTGAGGCATTAAAGGATGTATAAAAGGGTGGGGTCTAAGTGAGGTGAAAGAAGAGGATATATAAGATGTTGTAAAAGTAAAAATGACAAGAATTCACAACAGATTTGATATGTGCAGTGAGTGGCAGCAAAGAGTTGAAGATGAGGTTGAGAGCACAGTGGGTACCCTTTTGAATAACAATAGGAAAGCTGGGGAAAGGGAAAACATTTGAGAAAAAAGTGAATTGGTTCTATTTTAGACAAGATGAATTTGAATTTGAGATGCCTATGAGATGTTCAAAAAGTAACTGGAGATGTGAGACCAGAGCTCAGGAGGGATTAGGGCTAGATAAAGAGATCTAAGAATCACTCTTCATAGACATGAACTGCCCTGGGAGCCGATAAGATCATTCAGTGAGACAGTAAAGGAGAAGAGCGCTGGGGACACGTAAGGAAACTGAGACCCAGAGAAGTTAATCGATTTGCCCTTAGTCATATAAATCAATCAATAAGCATTTATCAAGATGCCCCCTGCCAGGTGATGGGGGTACAAGAACAAAGGTCCAAGTTCCTGCCTCCAAGGAAATTACATCCTAATGGGAAAGATAACATACGAATAAAAATGTGTGCATGTGTGTATATATATGAACCCACTCATATGTAATATGTGCATGTACAATGTATTTTACATATATATGTACATATGTGGAGAGACAGAGAGAGAAACAGATACAAGATAAACTTTGGGTGTAAGGCACTACCAGAAGCAGAGCACAGAAAGCACTATTAGAAACAGAAAAGGTCAATCAAGCTCAGTTTAAGGAAATCAGAAACTCTAAGGTGTGGAAAGGGCAAGAACATGGGAACATGGTAAGATATTAAGTGGCGGAGTCAGGGTTTGAGACCAGGCCTTGCCTCCAACCCCAGATCCAGTGCTCTTTCCATTGTACTACATCCTGGACATGGAACAGTTTAGTGAGATGGTGACATCAAGTATGACTATCCCTGTGCATCAACTGTATCAATTAGGAGCTAGCATGAGAGATAAGCCGAGAGGATTTAAGGAACTGAAACCTCAAGGTGTTAGAAAGGAATGAGGATATTAGAGTCACCAACTTGGTGTGGAGAGAAAGATTAGGGAAAACACCTGGGATGTCAGCAGATGAAAAACAGGAAGAATCCAGGATTATTACCATATCCTCAAGGAAGACAATCATTTTATCCAACCATCACACCTACGCAGTGTGGTCTAATGGATAGAGCAAGCTTCAAAGCCAAGAGGCCCCTACTCCAGTCTCTAACATATCCTGGTCACAACCATGGACATGTCTCAGTACAAAGAAGGTACTGACCAGCACTGGTGAAGGAAGTTTTGCTCACCTGGGAAGTTCCTCAAACCAATGACACTGTAGGTCCACACCCTGCCTCTATCACATTTACCACAGATATTGCGCCTAGGCACTTCAGTTGTCCCACAGTATGTGCCCAAAGTCCTCTAGCTGCACAACATTCCATTTACTGGTGACTTCCAAGATATGAGAGATATGAGAGAGTGGAACACAGAGCATTCTAACTCAAATAAACTATTTGTTTTCATACATTAGCCGTCAACCACATAAAGATCACACATGGGGACGTATTTAGCATTGGAAAAGCAATTCTCTAGTCCAGCCTCCTCATTTTACATACTAGAAAACTTAAGGCCAAAAGGGGAAAATGACTAGACCAAGGTCACATAGATGCTAGGACTGGACCTTTGACTCCAAATCCAGTGATTCCTGCTATACCATATTAAAAAGTCTCTACTGAAGCAGCCCAAACAGTTCTTGAAAACTTTCTCTATTGGAGTCTAAGACTACCATTAATAATGCAAATAGCAACATGGTATAAAAAATATAATACAACTCTTGATATTACACATCACTTGATATTAAGCATCTTGATAACACATCACTCGATATTAAGCATCTTGTAGGGTAGAAACTTTTGCTTATTTCTGTCTGTAGAATCTAGCACAGTACTTTACACACAACAAACATAAATGCTGAACTGAAAACTGAAGAACTAAGCAACAGTCTTTAACAAGGTAAAGAGTCGTCAATGAAGAGATAAAGCTAACCAGCTGCCTTGATACTCACCTCCATAGAGATGCAAAGTTGAAATCACTGAAACATTTCTGACAAACGTTTGGTAGTAGAAAAAACTATAAATTAGGAACTAGGATGGGAGGTAAGCTAGTCACTTATATCAATTAGTAAATGGATAAATGAAAAAAGCAACGGAGCTAAATCTTTAACTCAACTATAGGCTCCACGAGACTGGTAAACAGTGTCTTATTTATCATTACCATCACTCTCTCAATGTTTAAATAGAGTGGTGACTTAATAAATCATTGGAAAATAACTGAATCTAGACTTGGGTTCTAGTCCTGGTTCTCCATGTGAGCAAATACTTGACTTTAATACATTGTTTAACCTCTCTGGGCTTCAGTTTGCTCATCAATAAAATGAGGAGGTTAGGTTAAATGAATCATGAGAGCTCTTACAGTTCTGAAATTGTTATCCTAAGTCTAAAATAATTTGCCCCAATAACTATACCAAGTGTTTATTACTGAATTTTATCTGTCTGTTATCATCTATTCCTGAGTGCTGAAAAGTGAGGCTAGGAGAATAATTTAAACAAACCAAAATCTTCAGTGCTAATGCTGCCTAAAATAGGCCCAATGAGTGCCACTGGCTACAAATACACATAGGAAAAAAGATACAAGTCCTGAAGAAGTACACAGCATTACTAATGGTCAGTGCAATATGAACCTTACTCTTTGAGTTTCTTGTAAATAAGCAAGCTTTCATCTCTTTCTTTGCTTTCTATCCAATCTACAATCCAACTAAAAACCAATCTCCACCTCTAGCTTCTTCCTTTCGGAACTGTATTGTTTCAAAACAAGAGAATCATAGAATCAAGAATTAGGAGGGATCTCAGAAGTGATCCTGTCCCACTTCAACACAAAACAAGAAACCTCTCTACAGTACCTTTAGTAGAATGTTATTCATCCAGTCTCTGAACGTATGTATATGTCCAGTAATAACATACTCATTAGTTCTTTATGGTAAGGGGGGGAAAAGTCTGATTCCCTGCAACTTTCACTGGTCCCAGTTCTGCCATCTAGATTTAACCAGAAGAGCCCTCTGGCCTGATGTGAGATGATTCTCAGGACAATGAAAAAAAGAATAAAGAAAAACATCAGCTTTTATCTTCCCATTCTTTCACAGTCATCTATATTAAATAAGTTAGCAATATTGTGACTAACTTTTTTTTCTTTTATATCCCCTAAAAAATCCAACGAGGGACCATATACTTCATCATAATTCTAGAGGATGTCTAGGAGGAAAGATAGTTTTAGGACTGAATTTTTGTCCTCTCTGGTTCACAACTGGTGTTGACTTGTAGTTTGTGACAGCTCAAACGTCATCTCCTCTATGTAGCTTTCTCCCAGGTATTTCCCTGCAGTATCATCATTTGCATTTTACAGGTGAGAAAAGAATCTTAGAAATTGAAGTGATAGAAGAGACTTGAAACCAGGTTTTCAAGACTCCAAATCCAGTGCTCTCTCAATGAAGAGACCCAAATAGTAGAGACAAAGCAAGAACATACATCCCTGTCACTGATCTGGCAGTTCTCCTGAATAGGCTTCAACACCTGCGTCGAGCCAAGAGGTCAGTGTGAAAATGGACAATCATGAAGAGATCTGCAACTCCTACGGCAGCATCAAGGCCTGGCCTATGATGTACTGAACTAAGGTCAATGGAAAGAAATTAAACAAAAATGGCAACCCTTCCTGCGCTTAAGGTCTCATTCTTTCCAACACATTACATAATTTTGCAAGGTGTGACTCACCTGTTTTTTCTGTTATATCTGAATCTGGCGTTCCTGGCCTGCTCCCTTTGCCCCCTTCGAGATCGTCATCGTCAATGATAGTGGAAACGGGTGAAGGAAGCTCGACGTGAGGGTGAGGAGGAGGAGGAGGAGGAGGCGGAGGAGGAGGTGGAGGAGGCTGGGGGGCCGGCTCAGGCTGTTCCTGAATTTTATTCCTCTTCTCAAAGCGGAACCGGTCCAGATTGAAGAGGCTCATGGTGATGGGGGAGCTACCAACCACCCTGCGGGAGCGGGCCCGGATAATCTACAGGAAACAAAACCACCACAACACAAAGAGGCCGTGAGACCCAGAGCCCGCAGGGCGGCCCAGCAATCCCTCCCCCCGCCCCCTCCCCGGGGCGCGGGACAATGGACAGCAATCCTGGGGGGAGGGGACGCGAAGCCGGCGCGCGGGCTGCCTCCGCCGCCTCGCGCCCGGGCCTCGCCGGGGACTGGGGAACAAGGGAGGGGACGGGCACACCTCTTTTCATCACCCTCCCCGGCAGCACGCGCTCGCTGACCCCGCTGCACCTCCGGCCCCGCTGGCTCCCGCCGCCACTCTCCCTGCTCCGACCTCCCCCCCCAGACTCCCCGCCGAGACCGAGCGCGCGGCCTCCCTCCGCCCCGCGCGGGACGTGCCGGGCCCGCGCCACCACAGGCCGCGGGGACACAAAGAGGCTTCGGCCCGGCAGAGGCAGAGGCCCGGCGGCGCCTGGCGGGGACCCGCCCGGAAGTTGACGCAACGCAAACCCGGTCGAGAGGAAGGGGGTAGGAACGAGAAGACCTACATGAGGCTGGCCCGGGGAGGTCGGGGAACGGGCGAGGGAGGCACAGGGATCGTGTCCTCCTTCTCGGACCGCACTATGTGGGGCCTCGGAGCCTCGAGAGGGAGGAAAGAAAGCAGAATAGGGAGATTAAAACACCGGAGGCGATAGGCGACGGCAGCCGGGAGGGGACCTAAAGAAACGGCGAAGGCGGTGAGGAGCTCCGCGTGCGCGTCCTGATGACGCAACGCGCCGCCCTTGCGTCCTTCTTCACCCGCGACAGCGAGCGGAAAGAGTCCCGAGCGCGCGCCGTTGCCATGACACTCTATTACCGCCCCCCCCCCCAACACCCCACTCCATCCCACCTCCGCGACGGTCAGCGCAGGCGCTGCTCCCTCCTGGACAATCACTGCTTTGGCCGGGGTGGCAGCGGCTACTGGCGCTCGTGGGGTGGGGGGATCACCGCACCCAGACTCTGCTGGAAGCCGTTTGGTTAATGCTCTTTGTTAGGAGTGATTTCCTTCATCGTGAGAGTCAGTGGGTGTGGAAGGAGCTCCAGGCGTGTGGTGCCTTCGAGGCCCGGGGCTTCTCTGCCCCTCGGTTTCCTCAATAGTAGCACCACTTGCACCTGCCTCCATGTTTAGGCAACCCATTGGGTTTAAAATCCTGCCCCTTTTGCACTTACCGACCATGGACTCGAAGTCAGCTCACTTAACTGTTGAGTGACACCCTTCCCCTCCCCTTCCCCCCAAAGCAGGTCAAATGCGCATTATTTAACGTATGTGGGCCTAGGTCTTTAAAAGGAGTTTGAACTCCTTACTTCCGAGGCCCCTTCCAGCTCTAAAGCGATGATCCTGTGATCTGGAGCTGTTCCAAGTGCAGGGGATACAAATAGAAAGAATGTAGTCAAGTCCGTATACCTTTTATTAAACGCTTATGGCACGTGTGCCAAGAGCTGGGAGCGAGAAGAAAGCAAAAGATAATCCCTACCCTCAGGGAACTGACACTCTAATGGGGAAGTCTACTAGCCCACAGCTAGGACAAACACACAAAAAATATAGCTATCTGGTCCCTTAGAGGGATTTGCTAAGGAAAGGCAAGTGTGTGGTTTGTTACCGTCAGCTCCCCGCTGTGCCCTGGGGACTACAAAGACAAAAGTGATACAATGTTTCTCCACCCCCTCCCTTCCCCGAAATTTAGAGTGGGTGGGGAAAAGAGTGAAGGCAGACGATTTTATCTACTATTCCGTGGTTTCAAGTTGTGTCTGACTCTTCTTCATCCCATTTGGGGTTTTCTTGCCAAAGATACCGTAATGTTTCATTTTACAGATGAGGAAACAGAGGCAAACAAAGGTTAAGTGACATACCTAGGATCACATACAGCTAGTGTCTGAGATGGAATTGCAACAGCCCTATTCTCTATTGAAGGCACAGCGATCTATCCAGGGCACCACCTAGCTAGCTACCCATGTTTTTCTGTTGTTTTTGTTGTTCACTGATTTTCCCTTTCGTCTGACTCATTGTGACCCAATTTGGGGTTTTCTTGGAAAAGATATTGGAGTGGTTTGTCACGTTCTTCTCCAGCTCATTTTGTAAATGAGAAAGTTGAAGTAAACAGGGATAAATAATTTGCCTAGGGTCACACAACTAGTAACCGAGGCCAGATTGGGACTAAGGAAAATGAGTCCCCAGACTCACCCTTCTGTGATCTAGCTGCCAGCATGTTTTTCTGTGGGTACATACAAATTAGATAAAAGGTGATTGGAAGTGGGAGAATAGGATCCAAAAAAGCAGGGATCCAAAAAAGCTTCTTGTGGTTGGTAAGTTGTTTGAGCCCTGTTTGGCTCAGAATGAATTCAAATAGCAATTGTTTTTGTTTTGGCCAAACCCAGGAGGGTCTTCCCCTCCCAGATCTTTTTTTTTTTTAAAGAAGCCATTCTTCACTTCATTTCTTATTAAGCCTTAATCACTGCATAGGCCTTGCCTTAGTCAAACTGAGACCTGTTAAAGACCTTAACTTGGAAAGGCCAAGGTTCCCTGCTGCATGCAGTGGTGTGTTGGTAAGCAAAATGGGCTCCTTAGCACTTAGTTCAACAGGTGCCCTTGAGGAGTTTGGCTTTTGTTTGCTTTGAGTGATTCAGCTATTTCATTGAATCTTGCTAAGTGCTAAGCCCCAGGCCCAAAGCCCTATTAGGTGTAAAACCTATGTGGGTGTGGATTGTTGACTGAGGTAGGGCCCAAGGCAGCACTGGCTAAGAGGAGGTGTTACCTCCAGAGCCATGCCTTGTTGGGTGTTGACCTAGCCTATGTGGATGTGAGCCTCCCAGGGTCCTAGGGGGATGGGCCAACTCGGGAACCAATGGGCTCTGGTCATTCAGGCAGTGCTTGATGACGCCAGGGGCTCGGGTGGGAGGAGGGAGTCTCAGCATCGTTGCCACCTCGGCAGCCACAGAGCGGACCGTGGTCTTGGAACAAAGTGAGGGCTCAAACTTCCCCTGCTGGTGCCTCGGCCTCTAGCAGCCTTTTGTAGACCTGGGACCGAAGGAGGAGGTGAGGAGGTGCCCCGAAGGCCAGCTCCCGGCGCTCCATTGCTGGGTCGGGGTTGGAGGCTGCTAGGAGAGGCGAGCGAAGAGACAGCTACAGCCAAAGCTGAAGATAAAGCCCAAGCTGAAGCAGGAGCTGCAGAAGCAGAGCCAACCTGGAAGCAGGGCTGACCCGTATGTGGACCAAGGAGTGCCGAGCAAGGACTTGAGGCCAGTGGGTAATCTTCTTACTGGAGAGGGGAAACATGGATATGATTTGGTTTAATACCATCATGTTTTTCTGTGGCCTCCTGGTTACTCTTGTGAGGCGGACTTATTGGGCCTGGAAGCTTTTGATCAAAATATCAAAATGGGGAGGCTGGTTTGTGGGTCTGTTACTTTGGAGCCTGAATAAATGCTTTAATTCTTATGCCTTCTACTTAGAGAATTCCTTATATCCTGCAGTTCTGAACCGTTCAGACATATATATGATTCTCTTTGAAATCATAAATTCTGCCTTCTTAATACAAGGGGCCATCCTCTGTCCTCCTGAGCTTTATCTAGCCACAAGAACCAGATGGCCCTGGAAGAGAAAGTGAAGCTGGTGACTTTACACAGCCCCTCCCTCACTTAAATGCAGTTCATTTGCATGTCACCGTGGCATCACGTCCCTGATGTCATGGTCCTCTTTGAGAATGAAGGACAAACAGGAGCCAATTCTTCCTGGAACCAAGCCTAGAAAAAATTGAGGAATTCTGAAGCATAGGCAAACTGGAAAGACTGAAAGGGCGATTGCACTCAGAACAGAAATCAGGAAATTAGGAATGCAAGTGGGTCCCCTCTCTAGACTTATTTATTTCTATTGTTGACCTGAAAGTTTGGTTAAAAGAGGCAAACAGGCTAGGTGATATATAAATTCATAGTTTATTCCCTTAAAGCTAGCAGATACATGCATGCAGGAAGCCAAAACATAAGTTGTAAATGTCTGATAAAAGGATGACAAGCTTTTTATATGTTTTAGGACAATCCAAGGATGTCTGTGTCCTTCAGCTTTATAGTCTTGCAGCGCTAATGAATATTGACAGCGCCTACAGCAGCTATGTATGTGCTGGCATAGTTCTGAATCACAAAATATAACAGACTCTCTCCATGAAAGACAACCAAAGCATTTATTCAAACACCAGAAAGCCAAATCCCAACACCAGAAAGCCAAATGCCTCATAGCAACAAAGAAATCTATATACAATAACAATAGAGGGAGCACCGTTGTTGAGGGTTGAGGGAGACGAGGTCCAGGAACCCCAAGACTAGAGTTCCCAGATGGGGTTGTTGAGGGGGAGTACCCTTCAAGGACCCAAGTACTGGAGAGGGTCAGGCCGTCTGGAATGAATTCACAATCTCAAGCATTCTTTGAGTCAAGGTGGCAAAGATTTATTATGCTTTACAGCGGGCAAGAGATCTTAGGGAACCTGCAACCTTGGAGAGGTGCCTGTAAAGTTTTTATATGATATTTTAGGGTGAAACATGTTAATTAGGTGTTTTGGGGTAGGATTAAGGAGTGGTTAAGGGATGGTCAGTTCTTAAAGGAACATGCACTTTTTGTATCTACTGCCCCCAAGAGGGAGGGACCTGGAGATGTGGTTTTGGCTGTGAAACATCACTAAGTCAACTAACAGGGCTGACTGGAAATATCTAGGTCACTCTCATCAAATGTCTTGTTAGACAAGATGAATGTAAGGGAGTACACATTTGACTATGTCTAAGATACATATCAGTAAGGTCAGTAAGTAGGAAATATCATTATGTTCCAGTGCACAGCCAATTAGCACTACACAGGGAGTTGGACCAATAAATTCTACATGTGCAACTGGCTACAGTATCAGAAGGAAGTGTTTTGCTAAGGCATGCTGCGCTTAAACTGGAGAGGAACTGCTAGGGCCAATGTTTTGAAGCTAGGGAGGGATGTGATTTTGAATTGGATGTGATTTTGGAATTGGGGTCCAAGCACAGGCACCCAAGCAGAAGCTAAGGAGAAATGTGATGTTAGAATTAGGGTCCAAGCACAAGCACCCCATCGCTGCCATCCCCAAGCCTTCCCTTGTTAGGGCCTTCCCACAAATGCTCACAGCTGGCTGCCTACTTCCTCTCTCTCTCTCTCAGCTCTAACTGTTCTGACCAACTTCCTCAGTTCTGTTCCACCCTTCCTACTCCACCCTGTTCTGCTTCCACCCAAGCTCCTCCCACCACATACTCATGTGACTCAGGCTTCTATATGACTTAAGCAGGTCACATGGGCCTGTTAATGGATGGCATAGATCTTTCCATTTACATTACCATTTCTTTACCATTACAGGTCTCCATATGTGTTTAACCATACCATGAGAGAGAAAGTTTCTTAGTTGAATAAGTTGTAAATATATAAGACAGGACAACTGACAAAGTGTCGATTGGAAATTACAATTCTGTGTTTCCCCTGTATAGCATATATCCATAGGATACCAAGATAAGAGAAGTCCCACTATTCGAGACAAAGTCTGATCCTATGCATCCTGTCCTTTGGTGGTTACAAACAGGAAGAATGCTTCTGTTCAGCCTCATCTGGTCTTAAAGTTGCTGACACAGGAAAGGGCATTTTTAGAGTAAAGCAAAGCATGTCTCCTCCTCCTCCTCCTCCTCATTCTTCTCTTTCTCCTCTTCCTCCGCCTTCTTCTTCTCCTTCTTCCATCACTAGACCTCCTCTCCCCACTTCTTTTCCCCCAAAACTAGCAAACATCTTCAGTTAGCTGACGTTTCCTGTTTAATGCTTCACCTGATATTTATGATCATAGGGTCTTAAAACTATTAAACAGAGTTGTTTCTCCTCTCCTTTCTCCATTCCCCCTCCTGCTTTGAAGAGAAAAGTAATTTTCTCCAAGAATACTTATTTTTTTTTCCTTAGAAACACAACTGGAGTTCTGTATTTAATTTGATATTCAACAAATAATTCTTAAGTTATAAGAAAACAGGTTTTTTCCCCTCTCCTTTATTTAAAAAAAAAACATTCATTTGCCTAACTATTCAGTATAAGGGTGCTTTTTGTGTTATGCACTTCTGACAATTATCTGGAAGTCATGTCAGGCAAGACCTCTCCTATGGTTATCAGGATTCCAGAACAGATCATTGGTCCCTTGATGACCATGAGGACAAGAGTCATATCCTCAATAAAAATCAATGCTTAGATTTGGAATTGCACTTAAAAAAACTGTTAAAACATCCATTGCCAAAATCAAATCAGTCTCTCTGAGATTTCACCACTATGCTACAATGAGGTCAAAGGCAGAAATATACCATATATAGCAAGATATTCAAAGTAGCATTTTTTTTATCATAGAAAAGAACCAAAAAGATAAATACCCATCAAATGGGGAATGGCTGGACAAATTGTGACATATGAGTGAAATGAAATATTACTAGAGTTTGAATATCCATCAACAAGCATGTATTAAGAACCTATAATGTACCAGGCATTGTGCTAAACACTGAGAATACAAGGACAAAAATGAAAAAAGTCCTTGCCCTTAAAGAACTTGTGATTTAGTGGGAAATATAGCTTGCACACAAATAGGTATATTCCAAACAAGTACAATGTGACCTTGAGAGAAAGACACTAGTAGTTGGGGGATCAGGAAGGGCTTCATGCTAAAGATAGTACTTGAGCTAAATCTTGAAGGAAATCTGGGATTCTAAAAGGTAGAGATGAGGAGGGAGGACATTCCAAGGGTGGGTGGGATGGAGTGTGCTCATGCTTGATCTTTGTTTCTAGACTAGGATTAAAATGGTGTGGGCTTTTGGCTGTTTATAAATTTATTTTTTTAAACATTTTTGCATATTTGGGAATATTTAAAAAAACCCTCTAGATTTCTCCTAAAGAGATCATTTGTACTATAAATATTTAGAGATGGAAGACAGCAAGAAGAGCAGTTTGGCTGGATTGTAGCATACAGAAAGGGGAGTGATGAGTAATAAGGCAGGAAAGATAGGATGAGGCCAGATTGTGAAGAGCTTTTAGTGGCAGAAATTTAGCTTTGATTCAGAAGGTAATATGGAGCCATTGGAGTTAGTATGGAAGACCACATGAGTAGATGTGTACTTTTGAAAAATCACTTTTCCAGCTATGTGGAGGCTCATTTAGAGAGAGCAAAGGTAGTAATTAGTTGGCTTTTATAAATCATCCAGGTGAGAGATTGTGAGGGCCTGAGCTTAGGGTGCTGACTTTTATGGAAAGATCATTATGTGAGAGATGCTGTAGGGATAGAAACAAGTATATATGACAACTATTAGATATCGGTGAGTAAGTGTGAGGAGTTGAGGATAATAGTGAAGTTGCAAAACTGGATGACTGGAAGGATAGCGGTACCCTGGATTGAAATGGGGAAGCATGGGAAAGGGATGAGTTTAGGAAAGAAGAATACAGGCATACTTCAGAGATACTGTGGGTACAGTTCCAGATCACTGCAATAGAGCTAATACTGCAATAAAGTGAATCACACTAATTTTTTTTGTTTCCTGGTAAATATAAAAGTTATGTTTACACTATAATCTATTAAGTGTGCAATAGTTTTTTATCTTTAAAATGTACATAACTTAATTAATACTTTATTGCCAAAACAATTGCTAGACATCATCTGAGCCTTCAGCAAGGTGTAATCTTTTTGCTAATGGTGGGTCTTGCCTAAGTTGATGGCTGCTAACTGATCAGGATGGTACTTGTGGACCAGCTGTGGTGATTTCTTAAAATAAGACAACAATCAAGTTTACCACATCACTTGAGTCTTCCTTCCATGAAAAAGTTCTCTGTAGCATGAGATGCTGTTTGATAGTATTTTACCCACAATAGAACTTCTTTCAATATTGGAGTTAATCCTTTCAAACTCTGCTGCTGCAGTATTAACCAAGTTTATGTAATATTCTTCAATATTGTTGTTTCTCAAGGAATAGGAAGGCCCAGTGAGAAAGAGAGAGATGGGGGAATGGCTAAGTCAATAGAGTAGTCAGAACACAGACAACATTTATCAATTAAATTTGCTGTTTTATATGGGTGTAGTTTGTGGTGCCACAAAACAGTTACAATAGTAACATCAAAGATCACTGGTCGCAAATCACCATAACAGACATAATAATAATAATTTGAAATATTGCAAGAATTACCAAAATGTGACACAAAGACATGATGTGAGCATATGCTGTTGGAAAAATGGTGCTGATAGACTTATTTGATGAAGGATTGCTGCAAACTTTCAATTTGTTTAAAAAAAAGCAATTTCTGTGAAGCGCAATAAAGTGTTGTACAATAAAATGTGGTATATGTTAGTTTTGTTTTGGACATTTTGAGTTTTAGATACCTACAGGATATGCAGTTTAGAATGTCCAATAGTAATTAATGAAGTGAGGCTAGACCTTTAGAGAGAGACTAAGGCTAGATAGTATAGATGTGGAAGTCATCAGTATTGAGATGATAATCAAACCCGTGAAAGATGATGAGGTAACCAAGTGAGAAAGTAGAATTAGAAATGAGAAGACAGCCAGGGTGGAGTCTTGTGGTACATCCATAGTGGAACATTCCATGGATGATAATTAAGCAAAGGAGATAGAGAAAGACTGTTCTGATGGGTAAAAGGAGAACCAAAAGACAATAGTGTCATAAAAACCCGAAGCAGGGAAAGTATTCAGTATTGAGAGAGTGGTCACAAGTAGGGAAGTCAAGATTGATGAGGGTTAGGAAGAAGCCATTTGATTTGGTAATTAAGAGATCATGAAGAATCCAAAGAAACATGAGAAGGCTTATATGAACTAATGTAGACTGAAATAACTATACAAAATGATAACAGCAGTATCCGTGGAAAAAACATAAAACAACTGAATTTTGTATAATTAGTGAGTGTGGTCTAGGAGAAGAGTTAAGAAAATTCCCCTCCCCTTGTTCATTGCAGAGGTGGGACACTATTCACGTGGCATAAAGTATGTGCTATCAGGTATGGTTGATTTGTCAGTTTATTGAACTGGTTTTTTTTTCCCCCTTTTTCTTTTAAAAAATGTTTGTTACAAGATTTGCTTGCTGTGCAAGGTGGGTAGAGGGGTGTGCATTTGGAAATAATTTGATGAAACACACCTTGCCTCATGGACAAGTTGCTATCCCAGGTACTAAGTAGTGAATGTGTCTGTGAATAACTTGTGGCTATGGCTCTTTTGCCTGTAAGCCCACCTAGGTAAATTGCGCTATCTACTTCAGAAGGATGAGATGATCAGAGTAGCCTGCACAGCACAGAGTATGCTAAAAAGCGGTTGGAATGCAGGAATGAAATCAAAATACTGTAGGACATAGTATTCTTTACTCTTACCACAGTTTTAAGATAGCAACCTCTTGGTGACAAATATGTGGACACCATCTAGGGCAACCTATTCAAGAAGAAAATCTTTCTGGTTTCTCTGGGTAGAGCTGATTTCTTTTCACACCATTGTGCCATATGTGCTTGATAAGGCCCTAGTATATTTATTTAGATTAAGAATTGTATTCATTCCTGTTTGTGGAGTTGTGAACTGATCCAACCATTTTGGAGAGAAGTTTGGAACTATGCCCAAAGGGCTATCAAACTGTGCATAGCCTTTGATCCAGCAATACCACTACTAGGTCTGTATCCCAATGAGATTAAAAAAAAAAGGGTAGAAGAAGAACCTAGTTGTACAAAAAAAATTTATATCGGCTCTTTTTATGGTGACCAACAGTTTAAAATTGAAGGGATGCCCATCAATTGTAAAATGGCCAAACAAGTTGTGCTTTCTGATTATAATGGTATATTATTGTGCCATAAGACTTGACAAGCAGGATAATTTCAGAAAAACCTGGAAAGACTTACATGAGCCAACACAAAGTAAAATGAGTAGAACCAAGAGAACATTGTACGTAATAACAGAAGTATTGTGTGATGATCAACTATGAATAACTTAGCTAATCTCAGCAATACAGTGATCTAAGACAATCATAAAGGACTCATGATGAAAAGTGCTATCTGCCTCCAAAGAAAGAATTGATGTTATCTGAATACAGACTGAAGCATACTACTTTTCTCTTTTTTTCGAGTCTTCTTGCACAAAGTGACTAATATGAAACTGTTTTTCATGGCTGCACATGTGTAACTGATATTAGATTGCTTACCTTCTCAGGGAGAGGGGAGGGATGGTATTTGAAACTCAAAGCTTAAGGAAAAAAAACAACAACAAATGTTAAAAATTGTTTTTACATGTAATTAGGGAAAAATAAAATATTATTAAAAAAAAGAATTGCAGATAGAAAGCCAAAGTACTTCCAAGGTAGGTCAATGCTCATTGCAGTGGGTTCACAGATGGGTCAGACTCCTATATGAGTATTCTTATGCCTGGTGTATTCCCTAAAAAGTAAGCATTAGCTATACGTTGCCACAGTCTACATTGATGCTACCACTTATCACATTGGCAAAACCTCACAAAAATTGTCTCCATGTGTGTGGTTTTCCTGGAGATGACCATAGTTCAAGTAATTAGTTCCTGGGGAATGGTGTTCTATTGCATCTGATGCTTTAAGTCAGGGTGCAATTCTATGTCTTTAATCTAGGACAGTAGGGCATGGAAGGTATGCAAAGTATACCACAACCTCTCCTACCAGAAGAGTCACATGGAAAAGCAATCTGTTTTTAGGAGTTCTGTGTGTATTTGTATTAGTCATAGTTTGTGGCCACCTGTTATACTAGGAGTTAATCACTGAATGATAGAACACCTAGGCAGACTGTCCCCTCTGCTAAGAAAAGTTTCATCTTCAGAAACTGATTTACCTATGGCATTATCACTGGCATCAGGAACTACACATCAAAGGGAACGAGAGAAAAGAAGGAAGAAACTTAAGTTCATGTCTTTATTTTTTTAAATACAATTTTATTTTCAGTTCTGAATTCTCTCCATCTACCCCCTCCCCCACCCATTGAGAAGCCAAGAAAAGCAAAACACATTGCAAGCACAGTTATGCAAAGCAAATTCCTGAATTAGCCACCTTACCCCTCAAAAAAAAGAGAGAAGAAAATATGCTTTAATCTGTAGTTTGAATCTTCATGAGACCTTCAGAATTGTGATTGGTCATCCTGTTGATGAGTTACTAAGTCTTTCAAAATTGAATATCTTCATTATATTATTGTTATTGTATAAATTGCTCTCCTGGTTCTGCTCATTTCACTTTGTATCAATTCATACAAGTCATCCCGGGTTTTTCTGAAACCTTCCCTTTCATTATTTCTTATGGCACAATAATATTCCATTGTATTTTCATACTATAACTTGTTCAGCCATTCCCCAACTGATGGACATCCCTTCAATTTTCTATTCTTTGCCACTACCAAAAAAGAAAAAAGCTGGCTGCTATAAACACTTTTGTGCATATTAATCCACTTCTCTGTCTTTGATCTCTTTGGGATATACAGCTTATATCAATATCTCTAGATCAAAGGGTATGTGTAGATTAATACAGTTTTTTGGCCGTAGTGCCAACTTGCCTTCCAGAATGGTTGAACCAGTTCACAGCTCCACCGACAATGCATTGAAGTACTTGTTTTCCCATAGTGCCCCCCCAACATTTGTCATTTTCCTTTTTTGTTAACTTTTGCCAGTCTGATAGCTGTCAAGTGGTACCTTAAAGTTTATTTTAATTTGTATTTCTCTTGGTGACTTAGAGCAGTAGTGTCAAATTCAAATAGAAAGAGCGACTGATAAAACATATGTAAGGACCTAGAAAACAATATATTACCATTATCTGCTTTATCATACTTTACAATTAATTTTATTAGATATTTCCCAATTACAGTACATTTAATCTTATTCAGACTACACCTGGCAGTGCTGTAGGCCTTATGTTTGACATCTCTGATGTAGAGCATTTTTTTTATATGGTTATTGATTGCTTGGATTTCTTCCTCTGAAAACTTCCTATTCGTATCCTTTGACATCAGTTGAGGAATGGTTCTTATTCTTATAAACTTGAGTCAGTTCTCTCTATATCTTGGAAATGAGATCTTTAAGATGATGGCTGGAAAGCTGAGATTGGCCTAAAGCTCTCCCCCAGGACCTTCCAAACACCTATACAAAATGACTCTGAACAAATTCTAGAACTGCAGAACCCACGAAATAGCAGAGGGAAGCAGGGCTCTAGCCCAGGACACTCTCGATGGTCGCTGGATGAGGTCTATCACACGGAACTGGCAGTGAAGCAGAGGACAGCCCAGTGTGGGCTGCTCCCGAACCAACCAGACCAGGAGCCAGGTGGAACAGGCCCTAGCACCCTGAATCAGTGAGCTGTGGCACTTACCAGACTTCTCAACCCACAAACACCAAAGACAATGGAGAAGATTAGTGGGAAAAGCTGCTGGGACAAAGTGAAAGGAGTTCACAGTTCAGCCACCACCCCAGGGGCAGCAGAGGTAGTGCAGCTCTGAGGACAGAACTACAGCTGCAGTTGTTTCTGGCCCCAGGCCAACTTGGTGGGAAGAATGAAGTGGCAGATCAGAGTGGGAGTGCAGAGCCTGCTCAGATCTGAGTTGCAGTCCAGGTTGGAGGTTTTTGTGGGAGGAGGAGCACTGCTGTGGAAGAGCTTGCTGTATAGAAATAGTTCTGAAAACAACAGTGCATCCCCTCAAGCTTGGAGCAAAGTACTGTCTACTCTACAAGCAGTCATACCATGATGAAAAACTCGAGGGTCAAGTAGTTGGCTGTGAACATGGCCAGGCAGTGAAAACAGACTCAGATTCAGACTCAGACTTTAGAATCTTTCATTGGTGACAAAGAAGACCAAAATATAGAGCCAGAAGTCAACAAAGTTAAAGAGCCTCCATCAAAAGCCTCCAAGAAAATCATGAACTGGTCTCAGGGTATGGAAGAGCTCAAAAAAGATTTGGAAAAGCAAGTTAGAGAAGTAGAGGAAAATTTGGGAAGAGAAATGAGAGTGATGCAAGAAAACCATGAAAAACAAGTCAATGACTGGCTAAAGGAGACCCAAAAAAATACCGAAAAATATACTGAAGAAAACAACACCTTAAAAAATAGACTAACTCAAATGGCAAAAGAGCTCCAAAAAGCCAATGAGGAGAAGAGTGCCTTGAAAAACAGAGTTAGCCAAATGGAAAAGGAGGTCCAAAAGACCGCTGAAGAAAATACTACCTTAAAAATTAGATTGCAGCAAGTGGAAGCTAGTGACTTGATGAGAAATCAAGATATTATCAAACAGAACCAAAGGAATGAAAAAATGGAAGACAATGTGAAATATCTCATTG
>CM053623.1:290346139-290358553 GCA_028646595.1 Phalanger gymnotis | reverse complement strand
GTCTCATGAATTATACACATCATCTTTCCATGTAGGAATGTAAACAAAACAGTTCAACTTTAGTAAGTCCTTTATGATTTCTCTTTCTTGTTTACCTTCTCATGCTTCTCTTGATTCTTGTGTTTGAAAGTCAAATTTTCTATTCAGCTCTTGTCTTTTCACTGAGAAAGCTTGAAAGTCCTCTATTTTATTGAAAATCCATATTTTGCCTTTGGAGCACGATACTCAGTTTTGCTGGGTAGGTGATTCTTGGTTTTAATCCTAGCTCCATTGACCTCTGGAATATTGTATTCCAAGCCCTTTCATCCCTTAATATAGAAGCTGCTAGATCTTGTGTTATCCTGATTGTGTTTCCACAATACTCAAATTGTTTCTTTCTGGCTGCTTGCAGTATTTTCTCCTTGATCTGGGAGCTCTGGAATCTGGCAACAATACTCCTAGGAGTTTTCTTTTGGGGATCTTTTTCAGGAGGCGATCATTGGATTCTTTCAATTTTCATTTGACCCTCTAGCTCTAGAATATCAGGGCAGTTCTCAATAATTTCTTGAAAGATAATATCTAGGGTCTTTTTTTGACCATGGCTTTCAGGTAGTCCAATAATTTTTTAATTATCTCCCCTGGATCTGTTTTCCTGCTCAGCAGTTTTTCCAATGAGATATTTCACATTGTCTTCCATTTTTTCATTCCTTTGGTTCTGTTTTATAGTATCTTGATTTCTCATCAAGTCACTAGCTTCCACTTGCTCCACTCTAATTTTTAAGGTAGTATTTTCTTCAGTGATCTTTTGGACCTCCTTTTCCATTTGGCTAATTCTACCTTTTCAAGACATTCAGTGGCTTTTTGGAGCCGTTTTGCCATTTGAATTAGTCTATTTTTTAAGGTGTTGTTTTCTTCAGTATATTTTTCAGTATTTTTTGCGGTCTCTTTTAGCAAGTCATTGACTTGTTTTTCATGGTTTTCTTGCATCCTTCTCATTTCTCTTCCCAATGTTTTTCTTAGAGGCTTTTGATGTAGGCTCTTTGACTTTGTTGATTTCTTCTGGCTGTATGTTTTGGTCTTCTTTGTCACCAAAGAAAGATTCCAAAGTCTGAGTCTGAATCTGAGTCTGTTTTCACTGCCTGGCCATGTTCACAGCCAACTACTTGACCTTTGAGTTTTTTGTCAGGGTATGACTGCTTGTAGAGTAGAGAGTACTTTGCTCCAATCTTGAGGGGATGCACTGTTGTTTTCAGAGCTTTTTCTACACAGCAAGCTCTGCCACACCAGCACTCTTCCTCCCCCAAGAACCTCCAACCTGGACTGCAACTCAGATCTGAGCAGGCTCTGCACTCCCACTCTGATCTGCCACTTCATTCCTCCCACCAGGTGGGCCTGGGGCCAGAAACAACTGCAGCTGTAGTTCTCTTCTCAGAGCTGCACCACCTCTGCTGCCCCTGGGTTGGTGGCTGAAGTGCAAACTCCTTTCACTCTGTCCCAACAGCTTTTCCCACTAACTTTCTCCATTGTCTTTGGTGTTTGTGGGTTGAGAAGTCTGGTAAGTGCTACAGCCGTCCTGGGCTGGAGCCCTGCTTCCCTCTGCTATTTTGTGGGTACTACAGTTCTAGAGTTTGTTTAGAGCAATTTTGTATAGGTGTTTGGAGGGTCTTGGGGGAGAGCTTTAGGCAAGTCCCTGTTTTCTAGCCACCATCTTGGCTCCACCCCCTAAAGGTTCTGTTTTCTACTCTTTCTTTTATATGTCTGAGCCAGGAGTGGGGCCTCAAGGCCACATATGGCCCTCTAGGTCCTCAAGTGTGGTCCTTTGACTGAATCCAAACTTCACAGGAAATTGTTTTTCTGTAAAACTCAGATTCATTCAAAGGGCTGCACTTGAGGACCTAGAGGCCCAAACCTCCATGTTCCCCACCCCTGGTCTAAGTTTTTTATCTTTCATCTCTTCGTCTTTTGTACAAGCATGCATCCTTCATTATCTTTACATAGAAACCCCTCAGAGGCCAGCCAAGAACTGGCGATGTTCTTCAGATCCCAGACTGAGGGTTGCTGCTTTTGCTGAAAAAATTTAATACTGCCAAAGCAGTCTGAAAGAGGAGTGGCCTTGTCCAATAGGACACCAAAGAGACCCAGAAGATGAGTGGTCTGAACAGGGCAACTATCGGAGAAGGAAACAAATGGAGCAAACTGTGGCAAAGGAGGGAAGACATCAAAACTGTCAGGGAAGTTGTAAGTTGCTTGGGAAAATGTTTTCCCTACATATGTTCTTCTCTGTTATGATTCTGTAAGTTTATGCCTACTGTCTTCCCATGAACACTGTGTACATCATTGAGTGAATGTATCCAAAGTTTTGGTGAAATGCTGTTATTCTTTTTCTTGCTTTGTCTTCTGTTTAGCAAATATTTCTGATTAGAAATTAATAGAATTCATCTTGTCTGACTTGTTAAGTGGGAAAACATACAGATAGGGGTTTAGGAGCATTCTCTCTACCCAGGTTACCCCTGAGAGAGTGAGGTGTAGCCATGGTTGGCTCCTCTTGGGATCTTCCATCTACTAGAGTGCAAGTGCAGGCTGGGGTGAGTAAGCTAACATAGGAAATGTAGAGAGGAATTGGTACCACACCTATGCTACACAAACATTTATTGAGCATCTTCTGTGTGCAGAGCACTGTACTAGATACTGGGGGATGCACAAAGTTTAGGTGAAACAGTACCTACCTTCAGTGAGTTTATAGTCACATGAAGGGAAAAGACACAAATACATGTAACTGTAATACACATTTTAATATGGTAATGTGATAAAAAAAAAAAAAAGAGAAAGAAATTGGGGCAGGGGAAGAGGGAGAGAGAGAGAGAAAAAAAAAAGAGAGAGAGATTTACAATATCTCAGCCCTCCTTAAGCACCTTAGATGCCAGGTCTCAAGATGTGGTTCCAATCTAGGATCAAAGCCTGTGTTGTTAATGCAATGGGAAGATGTTTCCCATACATTAATAGACCCATGTGACCTGTCTGAGTCACATGAGTTTCAGTCACATGGTGCCTGTGGTAGAAGGAGCTTGCTGAATTGGTAGAGCAGGAAATCGGAGTGTGACAGAGCTGGAAGAGAGACTGTGGGAGTTGCAGCCTGGAGAGAGAGGAGGCAGGTACAGAGAGCAGCTGCTAGCATGAGTGAGAGAGGGAGTGATTTTGCTTAAGGGAGTTTGTCTGTGGGAAGGCCCAGTGGAGGGAAGGCTTGGGCTTGTCCGTGCCACCTGCATTGATAATGTGTACCGATTTCTTTGTTGCTATGATTTATTTGGCTCTCTGGTGTTAGGATTTGGCTTTCCGGTGTTTGAATAAATGTTTTGGTTTTGTCTGACATAGAGATAGTCTGTTATATTTTTTGATTCAGAACTACTCTATTGTTAATTAAGGTGGGACTTTTTTTTTTTTACTGCTTTCTCTTTTGGAGCACTTGTTTAATTAAGTGCCCTTTGTTTCATTGATTAAATTAGGAGTCTTTATGACCTCCTTGCCTCAAGGGAAAGCCTGGTTTGCATGGGTTTGAGTGACATGTTTGTGATGCCAGAGGCTTTTAGGCAATGTGGGTTTGATTCCCAGGTTTGTGACGCGTTTGGGTCACGTGGGTTTGAGTTGCACATTGTGACGGCCTTTGACCCTGATACATAAACTCAAAGGTTGGCGTTCTCCACTGGGGCTCACAGTCACTGTAAGAGTGGTGTGGGACTCTGGGCAGTCATTCTAAGAGCTCCCCACTTGTAAACCCAGATGTTGATGCTTTTCTAACTATGAATTGTGATTTGATCTGTTTATATTGTGTATGTTTGTAATTTGTCTGTATTTGCTCTGAAGTTCAAGTTACTGGCTTTTCCTCCTGAACTAAGTGAATGATATTTGTATGTTGGATTAAAGTGAGACTGTTAACCCCTTAAAGTTACTTTCCTTAGTAAAGCAGATCAAAAAGACCTGTCCTGGCAGCTCTCGTTGCTGGTTGTTGGTTTTACACAGCCACAGTAGCTCCAAGCCAAATTGTTATTACAACTGTGCTGGCATATTCATAGCAGCTGCAGCCACTGTGGCTATCACATTGATGCTACAAAGCCTCAACCACCAGAGAAGGTGAAAAAAATCAACAACCTTATAGTTATCTATGATATCAGAGATAGAGTTTGGAGCAAGGCTGGGGCTGCTTATTGAGAAGAATAAGGAAGTCCTATCATCTTATCACTAGTCCATTCTCTGTCTTGCCTCTGTATATTTATGATTCTCAGTTGGAGACTTCAAGGATGAAAACTTCATTTCTCTGCTGCCATTTCCCATTCTCTCATCCCTGTTCACCTCAGTTCAAGAGTTTTGTATGTTGCCTCATTGTAATTTTCTTTGATGAAATTATCTATTATATTTATAATTTGTTCTTTGACCCATGAATTCTTTAGCATTAAATTATTTAGTTTTCAGTTCAGTTTGAGTCCTTTCTTCCAAGAGCCTTTATTGATTATGACATTTTTTGAATTGTGGTCAATAAAGTATGTGTTTAATATTTATGTTTTTTGAATTTGTTTATGAGTTTGTGATGGCAAGCAAAATGGGTTCTTAGCACTCGGTTCAACCAAGTGCCCTTGAAGAGTTTGGCTTTTGTTTCCTTTGATTAATTCAGTGTATTTCATTGAGTCTTACTAGGTGCTAAGCCCCAGGCCCAAACCCCTATTAGGTGCTAAGCCTATGTGGGTGTTGAAGCTCTCAGGGTCCTAAGAGGAGGTGCTAACTCAAGAGCCAATCATAGCAGCCTAAGTTCTGGTCATTCAGATGATGTTTGATGACATCTGAAACAGTATAAGAAGAGAAGACAGAGCTATTTACTCGGGGCTCTCACTCTTGGTGGCGTTCTGACGTGGAGACTCCGGGCAGCTGTAGTTAAGAGCCCTCCAGCTTGCCTGGATGTCTGGACTTGGTTTTCTTGGTAACCATGAATTGTACTTGGTCTGTTTGTAATTTGTTTGTATTTGCTATGAAGGTCAGGGTGCTGGCTTTTTTCCCCTGAACTGAGTGATATTTGTATGCTGGATTAAAATAAGCTAGTCAACCCCTTAATGTTGCTTTCCTTAGTAAAGCACATCAAAAGAATCTGGGCTTTGGCAGCATGCTTGTTGTTGGGCTTGTGCTGGTCTTTCACCTCCAACAGCTGCTACCGGATTGTTGAAACGGTTTTAGGCCTCAGTTTTTGTAATGATGACATATATAGCTAGGAAATGTTAACATTTCCTTTAAATCCCATTCAGTATTTGCTAGAGATCCATTGTATTTCTTTTCTGAAATTCCATTCAGGTCTTTAATTTCCTTTCTGTTTATGTTTTATTAGATTTGTCTAGGTCTGAGAGGGGCACAATTTTTCTGTCCATTTCTCTAGTTAGTTGAATTTTTCCTAGAAATATTTAGATGCTATACCACTGAGTGTGTATATTTTAAGAACTGATGTTATTTCATTACCTATGGTGTCTTTAAGCAAGATGTAGCTTATCTCTTAGCATTAAAAATTTATCTCTTTTAACCATGTCTATTTTTACGATTACTTTGAGGTCATGATTGCTACTCCTGCTTTTTTTTAGTTCACCTGAAGCATAATAAATTCTGCTCCAATGCCTTATTTTAACTTGATGTGAACCTTTACGTTTCAAGTATGTTTCTTGTAAACAACATATTTATGTATTCTACTTCCTTTGTAAGACTTAGTTTATACTATTTATACTTTTGGTTATGATTGTCCATTTTTATTTCCTCACATCATTTTCTCTCATACTTTGTCCTCTCTTTCCCTCTTCCCCCCAATTTATAAAGAAGAGGATGATAAAAGAGAAGGAATGTGATTAACATTAACGATCCATAATTGAAGTGTTCTGCTTTTGCTCCATTGTTCTTTTCTCCCCTTTACCCTGACCTAATTAGTGGTTCTTACTCTTTATTTCTTTTTAATCTCTGATTTATGATCCACTCTCCAAGGTTGAAGTTTGTTTTGCTTGTGACTATTCTTTCTCTCACTTTACCCTCACTTTTAAATATCTCTCTTACCTTTCCGGTCCTTGGATATTTCCTCATTGAATTTAATGTATGAGTATGCCATATTCTATGTGTCTCGCTTTGTGTGTGTGTGTGTGTGTATTCAAATCCAGCCTTTCTTCATATCTACAGTGCTTAGCACAGTGGAAGGTAGAAGGTGCTTAATAAATGCTAGTTAACTGACTGCCTAACTAGTTCTGCTTTGTCTATTTTAGACAAGAGTAAAGTTCATGTGATTCTGAATCCCCTACCTCTTCCACTTTTTTGTGTTCTAATCTTTTCACATACTATGAGACATATTAAGTCCTATTTCTTTTCTTACTCATTTCTTCCTTAGTGTATTCTTTTTTTTCTTTCCTCTCAAGCCCATCAAAACAGAATATAATCTGGGCTTTTCTGGGCATGCACTAATCACCTAACATAGAGGCACCCTGAAGAGCCTTTGGAAGATGTACAGATGCCTAATATGGAGGCTTCTGCATCCTCTGACATGTGGGTGGGCAGAGCCACCTTTTATTGGTTGTTTAATTGAACCAGTTGACATTTTCAAAGATGGTGAGACTGAGATGATTTCTATCTTTCTGCCACTTTTTGTGCCTTATACTCTTTCCTGTTGTACCCAGAAAGTGAAGATCACAGATCATCTACAATTTGGGCTCTGTGAACTGAACCAGTGAGAAAAAAGACCTTCCTGTACTCCTTTTACCTTGACTGAGAAATGGGCTTAGGGATTTTTTTTTCTTTTCTGTATTGTTTGTCCTCAGTTTCAAGTGCAGGTAGCAAAGCCCACTGAACCAAAGGAGTTGGAGCCATAGCAACCTTAGAGATAGGATTGCAGACAAGATGGTACAGTTAGCCACCCAGCAAGAAGCCAGGAGAAACTAGGGTGGCTGATACTCAAGCCCAAGAAAGTTTTAGACTTGAAACTGGGATTTTGCCGTATAAGAACTGAGCTATGAACCTAATCCCTGCCCACCACTGAGATGCTACAAGTGGCAAGGGAGATTAAAACTTGTGCATTGGGCACTAAATTTTTAGAGTTGTAATCATATCTTGTGAAGTAAGTATTTCTTGTGTAAGCAAGTGGTGGCTTTGTGGAACTTGGGTGCAGGAGATCTATACTGCACAGATTGAGGAAACATCATTGGTAGGGGCCATGGTCAATGTTACAAGGACAAAACCATCCCCATTCCTTCTGCTTTTCTCATTTAATTTTTTCTATGACCTTGAAGACACTAAGATTTTGAAGGGACTCTTGTCTATCTCTTAGAATGGAATCTCTTCATGACTTAAATGTTTAGCCCTTTCTAATTGCTGAAATGTGTTTATCTTTCTAGGTTTCTCTTGACTCCTGTGTTTGCAGTTTAAAGTTTCTACTCAACTCTAATCCTTTCATCAGGAATGTTTGAAAGTATTCTATGTCATTTTATGTCCATTTCCTCCATATAAGATTATATTCAGTTTTGAAAGTAAATTTTTTTATTGTAGGCATTTCTCTTGGCCTTTTTATAATATTGATTTCCAAGACTTTCTTTTATAAAAGTTGCAACTTTGTCTTGTGTGATCACGGCTATAGTTCCTTGGAACTTGAATTCTTTGTTTTTGGCTGCTTTCCATATTTTTTCTTTGACCTAGGGAGCTCTGGATTTTGGCCATGACATTCCTGGAGTTTCTTTCAAGATGTAACTGGTAGATTTCTTCTATTTCCACTTTGCCTTCTGGTTCTGGTTCTAATGGTTCTTGACAGTTTCATTTATGATTTCTTGAAATATTACATGTAGGTGTTGGGGCGGGGGTATGTGTGTGTGTCATCAATCAAGCATCTATTAAATGTCTCCCATATCTTAGATGCTGAGGATACAATTTCAAAGACTGAAACAATCTTTACTCTCAAGGAGTTTACATTTTTCACAGGGGAGAAAACAAGTCTAAACAAATATATATATATATATAAACAAGTCTAAACAAATATATATATATATATATGTATATAAGACATAAACATAAAATAGTAGTTGCAACATAGTTTAATACAAGATAGTTTGATATAGTGGCAAAGCAGTAAGAAATGCAACAATGTCATTACCACTCATAAAGTCAGGTCTATTTCTGAGGGTGGCAAATTTGACAGAACCAAGGACTTTGGGGTTGAAAACTTATTCCCCAGTCTTCAGTCACTGTGGATGCTGAGGAGGCAGGGGCTGCAGCATCATTAGAAGCAGTTGCTAGATTGCATTTCACAGAGATTGCTTCTGTGGATAATGACTCTGCTGGAAGCAGAGTTGGTGATATGAAGGGGTCTTGGGCTGAGGGTCATGGACTATCTCATCAGGTCCTGAGGAGGTAGTGGGGAGAGTAATTAGAATTATCTGGAACATGCTGCTTTCTCAGGGTGCTCCCCATAAGGGTGCCTTTGTTGTATCCTTTAGGTTGGCTTCTTTGTTCTACGGGAATTCACACAGAGACTGCCAAGCTCTGAGAAATTATAACACAGGAGAGACGTAAAGTACAACCTACAAGGAACTACAGTGGGAGATAAAGCCAAACCAGTGCCCAGATAGTATAGGATCTGAACAGTTGATACCTGTTATACTTATACCCAGCTCAGGTGGCTGGGCCACACCACCAACTACTTCTGGTCTGGGAAAGAGGAAGGAGACAGAGAAGGGGCCCAAACAAAACTCAAGTATGACACCAAAAGATTGAGTTAAAATCCAGAGATTCCTGCAAAGGCAGGGCCTACTCTTAACTACCACCTCCAGAACCAACAAGAACCTGCCAACCCTATCCACAAAAATGGGACAAAACAGAGTCAGAAAAGTATAGACTAGATATTTGAATAAACAGAAGAAAATGTAGAACATAATGAAGAAATAGTGTGGATTGAGAGAAGCCCAAAAGGCAAACTAAGAAGAGAATAATTCCACAAGTTCAAGTAGTGCCTCAGAGTAAAGAAGGGCATTAGTCATGGGATGAGAAGAATATAAAAATTTTGGAAGATGTAAAAAATATAATTCAAGTGAAGTGAGAGCTATATTTTTCGTTACAACAAAAAATGGAAACAAAGCAGATTCCTATCAGTTGAAGGATGGTTGAACAAATTATGGTTATGGAATGCTGTTGCACCATAAGAAATGACAAAAAATGTGGATTCAAAGAAATTTGGGAAGACTTGTATAAACTGATAGAGAAGTGAGCAGAATTGAAAGAACAATTTATGTAACAAGGTTTTGATTAAGCATAGATATTGGAAGGCACTCACTTCTTCAAAACACAGTCCAGAAAAGGAAAAAATCACAGAATTCTAGACTTTGAGCTGGCATTTGAATGATTCAATGTCTAAGCCCTTCATTTTACAGCTACGTTTTCACCTCCTGTAAGAACCCCCAAAACAAAAAACTCCAGAAATGTCATAACTCAAATCTAGAGTTTCCTGGTCAAAGAAAATCATAATATATGCAGCCACAAAGAATGAATTCAATTACCAAGGAACCAGAGTCAGGATTACGTACGACTTGACACCTACCAATATAAAAGAAAGGAAATTTTGAGATATAAAATTCCAAAAGGAGGCTATTGTAGCATTCCTGGCAAGATGTGATGAGAACCTTTAACTAGAGTGGAAATGTGGTGATAATGTGATTAAAGATCTTTCCCACGCATTCAATAGGCCTCAGGTCGAGCTAGTTAAGGGGAGTTTCTCAAGTGGAGCCAGTTAAGGGAAACTTGATTAGGAAAGGCTTGATTACTTACTAGGTTGGAGGCCCCAGGCCCATACTCATTTGCTGTTTAGGTCAGAGGAGGTGTGAAACCCTCAGGGCCCTAAGGAGAGGTGCTAGAGCCAATTGTATGTGCACTGAATTCTAGTCAATCAGATGCCAGCTAGGACTGTATATAAAGAAAGCCCAGAGTGTGAGAGAAGCAGAACTGAGAGCTGCAGAACTGAGAAGCAGAATTGAGAAGCAGACATCAAGAGGACATTGAAGAGCAGACATTGAGAGAGCCATTGTCAAGAGAGACTGCAGAGCAGAGAGTGTAGACCAGAGAGTTCTGGAGATCAAAGAGCTGAGAATCTATAGCATCAGAGATTGGAGAACTGAGAATCCAGAGATTTTAGGAGAACTGAAAGGGCTTTCAGAACTGCATGAGAGGACTCAGGCAAGCAGACAGTTAGGATTCATGAGTGATTGTTTACAGGAAGGCTTTAGCAGGGGGCAAGGTTACAGGATGACTTGGTTGCTTGCTGTAATACTGTGTTATAATTTCCTTGTTGCTACATTGAGGTGGGCTTATTGGTTTTAGAATAGAATTACTGCTATATCGAATTAGAGTCATTGGTCTTGGGATTGGATCTTCTGGTGTCTAAATAAATGTTATACTTCCTCTGCCTTCTACCTAGAAAGTTTTTCATACTTTGCGATTCTGAACCATGTAGGCAAGGCAATCAGTGAATGGGAAGATCTTCCCTGCCCATCTGAGTGGGCTTTGGGGGCAGGGCTCTTAGGGTCCTGGGGGGAGTGGCTAGGACTGGAGCCAGTGGAAGCCTGTGGTGGGAGGAGCTTGCTGAATGGTCAGAGCAGAGCTAAGAGGCAGTTGGAGAGAGCAGTTGAGAGCTGAAGGAGAGAGGAAGCAGTCAGCTAGCTGGAACACAGCTTGGAGATTGCAGTGGAAGTGGTGGTGATGGCAGCAGATGCTACAAAAAGGCAGGACTGACCCTTGTGGAGACCAGAGAGTGCTGAGCAGGGGCTTGAGGCCAGTGGGTGGTCTTCTTGCTGGAGGACCCTGCCATTGTGGGGGGTAGGGGGGTCAGGGGAAGCACCAGTATGGCTTGGCTTGCTGCCATAATGTTTTTCTGTGGCCTCCTGGTCACTATTGTGAGATAGGCATACTGGTTTTGGAAGGTTCTTGCCAGGATGTCAAATTGGGGACACTGGTCCATGGGTCTGCTACTTTTGAGTTTCAATAAATGCTTTAACTCCTCTGCCTTCTACTTAGAGAATTCCTTATATCCTGCAATTCTGGACCATTCAGGCATATTCATGGTTATCTTTGAAGTCATGAATTCTGCCTTACTGATATAGCATGTTCATGGTCATCGTCGAGGTCATGAATCTTGCCTTACTGATACAGATGACTATAGGAATAGAGAGAAGATGGATGTAAGAGACATTATGAAGGTACAATCAACTTGGTAACTAGTTGGATATATGGGATAAGGGAAAGTGTATAGTTTGGGATGACTTTGAGATTTTGAGCCTAGGAAAGTACCATAATGTTATTGACAGAAATAGGGAGGTTTGGGAAGGTAATGGGTATTGGAATAAAGATGAGTTCTATTTTGGATGTGTTGAATTTGAGAATTCTGTGGGACACCTACTTTGAAATGTCCATTAGGCAACTGGTAACATGGAATTGTAGAACTGGATATGAAAATGAGGTGGGTAAGGGAAAGGAAGAGAGAGAGAGAGAGAGAGAGAGAGAGAGAGAGAGAGAGAGAGAGAGAGAGAGAGAGAAATGATAATTAAAACCATGTAAACTGATAGCTAATAAGATCACAGGGAGAAAGGATATATAGAGAAGAGTACCCAAGAGAGTCTTCTAGTTCAGCCATAATTAGTGAGCAGACTATGGATGATGGTATAGTAAAGGAGATTGACAAGAAAGGGTGAGACAAGTAGGAAGACAAAGAGAAATGTATGTTGTGGATATATTGAGCAAGGATGGTTAAGGGGGTCAGGTTCAACAAAGATTAGGAATTTTAACCATGTTGAAGTTAAAGTACCAGTGGGACAACCAGGCATCTGGAAGGCAGTTAGAAAATTGAAAGCTCAGAAGAGTTGATACATGGTCTGGATGTATATTTGGGAGTCATCTATATAGAAGTAATAGTTGAATCCGTGGGAGTGGATGAGCTCACCAACACAACAAGGTATACAGAGAGGAGAGCAAAGAATAGGGACTTGGTGTGCCAGTAAGGCAAAATGGGCTTAGTTTAGTTGGTGCCCTTGAGGAGTTTGGCTTTTGTTTACGGTGAAAGTACTTTCACCTGTTAAATGCTAAGCCCCAGGCCCAAAGCCCTATCAGATGTGAAACCCATGTGGGCGTAGATTAATCACTTAAGAGGGGCCAACTCGAGAACCAGTGGGTCTCTGGACTCTGGTCTCTGGTCGTTGAGGCGGGGCTTGAGAACGCCAGAGGCTTGGCTGCGAGGAGAGGCGAGAAACTACAGCTGAAAAAAGCCGAAGCAGAGCCGACTCCTGTGTGGACCCAGGAGTTCGAGCGAGGTCTTGAGGCCGGTGAATATGATTTATGCCATCTTATTTTTCTGTGGCCTCCTGGCTACTCTTGTGAGGCGGGCCTACTGGGCCTGGA
>CM053623.1:290332521-290346039 GCA_028646595.1 Phalanger gymnotis | reverse complement strand
GGTTCGCTAATTTGTTGCTCTGGGTCCTGAATAAATTTTTTGATGCCTTCTGCTTGGAGAATTCTGTATACCCAATGATTTCGAACCATTCAGTTATATATATGATCCTTTTTGAGATCATAAATTCGGCCTTCCTACTACACTTGGGGATACTCACACCTAGAGGGAAGGAGGACGAAGTTGAACTGGAGAAGGGGATCGATTGAGTAGGTTGAAAATAGGCAAGAGAACTTGGAATCGAGGAAAGCAAAAGTATTGAGGAGAATGTGTTAAACAGCATTAAAGGATGCTAAAAAGGTAAAAGAGGGTGAAGACTGAAAAAGTGTCTATGAATTTGGCATCTAAAAGATGACTTTGGAGAATAGAATGGTAAAGGTAGGAAGGACATTGCAAATACAGAGGAAAAAATGGTAAAAAGTGAAAATAATATACAGTAAAAGAGAGGACATTGTTGGAAAAGAGATTAGTAGTGTCAATGGAAGACCTTTTTTTTTTTTGGAGGAAAGTTGTCATCTAACCTTTGCTTGAAGATTTTCAATGAGGGAGGCCTCATTATCTGTGTGAACTTTCCTCAGTATTCTTATCTGAAAAACGGAGTTGGATTTCATGCAAGGGCCTTCTGGCTCTAAATCTATGATCCTTGGATCCTGATTCTGCTCTCTCAGGCCAAGCAGGACAGGTCTAATCCCCTTCCACAGAACAGACCTTCAAATCCTTGATAGTCGTGATACATACTCATCTTCTTCCCCTTCCCTGAGCGTCCCCCCCCCCCCGCCCCCGCAAGTTATCTCTTCTTCAGACTATCTTTAGTTCCTTCACCATATCTTGTCATGGCATAATCCTGAGTCCTTTACTGTCTTGGTCATCTTCCTTTTTTATTCACATTCACTGAGACCCTCGATTGTTCATAGGCGTGAGAAATGAGCCAGTAGACATGGAGAAACTGAAGGTTTTAATTAAGTACAGAGAGATTCTAGAAAGGTACTCACCTCTTCAAAATGCAATACAGAAAAGCAAGTATCACAGAATCAGGCTTAGGGCTAGCATATGAGTGATCCAATTTTACAGTTAAGTGTATAAAGTCACACTGGTAAATGAGTGGCAAACTCAGAAGTTCAACCCAGGTCTTCTGATTCAAAATCCAGTGCTACCTATTTTATATTGTTCCTTCTATCTTTTTTCTCCTTTTCACTCTAAATCTAATATTTTCTTCTGTACTTGTTCATAGGGTTTAGAGATGCAAGAATTCTAGACATCATCTAGTTTAGTACCTTATTTTATTGAAACTGATGTCTAGAGTGGTTAAGGTCAAACAGATATAGAGTTGCAGAGGTTTGGGTGGTTTTGACCTAGGTGTTCTGACTTCAAATCCAAGGCTCTTTTTACTACGTTAGGAGGACTGCTTTCTTAACAATGAACTCTATCTCATCACTGAAATTCTTAGAAGAAAAATATTAAGGGATTAAAATATAAATTAAAAATAATCGTAAAATAAATGGCCAAATACCTAATATCATCATTAAAATTATGGGCAATGTATATACTAGCTTAATCCTACAAGCTATTCATACAATGATCAGCCTAATGAAGTTAAGCTATTTAAATGTATTTATCCTTTTGATGAAGGTTTCCAACAGTGGAAAAATCATTATTTCAGCAATGACTTTGTTGTTACAGGTTTGAACAGCCAAAGGCAACACACCACCCAAAGCCTAGAATTTGTTATGAGAAACAAACCAGGACAGGTCTTTACTGTCCCTGGCTTTAATGACGCTATAATTCCAGTTCCTAACCCTGAAATTTAATGTGAAAATTTTAAGTTGAGAGAACTGCTTCTTCAAGACAATGAGTGGAAACTACTACACATTTAAAGTGTTATTCAGAAGAATTTTTTTATGTGAGCCAAACTGTTTCATATTCCCCTTTATTTCTTTCCATGAGAAATGATATGTCTATAAAAGTATTGGGGACTGAGCTTGCAGTCAAGAAGATTGTGATTCAGATCCTTCCTTACACAGTTACTATGTGACCCTGGACAAATCATTTGACCAAAATGCCACAAACATCAATGTGACTCAACCTCTCTGGTTCTGTTTCCTTACCTGTAAAATGAGGGGACTGAACTAGATAACTAATTGTAAGTTCCCTTCAGACTCTAAATAATATTAATTCTATGATCTACAAAATCATAGATAACTTGCATCCTGTGTCGATGGAAAGAGTTTCTATCACAAGGAGTTTCTGGCACTGATTAAAACACTTACTCAACATTTGCATATTCCTGTGTGATATGGCTGTTGGTTAAATGGATGCTATGGTGGAAATAGAGATCACTAGAATCTCTTTTAAATCCTAGCTGGGTGACCTTGGGCAAATCACTTAACTTTCCTAGGTCTCTGTTTCGTCATCTGAAAGACGAAAAGAATATTGGACTATTGCCCATGCAGGATAGGCCCTCTTATACTGGTGGCTGGCTCTCTGAGTTGGATTTGAGTTGGTTCTTGTTTGGAATAAACCTAGGTACTGAGATCCATTCTAGTTCTAGAAGTATGATTGTATAATCTTTGGCTGGAATATTAGTCCAGCCTCTTAATTTCTGAATTTTAGTTTAATCATTTGTAAACTTAGAAATTTTGACTAGGTGAGCTCTGAGGTCCTGTTTATCTTCCCAATTTTTTTCCTAGTCTATGGCTATATAAGACAATGTATAGACGTTACTGCTTTTCCATATGAAAATCTTATCACCTATTTGTACCTCTATTTACCTTATCACAAACAAAATTACTTTCCTTCCCATATATTCATAAGTTTGCCCCTTCCCCCAAAGGAATGTTGTGGAAATTAATCAAATTAATTTTAGAAAAAGCACTTTGAACTATTTAAAATGAAGATACTTTAATATTTCAAAATACAATTCATTATGGTATGGTATTCCCTGAATAACTGAGAAAAAAAGAAAGACACTTTACTATTCTCTAGTATATAATCGGTGCTATTTCTTTCAAATGATCATTTCTTTGGTCGTTTGGCTATGACTGTTCTAAATTGTTCAATCAACAAACATTTCTTTATCTTTATTTTAAAGATTTTTTAAATTTCTTTTTGTTTCTTTTTGTTTTTTCTCTTCTTTTCTTTTTTTCCAATCTTAATCTTTTTTTAGCATTTGCTTTTAGAAGATTTGGAGTTCCAAACTTTTACTACCTCCCTTTCTCCCTTCCCCCATTCCCTCCTTCCTCCTCAAGATGGCAACAATCTGATATAGGTTATACTTATACAATCATATTAAACATATTTCTACATTAGTCATGTTGTGGAAGAAGAATCAGAACAAAAGGGAAAAGCCAAGAGAAGGAAAAAACAAACAAAAAAGGTGAAAATGGTATACTTCAATCTTCATTCATACTCCCTAGTTCTTTCTCTAGATGTGCATAGTATTTTCCATCATGAGTCTTTTGGAATTGTCTTAGATCATTGTATTGCTGAGAAGAGCCAAGTCAAACAAAGTTGATCATTGCACAATGTTGCTCTTACTGTATATGATGTTCTCTTGGTTATACTTACTTCACTCAGCATCAGTTCAGTCTTTCCAGGTTTTTCTGAAATCTGCCTGCTCATCATTTCTTATAGAACAGTAGTATTTCATTACATTCATATACTGCAACTTGTTCAGCCTTTCCCCAATTGAAAGGCATCCTCTCAATTTCCAGTTCTTTGCCACCACAAAAAGAGATGGCATTGCTGGATCAAAAGGCATGTACAATTTTATAGCTCATTTGGGCATAGTTCCATATTGCTCTCCAGAATGGTTGGATCAATTCACAACTCCACCAACAATGGATTAGTGTTCCAGTTTTCCCACATCTTCTCCAACACCCATCATTTTCCTTTTTTGTCATATTAGCCAATCTGATAGGTGTGAGATGGTACCTCAGAGTTGTTTTAATTTGCATTTCTCTAATCAATAGTGATTTAGAACATTTTTTCATATGACTATAGATAGCTTTAATTTCTTCATCTGAAAATTTCTTGTTCATATCCTTTGACCATTTATCAATTGGGGAATGACTTGTATTATTATAAATTTGACCTAATTTTCTACATATTTTGGAAATGAGGCCTTTATCAGAAACACTGGTAGTAAAAATTGTTTCCCATCTTTCTGCTTTCCTTCTAATCTTGGTTGCATTGGCTTTGTTCATGCAAAATTTTTTTTAATTTAATGTAATCAAAATTATCCATTTTGCATTTTTCAGTGTTCTCTATCTCTTGTTTGGTCATGAATTCTTCCCTTCTCCATAGATCTGACAGATAAACTATTCTTTGCTCACCTAATTTGCTTATGATATCACCCTTTATGTCTAAATCATATACCCATTTTAACCTTTTCTTGGTATACAGTGTAAGATGTTGGTCTATGCCTAATTTTTGCCAGATAATGTTCCAGTTTTCCCAGCAATTTTTGTCAAATAGTGAGTTCGTATCCCAGAAGCTGGAGTGTTGGGGTTTATCAAACAGTAGATTACTATAGTCATTGGCTACTGTGTCTTGTGTACCTAATCTATTCCACTGATCCACCACTCTGTTTCTTAGGCTGTACCAAATAGTTTTGATGATTACTGCTTTATAATATAGTTTTAGATCTGGTATGGCTAGGCCACCTTTCTTTGCATTTTTTTTTCATTTATTCCCTTGGTATTCTTGACCTTTTGTTCTTCCAGAAGAATCAACAAATATTATATTACATTACATTAGATTTGTACAGGGATGCACATACAATGGTGAGACAATCCTTGTCTGAAAGGAGCTTATACTCTAAGATGGGAATACAATACACATAGGGAAGCATGACCAAAGAAGAGAGTTTTCAAGTAGGCAGTCACAAGGATTGTGATGTCAGATTGGACATTAGATTGCCACATCTGTTTTTAGTGGTAGCAACAGTAGTAGTATTTATTTGATTATTTGATTGTTGCAAGAGCAAGAAGTGGAAATTGTGTGTCTGCATGGGGAGTACCCACATAAGAGAGTAGATGGCAAGATGCCCATGCAGGATAGGCCCTACTATCCTGGTGGCTGTCTCTCTGGGTTGAATTCGAGTTGGTTCCTGTTTGGAATAAACCTAGGTGCAATGAAAGTATGAAATCTACCAGATCTTGTGTGCATGACACACATATGTCAGGGCCTGCTTAGCACTAGAAGAAAGTGTTCCTGGATTGTTATAAATTGTGAGAGACCAGATGCACTGTCAGACACAAGATGAGTTTGTACTTGATATTTAAAAAAAAGAGAAATAAATCTATAAAATGTCTAAACTTGCCACCCCTACCCCCCACCCTCATCTGTGGTAAAGAATGAGAGGAGGGATATGGATTCTGCCTGTTGTTGCTATAGTGATGTCATACCTTTGTGAGGAAAAGAGACTCAGAGCAAGGAAGTATGAACTGAGGCCTAAAGATGCTGAACCTGGGAGCTTGAACGGCAAATCAGCAAAGCTGCATTTTTGTTTTCAATTTCCCTTATGTTTGGGGGTAAGAGTCAAGCAAGATTGTGCTCAAGGGTGAGGAGAAGGAAGCATGGATCAGGGGACTAGAGTGGTTAGTGTCATTTGGCATTAGATTAGATGTTTTTGCTGCTATAAGTACCTACCCAGACCCTGAGGAAGGGTGGGACTGCCATGGACTGACACTCTTCCAGGGATCTGAGGAAAATGGTGATGTGCCTTGGTTACCCTGATATCCGTTCCATGCAGCTGCTGAATGACAGTCATATACTTCAGAGTTTTCCTGTTCTATGAGTTTATTTACTTCCTTCTTTCTCCATGGAACACTCGGACTGAAAAAATTGGGGCCGTTTATTGTGAGTGCCTTTTCCCATTTTCCATTGTTTTAATTTTGGGTGAATCTCTGTTTCACCTGAATATTGTAAACAACATATTGTTGGTCTTTGATTTCTAATTCATTCTTCTTGCCTCATGATAAGGTAGTTCATCCAATTCATGTTAATGGTAATGACTATTAATTGTGTCTTTCCCTCCTAAACCTTATTTTTTTTCTATCTTCTTATTCTTTACCCCACTATTTTTTCAACTGAAAACTTTTTAAAATTAATTTTCCAAATTTTGTTTATTTTTACTGGCATTTATTATTTCTCCCTCCAAAGATCCCTCAGTGAATAAAAAAAGAAAACCACATAATAAATATACTTATTCCAGCAAAACAAGGAAGACAAATATAATGGAAAAGAAGAGTGTGCTCAGACTAATAAGTGATTTGCTTCTACTCTACTGTACCTCTTTTCTTCCCCTTGCCCAAATCTCAATTATATTTTTTTACCCTTGCTTTCTCTTTCCTTTTTTGTAAGTCTCTCTTTTATAATCCACCCTCCACAGTTGGAGTTTGTTTTGCTTATAATTAATCTGTTTCTTATTCTACCCTATTTCTTAATATCTCTTCTTCCCTCCCATTCTTTCCTGATTCCCTGTTGAGTTTGATAGTTTTTCTACACCAAATATTCTGTGTGTGTGTGTGTGTGTATGTGTGTGCACGTTAAGATGAAAGTGAGGTTCATGTGATGACTGTTTCCCCGCACCCTTTTTTCCGTATTTGTATAGTCTTTTTCTTATTCACCCTTATTAAGTGAAATAGTAAATTTGACCCCCTTTCTTCCTTAAAGTATTTCTTTTTCTTTCCTTTGTTTTTATTCACTTAAGATCATCAGAGCATACCAAAACCATCCCACAACTTCTGTCATTTAAATCCCTTTATTATCCTCAGCAAAATTAGGATTTTGAGGGATGTTTGTTTCTTTCCCTTCATTAGAATGTGAACACTTTTTTGTAATATGATTAATCACCTTCCAATTGCTCAACTCAATTTACCTTTCTAGGTTTTTCTTGACTCCTGTGTTTGTATTTCAAAGACTATTTCACTCTCACCTATTCATTGTTAATGCTTAGAAGTCTTCTAATTCATAGAAGGTTTATTTTTCTCTTATATAATTATACTCAGCTTGTCTGGATAAGTTATTTAAAACCTTTATTTATCTTTTGTCTTTTAGAATATAATTTTCAAGTTTCTCCTGTCCTTTATAGTGGTAGCAACCAAGTCTTGGGTCATCTTGACTGTGGCTCCTGTCTATTCTTTCTATTCTTTGCCTCTAGTTTTCATGGTCCTCTGGTACTACAGTGATTCTTAGATTATTTTTCCTTTAACCTTTTTTATGGGTAATTTTTTTTATTAGAAATATCTTATATTTTCATTCTTTTTCCAGTCTTTTAACTTAATTTTAATATTTCTTGTTTTCTCAAGGAGTCATTTATTTATATTTGGTTCATCTCTACTTCCTGATGAACAGAAGAAGAAGAAATGGAAGCAGTGTCAGATTTTATGTTCTTAGGCTCAGAGATCACCACAGATGTCAGCTGCAGCCATGATGTTAAAAGATGCTTGTTCCTTGGAAAGAAGGCTATAGCAAATCTGGATAGCATACTAAAAATGAGAGACATCACTTTGCTGACAAAGGTACATATTGTCAAAGATATGGTTTTTCTGGTAGCAGTGTATGGCTGTGAGATTTGGACTATAAGGAAAGTTGAGCGCCACAGAATTGATGCTTTTGAATGGTTGTGTTAGAGAAGACTTTTGAAAGTCCCTTGGACAGCAAGGAGGTCAAATCAGTTAATACTTAAAGAAATTAATTCAGGCTATTCACTGGAAGGTCAAATATTGAAGTTGAAGCTTAAATACTTTGGCCACATAATGAGACTAATAATAATATTAACACATAATAAGACAGGACTTATTTGAAAAGACTGAATTTGGAAAAGATTGAAGGCAAAAGGAAAAGGAAACAGCACAGGATGAGATGGACAGATAGTGTCATGGAAACAACAAACACGAACTTGAACAGACATCAAGAAATTGTGGAGGATAGAAGGGCCTGATGTGCTATGGTCATGTTGAGAGTGGGACAAAGTCCAGGAGCCCCAAGACTGGGGTTCCCAGACTCCAGGGTCATTGAAGGGGAGTACCCCTCAAATACCAGAGTACTGGAGAAGGTCAGGGCCATCTGGAGTGAATTCACAGACTCAAGCATTCTTTAAGTCAAGGTGGCAAAGATTTATTATGCTTTTCAGTGGGCAAGAGTTCTTAGGGAACTTGCAACCTTACAGGGGTACAGGTAAAGTTTGTATAGGTTAAACTTTAATAAAACATGTGCCAAATACGATAATTAGGTGATTCAGCGTGGGACTGGGGAGTGGTTAAGGAGTGGTCATTTCTTAAAGGAACATACATTTTTTGTATCTACTGTGCAGGTATCTTATGCAGAGTTCACTGGGAAATAGCCCAAGGCGGGGCTACATGGAGGTATGGTTTTCAGCCTGAAACATCATTAAGTCAACCAATGGTCAGTGCTGACTGGGAAACACCCAGGCTGCTCTCATCAATGTCTTGTTAGATCAGATAAATGTAAGGGAATATACATATGTCTAGGTCTAGCATGCATATGATAGGTCAGTGAGTAGTAAATATCGTTATGACCCAGTACACAGCCAGTTCAGCATGTACACAGCTAGTTCAAACTAATAAATTCTATAGCCATTGTATCAGGAACAGAGAGATAAGTATATTGCTAGGGCATGCTGTCCTGTTTTGCTAGAGAGAAACTGCTAGAGACAGTGTTTTGAGGCTAGGAAGAGAGGTGATTTTGGAACTGGGGTCCAAGCACAGGCACCCAAGGGAGAAATGTGATTTTGGAATTGGGATCCAAGCACAGGCACCCAAGCACCCCATCATTGATGAAGAGTTGGACATGACTGAATGATTGAACAACAAAAACAGCAACAATTAGTTTGTTATTTTTGTGAAATTTTGTGTCTCCTGCACTATGCCTCTTTTTCCCCAGTCATATACCTTCTCATGACATGTTCTGTGCTGCTTCTCTTGTACAACAATCTATTCAGCATCACTAGAAGAATACTTATGTTTAAAACATGCTTTTTTATCTCAGGGATTAGTTTGGTAAAATTTGAAGCACTACTAAAATTGAAAATCATGATCCAATTCTGCTCAGTCTATGCAAGACCTAGTTCATAACCCATTTGCAGCTTATTAAGTCAATATACTGGACATTCAATTCCATTTGATAGTCTGGACAATATACAGTCTTTATCCTTTTGAATTTACCTACATTGATTAGTAAACCATTCTTTTCTGAGCAGTAATATATCTCACTGAGAGGATGCAACAATTTTCTAGGAATCAATGCAATCAGAACAATGTTAGCTGCAAACGGCAGTATCTGGACATTATCACCTTCTGTAGGGAATTCTTTAATTTGGAAGTTTATAAAAGACATATTCTTTGACACAGCTAAACAGTTTTAGTGAGTTATGCTGTATTCCTTCATGCCTTATTTGATATTGACAATCAGAAGATCATTGAAAGAAATCGTCGCGTTTGCATCAACCAAATAATCTTGTATAACAATATTTATGGAAAACAAATTGTTGGAGGAGAAACATTAAGCCTTCATTTTGGCCTATTACGTAAAACACTTTAAAAGAAATCAAATAATCAATCAAGCATTTATTAAATGCCTGCTTTGTATCATGTGTTGTTTGAGGTGATAAAGGTGAAGCGATCCTTACCTTCAAGAAGCTTACATTCTTATCAAGGGAGGCAACATATATAGACATCTAAAAATTATATACAAAATAGATGCCAGGTGTTTTTGGTGAGGAAGGCACTAGCAGCTGGGAGATCAGAGAAGTCCTCATTTAGAAGGTGACAATCAATGTGAGTCTTAAAAGAGGCAAGAATTAAAAGAAGAAGAGGAAAAAGGGGAGTAGATTGAAAGCAGCCATTGCAAAGGCATGGAGACTGGAAATAAAATGCCACATATGAGGAACAGTCAGAAGGCCAATTTGACTGAACTACTGAAAGAAATCTTGATTCTGGGCCCTGCCCTGGTCTATGAGGTAAATTCAGGAAGAGAAAGGTAAAGTATTTTATTTAGCATATCAAGGCAGCAAGCCATTGGGTGTGGTGGCCCCAAATTCAAACTGCTATAAACAAGAGTAAACAATTTCCATATAATGGTACACAGATTTTAATGAAGAAATGAAATTAGTGCTGCCTCGACTCTTCCTCAATTACAGTATCATAGGGAAATTGAGATATTGCAGAAGGTAGTTCGAATAGCCATCCCCTGCAGGCTGCTGTGCATATACCCAAAGCCTAAATGAGATTTAAACATGGAATCATTCAGGCTGACCTTTTTGCAACCTCCACTTTGGTGCTAACTATATTCATGGTGTAGGACCATAATTGGACCTAAATTGTTCCTCTGTCCTCAACTGTATTGTTCTAATCTCTGTTGCTTATAATTTGAGAGCTGGCTTGAGAATCAGTTCTTTGCACAAAGGGAGGCAGCAACACACGATCCATATGAGGACACTCAAGAGAAAACCTACAAATAGATACTTTAGCTATGAGAGATTTATGAGCTAAGATGTTAGCCATTCCCATGGGGGCTAGGGTTCCTTAGCATCTTGCTTGAACTTGTTCCAGGGATTCTGGCCAAGTCCATATGTGTCTGAATGTCGTTGAAGTTGTCAGGAACTCAGGTGTAGCACTCCTGATGAGCCAGAGGTGAACATCCCTGCCCTCTCTGCCAGGAGAAAATCTTGAGCCAGCTTATTTTGTAAGGTCACCACCCTAAGTGTGTTGACTTCAGCATTAAGGTCCTCCACTCTGCCTATGGTTTCATTAACAAATACTTGTAAAATTTTGTCCATTTTACTTAAGGGTGCCAGACTGGCTTGTCTCGTACATCAGCAATATGATAGGAAAGGCACATTGAGTCTCATTTACTAAAGGTGAAGTGTAGCAGAAACTTGGATGACTGCACATTTGCTTCACAAGTATGTGCTAGGAAGCAGGGCAGGTGTATGACAGAGATCAAAAAGCACCTGCCTCAATCCATATCTTCAGGTCCAATTTGAGAGGAGCCAATAATAAGCTTTTTTGTTACATAGGAAATAAAATCCCTGTGGGGCTACCCTAAAAAATCTGTTCCTGTGTGCCAGGCCTCCTGGCTTAAGAAAAATTCTCAGAAGGCCCTTTTCCCTCTTAAATGGTCACATTTCATTTCAGGGATAGGTCATAATTGCATCCTATTTGTCATCCCATTTGCTAACTTTGTGCCCCTTTCTGCTCACAACACAGGACCAGTGGCCTGACAATATGTCACAAGCTCAAGGCAAGGTGAGAACTGAGGAAAGTTAGTGTTCTTTTCCCAATTAAAAGTAAATGAGTGGGAGGACTTATTCTTCTAGCCCAGGGCAGCAAAATTTTATGTCGTGTCTAAGTTTGTCTTATTGATTGCAAAATAATAATCACACAAGTCCTGACTGTCTGCCCCCATGCCCACCAAGGGCATCCCTTCACTCAGAGACAAAGGGGCATTAGCACATATCCAGCAGTCAGACCAATTAAAGGTACAGCTGGCATGTTGGATCAGCTGCACATAAGTATTGGGCTCTCCTGTTCTCCCAACCCCAAGGGTACAAAGCGAGGCATAAAGTGCGAAAAAAAAATGCATAATAGGTAACAGATGAAAGATTTGGTCCTAATTATCAGGTTCAAACAAATAAGTAGCCAAAGACAACTGATTAGTGTTGGGGTCCTTTTTCAGCTTAACTGGGTCTGGGGCTGATCAGGGCTTTCCTCCTCTGCTGGGCTGAGGTCAATCATGGCAGGTTTCACACGTGAGTGATGTAGCCAGGTTATCTGTTTGGCAACTTTAATGGCAGTATATTTAGTTGGCAGAATCTGTGTGTGGGATGAAAGACCCTCACAAATTAAAAGTTAATAAGGAGCCATCTCAGGGTGAGAACAGAAATAAATTTTATTCAATTCTCGAGAATTGGGCATCCCCTACTAGAACGAATCCAGCAAGGGAGGCACCTTACAAGAGGCTAGGCACCCATAATCATACCTAACACAAGAGAATTCCCGCCCACCTCTGACCCTTCTCACCATTGACTGGGAGGTGGGCTTACAATCTGAGCATGAAAGCTAGACAAAGAACCAGGAAATTTAGGCACAGAAACTCCAATTCCCATTCCCTTAGTTGATGATTACAACTGAGGTGACATCTATAAATCTAAAGAAGGAGAATAGGATTAAGGGAGGGGGAGACCCTCTCCATTCTTTATGGTAGAGAAAAATAGGTCATTATGACCCTGTTCTCACTGAGCAAATCTTTAAACCAGAACTAGAAGAAAGAACAAAAAGCTTCAGGTTAAACTTTCCCAGAGGCTGAGCCATCAGACTCTCATGGTCTCAGAATCTTCCCCTTCCCTATATCTTGATTTTTAAACACTCCTGTATATAGATATGAATAGATATGAATATTATACAGATCATCCCCTGTGAAGTTTTCACATTTCATTTATTTACCTCACACATCTGGAAAGGTCCATTCCAGGAGGGCTGTAGGCTGGAGATCTTATGGAAGTTGCAGATCTAATAGATAGCCTCCTAGCTCAAATAGATACACTGTCTCTTTCAAAGGCAGAGTTTGCATCAAGACTGACTCCTTTCAGATGGGTGAAAGAGAGCTAGACTGAGAGATCACACATGTTATCAGGCTTTCATTCTGTGTGGCCAGGCTCAGGCTCCAAGGGTAAAAGGACTTTCCTTAGTTGCCAAAAGGGCACAAACCTGGCATTTTGTTTTTGGTATTGGCGTTTAAAGGATACCCTGGATCCTATCATTTGTCAAGGCCCTAGGATCTAGTTCAAATCCCAGGTACTTTACTGTGGAAAGGACAAATTATAATTTGAGAGGGAAGACTCAAAGACCCTTTTCATAATGACAATGTAGAAGGAAAACCAAATCTTCTTTGTAGCCTCTCAGGGATGCGGAGGCAAGGAGCAAATCATCTACATATTGAATTAAGGCAGACCCCTGGGACAGATACACATCTCTTAGATCTTTGAGAAGCACTAATGTGAATAGGGTGGGAGGTTCACAATAGCTCTGAGGTAGCCTAGTCCAAGTGTATAGGTATCCTTTCCAAAGAAAAAGAGGTATTTTGTGTGTGTGTGTGTGTGTGCGTGTGTGTGTGTGTGTCAACCTAAACACTTACAAAAATAAGCAGCACACTGTTCAATAACAATGTTTTTGTACGGTGAGGAATGTTGGTGATAATAGAAACAGAATTTGGGACTACTACGATCTCAGCATGATAAAATTATTGATAGCCCTCAGATCCTGAATAACGTGGTATACGAAGGCAGGCCTTTATCATCCACCTTATTTTTCCTCACTGGCAGCACAGTGGTACTAAAAGATGATTGGTATGGGGGGCGGAGCCAAGATGGCGACTGGAAAGCAGTAATTGGCGTGAGCTCCCCTCCAAGTCCCTCCAAAAACCTATGAAAAAATGGCTCTGAACCAATTCTAGAACTACAGAACCCACAAAGGGGCAGAGGGAAGCAGGAATCCAGCC
>CM053623.1:290314422-290332021 GCA_028646595.1 Phalanger gymnotis | reverse complement strand
AATATACTGAAGAAAACAACACCTTAAAAAATAGACTAACTCAAATGGCAAAAGAGCTCCAAAAAGCCAATGAGGAGAAGAATGCCTTGAAAGGCAGAATTAGCCAAATGGAAAAGGAGGTCCAAAAGACCACTGAAGAAAAGATGATTGGTATGGCACTATTACCTCAAGGTGAATGTAGGCATTGATGAGTTTTTTAATGGGTTCAACAGCCTCCAAATTAATGTTATATTGTTGTATACAGGGGAACACTTAGTCCTTAGTCTGGATTCACACAACTTCAGCTGATTTCATGAACCCTATGTCCATGAGATTCCATCCCCAAAAAATGGCAGCTAAATTTCATAACAAAGAAGACCAATCAGATATTAGGGGTCCCATAAGCCTTTTAGGTTCCTTTAAAGTCACCCCAAAAGCCAAATAAATTCCTTTGTATTCTAACCTAATCCTTCCTTGATCACAATGAATAATGGCCTCAAGTTTATATAACAGATCCCTTCTACGCAATGAGATAGGGGAATTAGGCATTAATAGAAATGAGTGAAAACATATTAAAGGTCCAATAGCAACTTTAAGCTGCAAGGGCTCACAGTTCACTTTCCCCCAGATGCCAATTATATTTCAGATTTTAATACCAGGAAACCCTCAGGGGGACACAAAGACCTAGAAAGCAGTCCCTGTGTCCACCAAACAAATGAAAGGTTTCCCATTAACAGTGATCCTGAGTAATGGCTCCTTACCTGCACTGTTGTGCCCTTCAACATTCCCAAGAAATACTTCTAATTTTATCCTCAACAGGGTACAGAATGTTAGATGTCCATACTGACAGGGGCACCAAGGTTAGGGGAGGTACTCCATATGGCAGCTGATTCCTCATGCCCCACTTTGGATAACTTGTAGTACGTTGCTTTCTGCTGGAGGCCTCATGCTACTGGTGTTACCTGCAATACCTCTTAAAGCCCCTCTTTTACCATAAAAACACACAGCCCTTCCTGCTCTGTTGTAAATTTCCCTTTTTGGCCCTTTGTCTTTTGTCCTCAATCTGCCTGCATCACCTCCTTCATGGTAGCCACCAAAATGTTTGCTCCCTTAACCTTATTTTCCTTCTCTTTTCTAAGGTCCTTCTCCTTCTACCTAATCACACATGTATGATGCAATTCTCCTGAGTGTCCAGTCCTACTTCTGACACCAATTAAAATCAACTGGACCGAACTGGCCTGTAGCCTGGGGATGGCTAGAGCTGAACCGAGCAGGCTAGAGACAGAGTCAGGAATTAAACAGAAGTTTAATTTCAAAATGAGGAAAACAGTTTGCAAGCAAGGAGGGGATCTAGACACATGTGCTGGGCCCCACCCTTAGTGGGGGGATCTGAGGCAGTGTGGGGAAATCTCATTAATTATACCAATGGCTATGCACTGGGCTGTAGCCCTGACAATGAGGGGTAACCAATGAAACAAGTTTGATTCATAGAGGGGCTTCATGACCAGAACATGAGTACTTGTCTGGTGCTTTTCTGAGCTCAGGGAATATCTGGTGCTGGTCAAAACAATTATATGATGTTGCCAGAGGGTGAGATCATCCAGAGGGTAAGCACAAAGAATTGTTGTTATGCCAAGCTCAGGGCCCAACTTGCTTGGTGGGCCTTAGCTATGGAAAACAGGGTGTCTCCTAATATCTTGACAAGTTGAAGCAATGATCTTTGGATCTGTCTTATTTTCTGGATTTAACTGAGCAAATCTTGGTGGAAGTATACAAACATATAGAAAGCATTGGGGTGTTTCTCTGAATTTTGAGTAGTTTCATGGAACTTTTCCCAACCTCTGGGTTATTGTGCTGCTTACTCTACAGTTCTAGTCCCCCTCAGTTTTATAGTTCCAATAAGAAGCCATTCTGGGGCATGTGGTTCTGTTATGTTCATCCTCTAATTTTATAGCACAGGCAACTAATAACTCATCAGTATCTTCTCATGTGGGGTTATGGCCCCTTATGATGGTCTTAATTTTCTTAATGATGGTGACTAGGTCCATCTGAAGAGATGAATTTGCTCGCTCCTATAATACAATGTCCCCTGGTAGAAAGGGGACACATACTCTCCTCTGATTATTCCCTACAAAAATGGTTCTTAAGGGTACTATACTCTTTGTTTCTGAGGAATCTGTTGTGGTTGACTGGTACCTCTAATGGACATGGTAATGAGGGGCTTGGAAGTTGCACCCCATAGTACCAGTAATCCTTTTGCCTAGGCTCTTCAAGTCTGGTTTTTAGCATACATAGATTACAATAATCCAAGGTCTCATATTTATCTGGTCGAATGTACTTGGTCTAATTTGTTCCCCTTCATTATCTAAGTACCAAGTCTAATCTAAACTGAGCGCTACATCTCAAGTTTTGGACATTCCAGGTTGAAGTGATGGTTTCCCCTTGACCCAGACTTTAACAGCTTGTCTAATGGGGATCAGCAGGAGGTTTATTCTGTCCAGATCCCAAAATGATACTGGCATGCCCATGACCTTTCTGTTCCTTAGCAACCCAGTGTTGGTCAAGACTAGCAATCATCTGCCCTTTTGCACACATGTGACTTCTGTTTGTTTATGCACAAATGAGAGTTGGTTTTTGGTTCAGGATCTATCTCTCTTTATCTTTCTTGAGTTTGGGAAGTTTAATTCTCTGGCCACTTCACAGGAACAGAGCTTAAATTTAAAAGTAAGAAAAAAGAGCAGAAAAGATGAGCAAAAAACCGAAAAAAAATCCAACAATAGAAAATTATTATGGGGACAGGGAAGAGTAAAACACAAAATCAAAAGAGGACAACAATGTCAAAATGCTTGTGAGTGAAGCCCCAAAGAAAAATTGGAATTGGACTCAAACCCAGAAAGAACTCGTGGAAGAGCTCAAAAAGGAGTTTAAAAATCAAATAAGAGAGATAGAAGAAAAATCGGGGAAAGAAATGAGAGTGATGCAAGAGAATCATGAAAAAAGAGTGAACAGCTTGGAGAAAGAAAATAACTCCTTACAAAATAGAGCTGGCCCAATAAGAAAAAAAAAATTACAAAAGCTAACTGAAGAAAATCTTTAAAAATTAGAATTGGGCAATGATAACACTATGAGACATCAAGAATCAATCAAAATCAAAAACATATAAAATTAGAAGAGAATGTAAAATACCTCAGTGGAAAAACAATTGACTTGGAAAATAGATCAGGTAATTATTAGACTACCTGAGAGCCATAATCAAAAGGAAGATCTAGACAGCATACTTCAAGAAATTATCAAAGAAAACTGCCCAGATATCCTAGAACCAGATGCTAAAATAGACAAAAAAAAATCCATTTACCCTTTCTGGAAAGAGTTACCAAAATGAAGACTCCCAGGACCATTATAGTCAAATTCCAGAACTTCCAGGTAAAGGAAAAAATATTGTAAGAAGCCAGAAAGAAACAATTCAAATATTGGGGGGCCACAGTAAGGATTACACAAGATTTAGTAGCTGCAACATTAAAGGATCAGAGGGCATGGAACATGATATTCTGGAAGGTAAAGGAGCTAGAACTACAACCAAGAATCACCTACCTGACAAAATTGAGCATAATCCTTTGAGGGGAAAAAAAATGATCATTCAGTGAAATAGAAGTCTTTCAAGCTTTCCTGAGGAGAAGACCAGAGTGAACAAAAAATTTGATTTTTAATATCAAGATTTGAGAGAAGCATAAAAAAAGTTAAGAAAAAAAAGGAAAGAGAAAACATAAGGGATTCAATAGGGCTAAACTGTTGACATCCTTACATGGGAAAGAGGATATTTGTAATTCATAAAAACTGTATCATTAATAGTGCTCTTAGAAGGACTATACATAGATAAAGGGTTCAGGTCTAAGGTGAATTTGATGGGATGACCTAGAAAATTAATTAAGGGGTAAGAAAGAGGATTACACTGGGAGCAGAAGGAAGGAAGAGGTGGAATGGGGTAAATTATCTCACATGAAGATGCACAAAAGACCTATTACGGTGGAGGGGAAAATAGGAGGGTGGGCAATGGGCATCACTTGAAATTTAGTCTCATTAAAATTGGCTCATAGAAGGAATAACATACACAACCAGTTAGGTATAGAAATCAATCTTACCCTATAGGGAAGAAGGAGGAGAGGAGGTTAAGTAAGGGGTTGGGGGGACTGACAGAAAGGAAGGCAGGTTGAAGGAGGCAGTCATCAGAAGCAAAACCCTGGTGAGGAGGGAAAAGGTAAAAAGAGAGAGGAGACAAAAAGGAGGAAATATAGGATGGCGAGAAATATACAGTAATCATAGCTGTGAATGGGAATGGGATGGACTGTCTCATAAAATGGAAGAATGTATCAAAAACTAGAATCCTACAATATTTTGTTTACAAGAAATACACTTGAAGCAGAGAGACACACACAGAGTAAAGGTAAGGGGCTGGAGCAGAATCTATTATGCTTCAGCTGAAATTTAAAAAAATGCAGAGGTAGCAATCATGATCCCATACAAAGAAAAAGCAAAAATAGGTCTAATTAAAGAGATAAGGAAGGAAACTGTATCTTGCTAAAAGGTAACATAAACAATGGAGTAATTATCAATATTAACATATATGCACCAAGTGGTATAGCGTTCACATTCTTAAAGGAGAAACTAAGTGAGTTGCAGGAAGAAATGGACAACAAAACTGTAATGGTAGGGGTCCTCAACTTCCCCTCTCAGAATTAGATAAATCCAACCAAAAATATAAACAAGAAAGAATTTAAGGAGGTGAATAGAATTTTAGAAAAGTTAAATATGTCAGACATCGCAGAAAATTGAATAGAAATAGAAAAGGATATGCCTTTTTCTCAGCAGTACATGGAACCTACACAAAAACTGACCATGTTTTAGGGCATAAAAACCTCAAAGTCAAATGTGGAAAGGCAGAAATATTAAATACATCTTTTTTGGATCATATGTAATAAAAATTACATTCAACAAAGGGCAGTGGAAAGATAGATTTAAATTTAAATGGAAATTAATCCTAAAGAATAACTGAGACAGGAACAAATCATAGAAATAATCAATAACTTCATTAAAAAGAATGACAACAATGATGACAACATACCAAAATTTGGGGATGTAGCCAAAGCAAAGTACTTAGGGAAATTTTTATTTCTCTAAATTCTTACATCAATAAAATAGAGAAAGAGCAGTTCAGTGAATTGGGCATGCAATGAAAAAAAAAACTAGAAAAAAAAAACAAAAAATCCTCAATTGAGCACCAATTTGGAAATCCTGAGAATCAAAGATGATATTAATAAAATTGAAAGGAAGAAAACTATTGAGCTAATAAGTAAAACTAGGAGCTAGTCTTATGAAAAAAACCCAATAAAATAGATATACCATTGGCTAATTTGATTTTTAAAAAGAATTCAACATGGAGATTTTGTTCTATGCAAAAGCTGACCTTTGCATAGAACTAAAGTGCATGAAGGTGAATAATAATGCATAAGTCCAGAAAGGTAAGTTGGGGCCAAGTTGTGAAGTACTTACAATTCCAAATGGAAGATTTTATAACTGATCCTAAAGGCAATAGGGAGACATCAGAGTTTATTGAAAAAGGGAGAACATACAAAATCATGCTGGCAGCTGGGTGAAAAGTGAATTGGGAGTATGGAGAAATGAGACTGAGACACCAACTGGAAGGCTATTGCAATGGATGAGAAAAGAGGCAATGAGGGTCTAAATTAAAGTAGTGGCTGTGTGGATAGAAACAAGGGGATAGATATGACAGATATTTTGGAAGTAGAAATTATAAGATTTGGTATCTGATTGGATGTGTAGAGTGAATGAGATGGAGGAGTAAACTATGAGATTGAGGTGGTCAATATAGGTAGCTAGAAGGATGATAGTATTCTTAACAGAAATAGGTGAGATTTAAAAGAGAGTTTGGATGTTGGGGGAAAAAAACACAGCCGTGTCATCCCTGAGCCCTCCAGCCCCATAGTTTCACCCTCTCCAATTTCTACTAAGGAGTTTCCTTGGAACTCAGTTTACTAGAAGGAATTTGAGGAGTAATTGTATTCGGGGGGATTGAAAGTAAATTTTCCCTACTAGAAAGAGACAAATGAGAACTGCAAATGCCCTTTCCTTGCTGGAACTGAATGCCTTTGTGTTGCTAATGGTGATCATCAACTATTTGCCTAGATGGAGGCCTGCTAAAAGTAGGGTCTTCCTAGTTTTAAGGGAATCACATTTGTGAGTGACTGTGGGAAGAACCATTTTATTTTGAATGGCTTTTTAAAAGTGACAATTCAACTGAAAAAGCAGTCTTCAGTTATATAACTGTGAGTGGACATAACTAGATTGTTGAGAGGTAGCAGGAGGACATTCAGCAGTAAGAAAATGCAAATCAATGCAGAACCCTGGAATTTTGGGACTGTAACAATTGTCCTGAAGAAACTGAATTTTTTCAAAAAAAATTTTCTCTTGAGAACCCATTCCAAGGACTACATTATATCAGTAAGGCAGAATTCATGACTTCAAAGATAACCATGAATATGCCTGAATGGTCCAGAATTGCAGGATGTAAAGAATTCTCTAAGTAGAAGGCAGAGGAGTTAAAGCATTTATTGAAACTCAAAAGTAGTAGACCCATGGGCCAGTGTTCCCAATTCGACATCCTGGCAAGAACCTTCTAAAACCAGTATGCCCATCTCACAACAGTGACCAGGAGGCCACAGAAAAACATTATGGCAGCAAGCCAAGCCATACTGGTGCTTCCCCCACAATGCCAGGGCCCTCCAGCAAGAAGACCACCCACTGGCCTCAAGCCCCTGCTCAGCACTCTCTGGTCTCCATGAGAGTTAGTCTTGTCTTTCTGTAGTGCCTGCCACCATTGCTGCTACTTCCACTGCAATCTCCAAGCTGTGTTCCAGCTAGCTGACTGCTTCCTCTCTCCTTCAGCTCTCAACTGCTCTCTCCAACTGCCTCACCAACTGCCTCTTAACTCTGCTCCAACCATTCAGCAAGCTCCTCCCACCACAGGCTTCCATTGGCTCTAGTCCTAGCCACTCCCCCCAGGACCTTGAGAGCCCTGCCCCCAAAGCCCACTCAAATGGTCAGGGAAGATCTTCCCATTCACTGATTGCCTTTACACACATGTATTTTATTTTGACTCTGGTGTAAGCCATCTGGAGGCCCTCGAAAGGATAAAGCTTAATTCTTCCTAGATACAAAAAGATATTTCTGGAATTAGGGGCATGGAAAAATGTGCCAATTGAACCCCAGTTAATTTCCTAAAGACAAGTATGGGTGTTGCATCAGGTGAAAAAATTTACATTCCGTAACATATGTTGAATTGTAAAAACCAATATGCCTCATTGTATTCTTATAGGGCTGATGGTGAACTAATAAAACTTAAACTCATCAATGGATGCAATGAAAATTTATTGACTATTCAACAATACAGCAATCAAACCCCCAGGAACAAACCATTAGCCTATTTCCTAAAGGTCCTGGAAAGCATGTCTTGTGCTAGTGCTCATGAGGGGAGGGAAGGTGGAAAAATAAGCATTTGTACTATATATGCCAGGCACTGTTCTAAGTACTTTTCCCCCTTCTAAACAAACACTATCTAAACAAACACTATGTTGTGATCTTCACAACAATCCTGGTAGATGGATACTATCCTTTTCCTCATTTTACAGTTGAGGAAACTGAGGCTGACAAAGGTTAGATGATTGAGGCAGCTAGGTGGCAAAGTGGATAGAGCATTGACCCTGGAGTCAGGAGGACCTGCATTCAAATCCAGCCTCAGGTAGTTGACTTACTAGCTGTGTGACCCTGGGCTAGTCTTTTAACCCATTGCCTTGCCAAAAAAAAAAAAGAAAAAAAGGTTAGATGAGTTACCCAGGGTTACACAGAGTAAGTATCTGAGGTTGGATTTGAACTCCGGTTTTCCTGACTCTAGGCCTAGGGCTCTATTCACTGTGCCACCTAGTACTCCTAGTGATTTACCCAAAATCATGGCTCTCCTAAATTCCTCCACAGATAATTTAAAATAATGCATCAAAGTGAACTTTAGAGCTGCAAAATAATTAAAAGCTAGTTTAAAGTAGTTGTCTAGCCTAAGACAACTTGGGAAGATGTTAGGAAAGACCTGATCTCCTGGGGTGGTGGTCTGGCCTGATTGAAGTGCAGATACCTTGAGGCAGATGCTTAATCAACAAATAACAAGCCCTGGAGGCAGCTGTGTTGACAGCAGCCTCAGCTTCAGGAATTTTTACCTCAGGACAGTAAGGGGGATGGTGGTCAGATGGGGGTCACACAGCTGATCACAGAAAGGTTACAAGGTACTTCTCTGATTGTCACTAGATAGGAGTCAAGGTATGCTGACCAGACATGGTCTTAGGCTATGGGTGTGGGTAAGGAGGAGCAAGTACACAATGGTGAGTGCCCCCCACCCCCCAGATGGGGAGGGCCCTATTGACTCTGGGCATTCAAAGGAGAGCAGAATCCCTGGTTTTGGTTCCAGGGCAGAGGAGTGAGCTGAAGTTTACAGCTACAGGATTGTAGGGAGTAAGAGGCTTTGTGATGACAGCATTGATGAGGGCCCTGGTCATAACTCAGAGACATAGAGGAATACCTGAGGTCAGGCCTCCTGATGGAGCTCAGGAAACAACAGTACAAAACAACCTGAATCTTGAGACGTTATCCATCACACCTTGGGACTAGAACCTGACTCTAACATAAAGTTAACCGCCAAGAAGTCCTCACCCCCCAAAATGAGTAAGCAAAAGAAAAAAAGCCAACCATAGAAAGGTACTATGGTGATAGAGAAGATTTGGGTTCAAACTCAGAAGACAGTGAAGTCAAAACAGCTACTTCTACTTCAAAGAAAAATGTAAAATGGTCACAAGCCCAAAAAGAATTCTTGGAAAAGCTTAAAATTACTTTAAAAATGAAATGAGAGGTGAAGATAAATTAGGGAAAAAACTAAGAGTAATGCAAAAAAAAAAAAATCAAGAAAAGAAAGTCAACCAATTGGAAAAAGATCCAAAAATGTGTGGAAGAAAATAACACCTTAAAAATTAGAATTGGGCAAGGAGAAGCTAATAACTTTATAATAAGATAATAATAAGACAAAATCAAAAAAATGAAAAAATAGGACAGAATATCAAACATCTCATTAGAAAAATAACTGTTCTGGAGAACATATTGAGGAGGGACAAAATAAGAATTGTTGGACTAGCTGAAATTTCAAAAAAAAAATTCTTGATACAATATTACAAGAAAACATTGAGAAAAATTACCCTGAAGTTCTAAAATGAGAGAACAAAGTAGAAATAGAAAAAGTTCCACCAATCACCATCTAAAAAAATATCCCAGCATGAAAACTTACAGGAGTATCACAGCCAAGTTTTAAAGCTCCCAGGTTAAGGAAAAAATATTACAAGCAACAACAACTTTTTTTTTTAATACTACAAAGCTACAATCAAGATCACACAAGACTAATAGCTTCTACATTAAAAGACTATAAGTCTTAGAGCATTATATTTCAAAGACTAAAAAAGCTGGGGTTATCACCAAAAATAATTTACCCAGGAAAGTTGAGTATAATACTGAATGATCAAAAAAATGAGATGGGGAGAAAATTTGGAACTCAAAATCTTATGGAAGTGAATGTTGAAAATTAAATATAAATTTAATTTTTAAAATGGACATTTAAGGAACAGAAAGATTTTCAGGTATTTGTGATAAAAAAGACCATAACAATGGAAAATTTCATATAAAAGATTGGAAAAACATAAGGTAAACATTAAAGAACAGTTGTAAGGGACTCAATAAGGTCAAACTGTTTACTTCTTACATGCAAAAATGTCACCAGTACTCTTAAAACTGTCATCATTACTTCGGTAATTTGAAAGAAAGGCTTGGGCTGGACATTACAATTGAGTGTGAGATATTCTAAAAAATAGAACTGAGCAGAGAGAGGTAAAAAAGAACAATTATCTCATACAAATCAGGTATGAAAAGAAGAATTGATATAAAGGTAGCAGGTGAGGGTGGGGCCTAGTAGTGCTGGAGCTTTACTTTCACTGGAATTGGTTAAAGGGGGAACAATGTACGCATCAAGAAGAGTATAAATGTCTTCTAAATTTATAAAGAAATAGGGGACAGGAGAAGGGAGAGAACTTTTAGAGAAATGTGTAGATTAAAAACTAGGAGGGTAGGGGAAGAGGGTAAGGGAGGATTGTCAGAGGAGTTAGTAGATTAAGGAATAGGTGGGTGGGGGAGAGTATTAGGGAAGGATTTTTAAGAAGCGTGAGGATTTGGGAGGTAGTAGTTAGAAGTAAATTACACATAGAGAGGGATAAGGTAAAAAGAGAGGCTGAGAAGGATAATAGTGAGGGAAAAAAAGATGAAGGGAAGAACACAAATAATAATTATAACTTTTAATGTGAAGGGATGAATTCACCCATAAAATGGATTGGGTTAAGCAGAATGTATTAAAAATCAGAATGTGGAAATATGTCATTTACAAGAAAGACATTTAAAAATGAGAAATACACACAGTGTTAAAGGGTCAGAATAGAATTTATTATGCTTCAACTGATGCAAAACAAAAAAAAAGCATAGTTGGCAATCATGATCTCAGACAAAACTCAGACAGATTTAATTAAAAAAGATAAACAAAGAAACTACAGTATAATAAAAGGTGCCATAAACAAGGAAGCAATATCAATACTAAACCTATGTGCACAAAATACTAGAGCATTTACATTTTTAAAGGAAAAGTTAATGAATTACAGGTGGAAATAGATAGTAGTACTATAATAGTGGGGACTTTAATCTTCCCCTCTTAGAATTTGATAAACTTAACCAAAAATAAATAAGTAGTCAAGGAGATGAATATAATTTTAGATAAGCTAAATGTGATAGATATCTAGAGAGAATTGAATGGGGATAGAAAGTAATACATCTTTTCTTAGCAGTACATGGTACCTTTATAAAAATTGAGCATCTATTATGGCATAAAAACTTTATGGTTAAAAGCAGAAATATTAAATGCATCCCTTTCAGATCACAATGCAATAAAATTATATTTAATAAAGGACAATGGAAAAATAGACTAAATCTAATTGGAGAATAAATGACCTAATTTTAAGGAATTATTGGTTTAAAGAACAAATCATAGAAACAATCAATAATTTCACTAGAGAGAATGACAATAATGAGACAACATCAACAACTATGGGATACAGCAGAAATAATTAGCAGAAAATTTATATCTCTGAATATTTATAGCAATAAATTAGAGAAGGAGCAGACTAATGAACTGGGTATACCATTTAAAAAAAACTAAAAAAAGAAGAAACTTAAAATCCCTAATTAAACACTAAATTGTAAATCCTAAAAACTAAAGGTGAGATTAATAAAATTCAGTGTAAGAAAACTACTGAATTAATAAAACTAGGAGTTGGCTTATGAAAAACAAAACCAACCCAATAAAATAGATAAATGGTTAGTATGATTTAAAAAGAGAAGAAAACCAAATCACAAGTATGAAAAATGAAAAAGGTGAATATGCCACTAACAAAGATGAAATCAAAGCAATTAAAAGGAGTCGTTTTGCCCAATTATAGGCTAATAAATTTAACTATTTAAAGTGAAATGGAAGAATGTTTCAAAAATATAAACTTCTGAGATTAACAGAAGAAGAAATAGAATATCTAAATAAACCTATTTTAGAAAAAGAAATTGAACCGGCCAAAAATAAGCTTACCAAAAAAAAAAAAAAAAAAAAAACAAATAGCAGGACCAGATGGATTTACAAGTGAATTCTACCAAACTTTTAAAGACCAACTAATTCTAATAATAAATTATTTGGAATAATAGGCAAAGAAGGGGCTCTACCAAACTTCTTTTATGATACAAATATTATATTGATACCTAAACCAGGACCAGTTAAAACAGAGAAAGAAAATTATAAACCAATTTCATTAATGCATATGGATGCAAAAATCCTAAATAACATACTAGCTAGGAGATTACAACAATATATTACAAAGATTTTATATTGTGACCACTCTAGGATTGCAGGGATGGTTTGACATAAGCAAAACTATGAACAGAATTGATTATATCAATAATAAAAGTAATACAAATCATGATTATATTAACAGATGCAGAAAAAGCTTTTGACAAGTACAATACTTTTCTCCATTAAAAAGTATAGGTATGAATGGATTTTTCCTTTAATTGATAAGGAACATTTACCTAAAACCATCAGCAAACATTATTTGTAATGAGGATAAGCTAGAAGCCTTCCTGCTTAGATCAGGTGTGAAACAAGGATAACCTCTGTCTTCAATATCGTATTGGAAATTCTAGCAATAGCTATTAAGAGAAGAAAAAGAAATAGAAGGAATCAGAATGGGCAATGAGGTAATAAAACTATCTCTTTTCACAGATGATATGATGATATATTTGGAAAATCCTAAAGACTCCACTAAAAAGTTAGTTGAAACAATTAAAAATTTTATCAAAGTAGCAGGATATAAAGCAAACACACATAAATTATCATCAGTATTCCTCTGTATTGCCAACAAAAAGCAGTGCAAGAAGAGATAGGCAGAGATACCCAATTTAAAATAACTCTAGACAGTATAAATTATCTGGGAGTACACCTCCCAAAACAAATCCAGGAACTATTTGAACAAACTTAAAAAAACTTTTTATACAAATAAAACAAGATTTATATAATTGGAGAAATATTAATAGTTCACGGGTAGGCATGGACAATATAATAAAAATGACAATTTACCTAAATTTATTTATTCAATGCCATTCCAATTAAATTACAAAAAATTACTGAATTAGAAAAAAATAATAAAAAATTCATTTGGAAGAACAAAAGGTCAAGAAAATCAAAGGAAAAAAATGTAAAGGAAGGAAGTTTAGCAACGCTAGATCTTGAACTATATTAGAAGGCAATAATTATCAAAACTATCTGGTACTAAGAAATAGAAAGGTAGTTCAGTGGAACAGAGTAGACATACAATTTTCAGTAGCAAATAACCATAGTAATTTTGTGTTTGACAAGTGTAAAGACTTCAGTTTTTGGGATAAGAATTCATTAGTTGGTAAAACATTGTTGGGAAAACTGGAAAACAGTGCAGTAGAAATTGGGCATAGATCAATATCTTACACCATTTACCAAGATATGGTAAAAATGGATACATGTTCTAGATATAAAAGGAGGTATTACCAAAAAAAAAAAAAAAGATTTAGAAGAACATGGAACCTTGACTTATGGATAGGTGGAAAATTTATGAGTAAACAAGGGGCAGAGAGCATTGTAAGGTGTAAAATGGATAATTTTGATTACATTAAATTAAAAAGGTTTTGTATAAATAGAATTAATGTAGCCAAGATTAGAAGGAAAGCAGAAAACTGAGGGAAAATTTTATAGTTTCTCAGACAAAGATCTCATTTCCCAAATATATAGAGAATTTTGTCAAATTATAGAGAACGAGTCATTCCCCAGTTGATAAATGGTCAAAAGATATGAATAGGGAGTTTTCTGATTAAGAAATTAAAACAATTTATAGTCATATAAAAATACTCTAAATCATTATTGATTAGGGAAATGCAAATTAAAATATCCCTGAGATATTTTACATCTCTCAGATTGGCTAAAATGATTGACGGGGAAAGCAACAAGTATTGGAGGGATTGTGGAAAAATTGGGACACTAATTCACTATTAGAATTGTGAACTAACCAGACCATTTTGGACAAAATCTGGAACTTTTTTTGGAAATTTTTTTTTAATTTTAAACTTAAATACAAAATGAGAAAAGAAAAAAAAATTGCTATGTACACAGCAGACCGTAAGAGAGGATTCAATATAAAACAATAAATTTTCATTTTAAGAAAAGCTGTATAATAAATATTATACATTGTTTTCAAAGCTGCCCAGCTTTTCTTTGCTTCCTTGTTGGTTTTCTTTTGTTCTTTGCTGTGTATTTTATTTCTAACCCTCCTCCCCCCAAGGCTACAAGTAAGTGTGGCTATATATCCACAGCTATTGATAAAATACACATAGGTGCACATATACCCCCAGATACATATATGTAAGGCTATACTATGCTTATTTCCCCCATCATTTGTTTCTCTGAAGGTGGATAGCATCTTACTTCATAAGTCCAATTCTTTCCATGTTTTTCTTTCTTTTTTAAAAATTTTTTGTTTGCAACACTGGGTTCTACATAATTTTGAGTTCCAGATTTTCTTCCCTCCCTCTCCCTCCCTCCCCAAGATGGCATGGAATCTGATATATCTTCTATGTATAACTTCACATTGAACTTATTTACACACTAGTCAAGTTGTGAAGCAGAATTATGACCAATGGAATGAATCATGAGAAATTTCCATGTTTTTCTAAATCAATCAGCTCAGAATTTTCTATATCACAGCAATATTCCAACCCGATCACACCCTGAGAAATTGTTTAAGAAAATTTTCCCCCAATTTTCTGCCCTCCTTCTGTTCTTGGCTACATAGGTTTTATTTATACAAGACAGTTTTAATTTAAATAATCAGAATTATCCTTTTTATACTTCAAGGGTACTCTCACCTTATAATATAGTTTAAGATCTGATACTGCTGAATCTGCTTCCTTTACATCTTTCCCCCTGATTTCTTTGAAGTTCTTGACCTTTTGTTCTTCCAAATGAACTTGGTTATTATTTTTTCTAACTCAGTAAAATATTTTTTAGTAATTTATTTGGGATAACATTGAATAAATAGATTGATTAGGTAAAATTATCATTTTAAAAATTATATTCAATTTATCTACCCATGAACAAAAATATTATTGAGTTTATTTGTATAAAAAGTATTTTATGTTTATGTTCATATAGTTCCTGTGTCTGTTTTGGCAGGTATGTGCTCAGGTGTTTTATAGTGTCTAGGAATTTTAAGGCAACAACAAAAAAATAATTTAAATATCATGGAGCTACAATAAGGATTACACAAGACCCAGCAGCTACTTTATTGAAGGACTGTAGGTGTTAGAATACTATATTCCATAGAGCAAAAGATCTGGGGTTATGGCCAAGGGTAACTTACCCAGCAAAGTTAAGTATAATCCAGAATGGAAAAAAAGTAGACATTTAACAAACTCAAAGACTTTCTGGTTTTTGTGACAAAAAACTCAGAAGTACACATAGCATGATTTTACACACACACACACACACACACACACACACACACACACACACACACACACACCCCACCCTATCAAATGGTGGCCTTCTGTAGTGCACAGTGGGGAGGGAAGGAGAGAGAAAGCTCAGAAATTAAAATGTAACAAAAGAAATTAAATTTAAAAAAATACAATAACCTTGTTGAATTTTTTCTTTATTTTTAGCTGATTTCCTTCCCTCTACTGGTTGAATTCTATTTTTTCCTGAGGCTTTTAGCTTGAAAAGGAAAACTAGAAACAATCCATCTGTTTGGTTTGCATTTTGAATATTTTTGTCCTTGTTATGTAGCAATGGTCTTGAATGAAAAATAAGAGGAAACTTTAAAAATTCAACATTATCAAAAATAGAAATAAGAGCAGACCTTTGAATATATGCCCTCTGGCTTTCTACTTATTATCTTAGTTATTTCTATTGAGAGATTGACATTTTTGAATTAAGAGTAATTGACATTGTTCTTCAGTCTTACAGATTTACATAGGTTATTGTTCTGGTTGAGAGGTGAAACTTAATTTCTTCCTAGGTTGACTATATATGCTTGAGAGCCAGACTGCGATATAGCTAAGCCTTGCCTAGAGAAGCAGAAAAGCTGCAGTTCTTTTCTGTGCAAAAATGTTGCCTATTAGCTACAAAATGATGGCAGCTCTAGTCACTAGATGATATGAGTGTGGTAGAGGCAGGTGCTGAGAGTTAAGGTCTTGGGACTTGCACTCTTTTTTTTTTGTCCTATTTTTTAAAATTTATTTTTTATTTTTAGTTTACAACACTAATTTCCACAAGTTTTTGAGTTCCAAATTTTCTCCTCTGCCCTCTCCCTGCCCCCCCCCAGTATGTAATCTGATATAGGTTCTATATATACCATCACATTAAACTTATTTTCACAGTAGTCAAGTTGCAAAGAAGAATTATAACCAATGAAATGAGCCATGAGAAAGAAGAAACAAAAAAAAAAAAAGAGAGAGAGAGCAAATAGTTTGCTGCATTCAGATTCTGTAATTCTCTGGATGTAGATTGCCTTTTCCATCATGAGTCTTTTGGAGGTATCTTACAATCTTGCATTACTGAGAACAGATAAGTCCATCAGAGTTAGTCATCACAGATACCATGTGTCTTTAATCATGTATGATGTTCTGGTTCTGCTCCCCTCACTCAGCATCAGATCATATAAGTCTTTCCAGGTTATTGTGAAGTCTAACAGCTCCTCATTTCTTATAGTACAATAGTATTCCATTACATTCATATACCACAACTTGTTCAGCCATTCCCCAATTGATGGGAAACCCCTTGATTTCTAATTCTTTGCCACCACAAAAAGAGCCTCTATAAATATTTTAATACATATGGTCCTTTTCTCACTTGTATGATCTCTTTGGGATACAGCCCTAGGAGTGGTATTGCTGGGTCAAAGCGTATGCACATTTTTATAGCCCATTTTGTTCTATTTTTTTTAAAAATTATGTTCAGTTCTAAATTCTCACCCTTGCTCCATACCCTTTTCCACCCATTGAGAAGGCAAGAAATACGATACCTATTATACATATGAAATTATACAAAACATTTCCACATAGTCATATTCTGAAAAAAAAAGAAAGAAAAATAAGGAAAGAGGAAAAAATGTTTCAATCTTCACTCCATCAGTTCTCTATCTGGAGGTAGACAGGTTTTTTCCTCATGAATCCTTTGGAATTGGGATTGGTACTTTTAGCAGCTTTAGAAATTTAACTTGCTACATAATTTCAACATAGGGTAACATGTAAAAACTGAAGACAGCCACTTGTTTACCTAGCAGGAGGGGACCCAATTCAGTAAGTACGCACTAATAAAATTTGTATTAAGAACCTTGTGATATTAGCTAAGATCATCTGTTACAACTCATTGACCCAGAGAGGTGAGGTGGAAGTTCAAGGGTATACTGAAGGTACCAAATGTTATGCCAGAATCATTGTATACCTTTGTTGCTTTGCATAAACAAGGCTGAAGACTAAGTTGAAGAGATTGCACCCAAGAGTAGGGAGAGAAAGAACTGAGAAGATTGAGAGTCAGTGAAGAGGCAGATCCATATTTTATTTCCAGAAAGAGATGACTAAGTATTTGTTATTGAGTTGAAAAATAGGACAGCAAAGAGAACTAAAGAGTAGGCAGTTAAAAAATTCCCCAGTCCCACCTTTTTTTGAACAAAGGCTAGGAATTTGATCTTTAAAAACACTTGAGGATGGCGGCTGGGAAGCAGTGACTGGCGTGAGCTCACCACCAAGTCCCTCCAAAAACCTATAAAAAAATGGCTCTGAACCAATTCTAGAGCTGCAGAACCCACAAAGTGGCAGAGGGAAGCAGGGCTCCAGCCCGGGACAGCCT
>CM053623.1:290244567-290313922 GCA_028646595.1 Phalanger gymnotis | reverse complement strand
ATTGCTTGACTTCTTAGGGAGGGTGGATGGGAAGGGAAGAGGGGAGAGAATTTGGAACTCAAGGTTTTAAAAAAATAGATGTTCAAAAGTAAAAAAGTTTATTTTTTTCATGCAACTAGAAAATAAGATACACAGGCAATGGGGCATAGAGATTTATCTTGCCCTACAGGAAAGGAAGGGAAAGGGGGATGGGAGGGGAATGGGGGGAAGGAGGGGAGGGCAGACTGGGAACAGGGCAACCAGAGTGTACGCCGTGGGTGGGGGGAGGAAATGGGGAGAAAATTTGTAATTCAAATGCCTGTGAAAATCAATGCTGAAAACGAAACATGTCAAAAATAAATTAAAAAAAAAACACTTGAAAAAGAATCGCATAATACTGGAAGCATCAAGCCAAGTAATTTAAAAAATAAGAAAGCTAGAAGTAAGAAAATTAAGAAGTAAAGATGTAGGTTGAGAAGTGTGAAAAAGAGGAATGGTGTTGATGGGTTAAGGCAGCAAGAAAAATGCTAAACAAAGTGGTTAGGAAACCATTTTTTTTTTAAAAAAAAACAAGAGATGGCCCTAAAGTTTTAGGGAAAATAAAAACTTTCATAGATTCTAGCTATTCTGAGTTTTGTTAATAGTTTGGAAATTTCTTTTCTGGATGAATTAGTCAATAAACACTTATTAAGTGCCTATTATGTGCCAGGCACTTTGCTAAGTGCTGAGGGTAACAAAAGATAGTGCCTGCCCTCAAAAAGCCTACAATCTATTGGGGGTGACAATAAACAAATAAATATGTACAAACAAGCTATATGCAGGATAAATAGAAAATAATTAACAGAGGGAAAGCACTAGAGTCAAGAGAGGAAAAGCTTCCTGTAGAAGATGGGATTTTAATTGTAACTTAAAGGAAGCAGGAGAAGCCAGTGGCAAAGGTGAGAAGGGAGAGCAGTCCAGACATGGGACACAGCACCAGAGAAACTTCCTGGAGCCAAGAGTTGGGGTGCCTTATTGATGAAACATTAAGGAGTCCAGTATCACTACATTTATGTCTGTTAAGGTGTAAGAAGACTGGAAAGGTGGGAAGGGTGGTACTAGGCTATGAAAGGCTTTGAACTCCAAACAAGATTTTCTGTTTGATCTTGGAGGCAATAGGGAGTTTATTGATTAAGGGACATAGTCAAAATGCCATGTCATTTTCACTTGTCTTGGTCTATCAGTGTCTTTGTTTTCTTCTTTAGGTCAGTGGTCTCTAAAATAAGGGGTCATTGTCTCACTCTCAGGGGGCCATAGCTTGCTCCCAAGGGATATGTGATCAACCAACCAACCAACATATCCCCAAGGGATATGTGAACAACCAACCAACTGACCAAGATGAGCTGTTCCTCATTCTTCTAGTAGCAAATCATGAAACTTATATCCAATACAACTATTCCTACATTGATGTTCAAACACTTCCTCCTTATCCCCACAACTGTTCAAATTCCAAACTTCCCTTCTCTGGAGCTAGGTATCAGTCTCTCAGGGCAGTTTCGACCTAACTACTACTATGATACTCATAGCAATAGTTGTGCTAGGACTTTTGGGAAAATCCTTCCCCTACATCCCTCCAATCCAATAGCATAGCCATCCCCTGTCCCCTTGGGTTGGGTCACTTTGTGGCTTCGACAGATTTTGGAGGGCAAAGTCTCAGTTCCAGGGCAGGGTTTGGTGAATCCCTTCATTTTTTCATGTTAGATGAGATAGCAAATTTCACAGGATGAGCAGGCATGAATGGATTACAATATGTATTGCAGATCTCATTACCTTTTCCTTCTAGCCCACCCCTCTTCTCATTTTCCCTCTTTCTGTCCAGCCATCCTTCTAGCCATCTAGGCTGACAATCCTAATTGTGATCTTTGATTCTTCATTCTCTCTCTCTCATCTCTCATCAGCATATCTCGCCAGTTTTCAAATCTTGTAATTTATTTACCTCCATATCTCCCTCTCATATTTGTTCCCTCTCTTTATTCACATAGTCATTACCCTCATTCAGAAACCTTTTGCCTCTGGCTTGGACTACTAGAGTAGCCTCCTAATTAGCATGCCTGCCTCTAATCTTTCCCCTCTCTGATTCATCCTCCTTACGGCTGCCAAAGTGATTTTTATGAGATCAGGACCATATTATTCAATAAACTCTAGTGCCACTCAGAAGAATAGCTCTGCCTCCAGGCTGGTTCCTATGGCCATCCTCCACAGGAACTACCACTGGATGGAAAGGCCCTGCCACCCCTATCACCACGAATACCAAATGCTACGGATGAGACACACAAGGCTGGCTTAGCCTAGCTGAAGTAACAATTTAATTTGAAGAAGAGGCAAAAGGCTGAATTGAGTCGAACAGCAACACCTTAACTATAGCCTCCCTGCAGACCACAGTGGTGACAACTCAGGATATTGAGCCCAAGAAGGTTGGGAATAGCATTAAATAGCATTATCCTGCAAATCACCAGGCTAGCTTCCAGCTGTGCCCCCACAGCCATCGTTAAGGGGAGCATTCCTTTTGAAAAGAAGCAATCATCTCTGACATTGTCAACAGCATCTTCTAACTAACTGCCACTGATGAGGGCATAGTCTCTGGAAACCCCCTTGAACCTGGAGTAGTACAGTCTCTGGGAGCCCCCTTGAACTGTCCTTGAGTCTTCCAACTGGATCTGACCTTCCACTAAGGCCATGGGCCTTGCATTATCTTTAGGCCCAAGTCTCTGCCTAGCCTAGCTCTCTATTGTCCAGCTATTGCCCACCCTTAATCCTGATCAAAATATCTATACCCTAGCTCTGTTACCCTAGCCCTCTATTGTCTGTCATCTCTATATAGCCTTCAGCTATTTCCCACCCTGGAGTCTGATCTCATCTCAGTACCATCAAGCTCCTCCTTAGACTCCTCCACAAGTCACTCCAGACCACCCCTCAATCTCTCCCACAATCTTTGCGTATGTAATCTCCATCTTGCCTCCATGAAGGTGCTCAGATTCAATCTAGCTCAGTAGAACCCTGAGGGCTGAGGGCCTACCATTTAGGCCGTGGGAAAGTTAGTTTTTCAATCACTAGCATCAGGGTGTGGGAAAATTCTTCAGTCCCTAGTACCACATCATATACATTGTTTCCAATCAATGACTCCCGGTTGCCTTAGCTCCAAAATAAAAAGGGGTCGACTTTACCTGCCCCATTCAAACAAAGTAGAGACCCTTTAAAGGCACTTGATGGCCTTAGCATTCCAAAAGAGAAGAACAGCAAAAAAAATCCTGCCCTGATTACCTTAACAGCCACTTAAAGTTGTTTCCTTCAGTTCCTCATCTGCCAAAAGAGGTGGAGAAGAAACTAGCAAACCACTCTAGTATCTGCCAAGAAAACCTCACTGAACAGCAATTAGAAGGTGAGCTCCTTGAAGGCTGCAATTCTTTTGTTTTTCTCTTTGCACTTGTCACCATGCTTTGCACATAGCAAACATTTAAAAATGCTTTTTGATTCTTTTAAAAATTAATATCCTTTTTTTCCTTCTCTCTTTCTGTTGGTGCTTCCCATGAAGGGACTGCTATCTCTTTGCTGGCACCATGCCTGCCCTCAGACCCCTCGTGAAGTCTAAAACCATCAAGGAGATGACCAAGAGGTTCTTCTGGCCCCAGTCAGACAGATATGTCAAGATCAAGAGAAACTGGTGTCAACCAAGAGGCACTGACAACAGGATGGGAAGACGATTCAAGGGCTGAATCTTGATGCCCAGTATTGGTTATGGAAGCAATAAGAAGACAAAACACGTTACCAAGTGGATTCAAGAAGCTTTTGGTGCACAATGTCAAAGACCTAGAAGTGCTCCCGGTGTGCAAAAAATGTGCTGAGATTGCTCACATGTTTCCTCTAAGAATCAGAAGGTCATTGTTCAGAGAGCAGCTCAGCTATCCATGGAGATCATCAAACCAGATGCTAGAATGAGGAGTGAAGAAAATGAGTAAAAAGCTTTGCATATTTTTATTTGTGTTAAATAAACCCTCAAACTGCAAAAAAAATTAATAGCCTTCCATAATTTCTTCAGAAGAAGAGCTTTCTTAAATAGAAACAACCTCAAGTTTGGGATTGATGGGGATTTAAAACGTGACTTTGTCGTCAGATTCCACACTCCACATAAAATATGTTTCTGTTACGTATTAGTATCAGGATATCTTTTAGAATAATTCAATCTTATTTGAGAAAAAAATCTCCATCTCATCCAGCATATGAAAAAGTTGACCCAAATGCTAATCCCACAATCCATTTTACAAATTTTGAGCCCACCACCATGCTCATTTCATTCATGCAACAAAACAAAGTACTTTTTAAACCTTAAAGTGCTGTATATAGTTATTAGGTATTATGTGAGGTAAATAAAATGTGAAGACTTTGCACAGAAGATACGTATAAATATATATCTATATCTATACTAAGAAATGTTTAAAAATCAAGAAATAGGAAAGTGAAAAAAAAAATTCTGAGGCCGTGAGATTTTGATGGCTCAGCCTCTGGGAAAGTTTACCCTGAAACTTTTTGTTCTTTTTTCTGGTTTTGGTTTAAAGATTTGCTTAGTAAGAACAGGATCATAATGACCTGTTTTTCTCTACTGTAAAGAAGGAGAGGGTCTTCCCTTACCCTATTCTCCTTCTTTAGATTTATAGCTGTCACCTCAGTTGTAATCATTAACTAAGGGAATGGGAATTGGAGTTTCTGTGCCTCAGTTTCCTGGTTCTTTGTCTAGCTTTCATGCTCAGATTGTAAGCCCACCTCCCAGCCAATGGTGAGAAGGGTCAGAGGTAGGCGGGAATTCTCTTGTGTTAGGTATAATTATGGGTGCCTTGCCCTTTGTAAAGCGCCTCCCTTGCTGGATTTGTTCTAGCGGGGGATGCCCAATTCTCAAGATTGAATAAAATTTATTTCTGTTCCCACCCTGAGATGGCTCCTTATTATAAATTTAGTTGGTGAGGGTCTTTTATCCCACACAGGTATTATTATTGTTGTTGTTTTTAAAATAATAATAATACTAAAAAGCATGCATTAAGTGCATGAGCCCGGTAATGCTATTTATTAGGCACACAAAGACAAAAAAGAAACAGTTCCTGTGAGCAAAGTAAATGTAAACTATGTGCCAATGCAATGGAAGGAATAGTAAAAAGGGGCGCAATACAAATGAGATACAAGTAATATCTGGGGAGGAGAGGGCACTGCAGTCTGGGAGGATAAGAGAAGGCATTGCAATCTGTGAGTATTCTTGGAGGAGATGATTTTTGAGTTTTGCTTTAGAGAAAGGGGGAGGATTCTGCGAGGTTGATAGAAGGAGGCTCTGCTTTTCAGGCATGGAGGAAAGCCTGTGCTTGTTGTTCAATTGTTTCAGTTGTGTCTGACTCTTCATGACCCTGTTTGGGATTTTCTTGGCAAAGATACTGGAGTGGTTTGCCATTTCCTTCTTCAGCTCACTTAACAGATGAGGAAACTCAGGCAAGTAGGATTAAGTGACTTGCCCAGGGTCACACAGCTAATAAGTGTCTGAGGCCAGATTTGAATTCAGGAAGATGAATCTTTCTGATTTTAGGCCAGGCGCTCTATCCGTTGTGCCACCTAGCTGCCCCAAAAGACTCTGCAAAGACCTAGAAACAGGACATTAGGATGCCACATATGAGGACTAGCATGTAGGCTTGCTTGGCTGGAATGTAAAGTACGTGAAGGAGAGTAATAAGCCTGGAAAGGTAAAAAGCTGGAACCAGAAGTGAAGGACATTAAGTGCTAAGAGAGGAGGGTATATTTTATCCTAGAAGCAAGAGGGAATTGTGCAGTTTCTTAAACAGAGGAGTGACATGGTCAGACCTGTATGTGCATTTGGGTGCTTTTTAGAGGATAGACTGGAGAGGGGACAGCTTTAAGTTAGGAACACCACTTAATAAGCTATTGTAATAGTCTAGGCAAGAAGTGATGAGGGCCAGACCTGGGCTGGGTATTGCTTACATATGTCTAGAGAAAGGGACAGTTAGGAGAGATATTATGCAGGTAAAATTGATAAGACTTGGAAATTGATGGGAGGGGGGAGGAGCAAGAGAGAGAAAATATCTGAAGTTAGGATGAGGAGAAGGTTTGGAGAAAAAGAGAATCATTTTTGAGTTTGAGGTGCTATCAAGACATCCACTTGGAGATATCTGATAAGCGCTTGGTTATGTGGAACTGTAGTTCAGGAGAGATACTAGGGCAGGATTTATAGCTTGGAGAGTGGTCTGTATAGAGTTTTCTATATAGTTTTATGTCTAGATAGTTGGTATTCAACCCATGGGAGATAATGATAGTCACTGAAGAGGAGGGTATAGTGACAAAAAGAAATAGGCCTAAGGCAGATCTGTGAAGTACTACCATACATAGGGAGTAGGATGCAGATGATAATTTAGTAAAGAATGAGAAGAAGCAGCCAGAAATCCTAAGAGGAATCAAGAGAGAACATCTTCATAAATGAAGGGATGAAAATGTATCTAGGGGTATAGGAGGGTTAAGTGTCATATGCTACAGAGAGGCCAAGAAAGAAAGGGGCCTAGAAGAAGACAGTTGGTTTGGCAGTTAGGAGGTCAGTTTATATTGAATGATGAAAATAGCTGACAAATTGCAAGGGGTGAAATGTGAGTGGGAGATGAAAACAAAGAAACAAGTAATATAACTGGTTCCTAGGCTTTTGCCTGTTATGGGGAGGCATTATAGAGGACAGCTTTGTGAGCTTAACACAAGGCACATTTCCAGTACATGGAAGGAAGGGTTGCTTTCTCTTAACTGTTCAGTTTGCTTAATTGCCTCCTAAACATTGAGGATTAAAATGAAGAAATGAGGATACTCTGGTCATTCAGTTCCAGTCTCTTGATTAGCTGTACAAATCACTTCACTTTTTCAGGCCTCAGTTTCTTTATCAGTAAAATGAGGAAATTGGGGTAGGTGAACTTTGAGGTCCCTTTTGGCTTTCACAGTCTATGATAGTACAGTTCCATTCTTCTAGGAGGTGGTTGCAGCAGTTAGCTACTGTTCTTCCATGAACATGCTGAGTCTAACTATGTCCTTTTCTTATCTTCCCTCTAACATTATCTCCAATTTATCCAGAATATATCCTGTTTGTATATAGTTGTTTTGCATGTTGTCCACCCCTGTTAGATTGTGAGTTCCTTCAGGGTGGGGGCTATTTTTACCCCTTTCTTGTATCCTTTGTGTTTAGCACAGTGCCTGGCACATAGTAGGCATTTAATAAATGTTTGTTGACTTGATCATAGAGTTTTTATATTTTCTGGACGTATTCCTCTAGATGTCATTTACCCTAATGATTTTGTCATTTTTGCCAGGGAGTCATAGACTCTTAAAGTAGCAAAACTTTTTTTTTTTTTAAACCTTCATTGTACCTAAACTTCCCAGAGTAGCTGTTATGTAGGGTAAATTTAGGGGTAGAGACCGCTTGAAAAATTGTTGAGATCAGTCTTGAAAAATCATTGGGAGCTCAACTAGCTCCATATAATTTTTTAAAGTAAACTCATTCTTTGGGTAACAAAGATTTTATACCCTGAAGCTGCTGGGAATGTGACAACCAAGTTTGTATAATATTCCTGTTTTTCAGACAACCTGTTTAATGAACACCAAGCAGATATTAACAATAATTCTTTGATCCTTTGCTGGAAAGGATCTTTTCTCCTTTACTCCTAAAATGTAATCTCTTTTCAAACCAGTTTAAGTATTTTCCTCCTCTGAATGGGAAGGAGTCATCTTGTCTTCTTTGACTCTTCTTAAATTAAATGCCTTGAGGAAAAAAAAAAGAAAAGCACAGAGGAGGTAGGGTGGAGATGGCAAGAAGTAGGCCAAAAGCAGCTCACAAGCACATGCCTGTTCAAACCCTTTCTGCTTGAGCAGATTCTTGAGGGAGGGGTGGGGTCATCCTGGAAATGGTTGAAAAGGCTTGTGTCACTTACAAGCCGCCCCAGAGTTTTCAACAGGTATCGTTTTAACAAAGAGATTATTGTTCAGTAAAAGGAGGAAAGAAGCAAAGATTGGGAAGTCCAGTGAAGAGGCTTGGAGGTGCCAGTGATTAAGATTTTCAAGATAATTAATTTAATAACTTGCTCAAACATAGCTGCTGCAATTTTCTACAAAATTGACAGTGATTTATTTCAATGGCCTGTGAGTGGTTCTTTGTTTTTGCTTTCCTGGAAATAAAATTACTGAGACTGACTTTAGTGAGGCCTTCAGGGGTATCAAAGGAAAGAACTAAATGAAAAGAACTGACAGCATCCTTGGTTCTTATGTAAGAACAAGAGGGATCATAGACGGAAGGGCCCTTAAAGATCATCTAGGCCTGGGGATCTTAACTGTGGGCACATGAACTTGAGTTTTAAAAATATTTTGATAACTTTATTTCAATATAATTATTATCTTTTGTAATCCTATATATTTTATTCATTTAAAAGCATTACCCTGAGAAGGGATCCACGGGCTTCACCAGACTGCCAAAGGGGTCCATGACCCACAAAAAAGGTTAAGCATCTCTGATTTAGACCAAACTCTTCTTTTTTTCCCCACCGGATAGAAATTTATTGGGGATGATTTAGTAAGGATTCCTTAAAAAATATGGGTAGAACAAGATACAAACTCCTCTTTCTATAGATGAGGGAAGAAAGGCCCAGAAGGGTGGTGACTTGTCTAATGTCATACAGGTAGAGCTTGGATTCAAACCCAGGGTCTTAGACTCAGAATTCCCTACACTTTCTATAACACTAGGCTCATACTGTATGACCCAAAAATCTTAGTGAAGTTTTAATTAAAACTATATATGTATTGGAGAGTCTTCTTTCTAGCAATGACTGGTAATGGGAGTTAACTTAGCTTACATATATATGAGGATTGTTTGAAGGAGAAAAGAAACCTTGGTGGCCAGGGGTGGGTGGGATGGGCGACATAATAACAGTAAGAGGGATTAGAGTATTCTGCTTGGCCACAGAGGTCATAGCAAGGAACAATGAACGGGTGGGAATTCCAAAAAGGCATATTTAGGCATGATGTAAAGAAAAACTTCCTAATAATTAGAGCCTCTTAGAAGAGGAATTTATCTCTATTTCAGGTCTTCAGGTAATGACTGGGTAAACACTAGTCCAATATATTGTAGTGGAGATTCCTTTTCAGGTATAGGTTGGACTACGTTGGCCACTGAGATCCTTCTATCTCTGAAATTCTGTGATTCTGTATGATATAATTAAACTATATTTGTGTATATCTAGAAAGAGATTTTACCTGCTAAATGATATATTGGTTGTATAAGTGGATAAGGAAGTAACTGATATCAATCAATCAATAAACATTTGTTAAGCACCTACTATGTGCCAGCCACTGTGCTAAGCGCTAAGGATACAAAAAGAGGCAAAAAGTGCTTGCTTTCTAGGAGCTCACAGTCATCAGTGAGTTGCCTTGTTTAGTGGAAAGATCATTGAGACCTCATCGTGTTCTCAACTCACACACCATTTTTAACCCCAAACCTATCTTGATGCCTATGACAGTTAATGTCCACCTTTCTCAAATATCTTATGTTTAATGACCTTTTATTTAGCTCTTTATGTTGATTCCATATATACTTTCATATGTATTTGTCTGAATGTAAGCTTCATGAGAGTTAGGTTTGTTTCATTTTATTTAGCTGTATCCCCAGTGCAGTGCCTGACACACTTCATAAATGCTTTTAATTAATCCATTGATTGTCATTTATTAGGTATGTGACTTTGGGCAAGTCATTCATTTAAGGTGTTTGAACTTCAATCTCCTCATCTGTATGTTGGCAATGATAATAGTTGTGCTACTTGTCTGATGGAGTTTTTTTGAAAATCAAATGAAACAATGTACATAAAACTCTTTGAAAAGTTTGTGGATTATTATCATTTAGCTAATTCTTCCAAGGCCATCTGAAGATTCAAAATAATTCCTTACTAATTTTGGTAGCACATGTGCAAATTATTTCACTACTTTTTTTTAGTCATTTACTTACATAAGATCAGTACATGAATTACGTGTCCAAAACTGTTTAAATCTTATCAAATGTATATTTAAATTTTAAAAAAATGTACATTTTTTTCCCTCCTCCTTCTGATAAACAAGAAACCACTCCTTGTAATGGAGAATTAAAAAAGAAAGAAAAACAGGCTTCAGTAGAACTAAGCAACATTTCAACCAAATCTGGTGGTATATGAGATGCTTCACGACTATAGTCTCCCACCTCTGCAAAAAAAGGAAAGAAATGCACATACTCATGCCTTCTTCAGGGTTAAATCATGATTAAATATTTACTTTAAAATTGTAAATTTAGTCAATCATCCCAGATATTCTCAAATTTTCAAACTTGGCATTGTATGGATATATCAGGTTTTTTTTTTCTTTCTTAGAATTAAGAGCACCACTTTCAGTATGTTGGATAATAAAAAAACATATCTTTCACCTGTTTTTGATAGGTTACAATTTATAACTTTGCTGTAATGGTGTGCAGATAAAAAGTATCTAAGTTAAAAAAGGAGTATTCCACAATCTATGTGTCATTGGTTCTATATAATTTTTATATTTTTTTAGCAAAATTATTTTTAAAGCATTTGTTTCTGTCAAAAACTATTGAATATTGTTGAAGATTAATTAATATTGGTGTATATTTATTGTTTAATCCACAGCCATTATATTATATTAGTTAATAAAAGAATCCAGGGTACTTAAGCATGTGAAGAAGCAACCATTTTCACCTTGGCCATGACAGCTTTGGGTTGTGAAATTGAGCATTACCTAAAGGAAACTATCTGTAAGTGATGAAATGAATAATGTCTTTCTGCTAAGTGGCCCTGTGAAGCTGGTGAGCTGGCATCATTAGAGGTGAAGAAAAATGAGCCAGATAAAATCTTAGTGGAATTGGTATTGGGGTGATCCTGTTTAATGCAGGTGTTGGACCAAGTGACTCACAAGGCATTTTGCAATCCACTCAGAACTGGGAAGTTCTGGCCCTTTGAAAATTTTAAGAGAGTGAAGAAAGAACAATGGCTGCTCAGGACTTTGTTTCCTTATGTAAAAGAAAACAACAATTCATTTGTTTAAAAATTCACATGACCTACAAAATACTAATCCACTAGAATGACTTCCATGTGTAACCCTTGGGTCAGTGATTCTTTCCCGATATGGATTTGGGTATCCTTTGGGGGACTTCTCTCTACTTTGGTTTGCTGCCCCCACCTGGATGAGCTGGGAATGTCAATATATGACACTACCCTCTCCTCTCCCTGACCTCCCTCAGGGTATAATGTGTCAACTCTTCTTAAAAGTACAATATTAAATACAAATATATTTATTTAAGGGTAAATGGAAACCAGCTGGGCTCTGTCAGAGGACATAAAAATAGAGATGCCCACCAATTAACAGTCCTCGCAAAGGTCTGTACAGTCTCAAGGTTTGGGTAGAGATCCCCAAATGGGGCTGCTCCTCCACGTTGGTGCTCCTTTTACAGCTCCTTTGGCTGCCTTGCATTGCTCTGCAGCTTCACTTGGTGCAGTTTTACCCATCAGATGGTCATCATTAATTCATCCCAGACCCCTTTCTTGATCATTATTTACTCTGCAGTTCTTTTTCCTTCCCCTTTCCCTTCCCAAAGTTCTCTACAAACTATAGAATATGAGATTCATTCCCTTTCCCAGGTATTTGCTTTTTTTTTTTTACTCGTTGGGCAAGAACACTCCATAGCCTTTATCATGACAGAGTATATTTATAGCTTAAAATGCTCCTCTAACCAAGAAATACTTCTCTCATGATACCTTTGCAACTGTCAACACTACCTATTTCCTGGTAAGGTATACCTATGCAGATCACATGAAATGTGCTGTCACCATTAAACACTGGCTTCCCTTCTAGGATCAGTTTTGACCAAATACAGAGTTTTGATATCAGACTACTAACAGGCAGAAATCAAGTCTAGCACTACACCTTATTACCTTCAAGGAAATCTGTGGCCTTGGCATTTTAGTTGCTCACTCCCAAACATGCCCTTCTTTTCATATGGCAATTCACACAGCCCCAGGCCTCAGAAAAAAGGGGTTTCTTATCATGCCTCTGTCTTCTGATCCCAAATCCAGTGCTTCTTTTACTACACGGAGATAAAGATTGAAGAAACATGTCTGTTCAGTAAGTCATCAGGGTGTGGCAGCTTGTATGGTCTTAGGTACCCACCAAGTTTGAGAAGAATAGATGACTACATGTAGCTGGGATGTTTTATGTCCTTTGATGACTAGGAAGTTGTGTCACAGAAGATGAGGTCAATCAAAAAGGTAAATAAAATCTGCCCCAAAAGTCAATCAAAGCTGCCCTCTTTGTCATCTTTCAGGAAACCTTCCCCATGTTGTGAGTGGGAGGAAAGATGTTGCATCTGGGAAATCCTGGTCCTATCACATACCACCCTTTTGTGGCAATGTCCTAAGGCTCTTCTAGAGGATCTCCTACCGTTTAGATGCTAATAAGATTTTTCCTGGATTCTCTTCCCATCATGGATAATACTAAGTGGAATAAAAGGAAAAAGAAACCGAAACCAAGACAAAACAAAAATGTAAGAAATTCTAAGCCGATTTGGAAGGATCAAATGTCAAGTTTTCTACTGGTCTCCATCATGGGTGATGTCAAATCTTTGCAGTCCATGGTGGGTCTACTGGTTCAAGTTAGTGACAATGAAGCAGAGTAACATCAAGAACGTCAGAACCCTGTTGATGATATACCTCTAGTAGAGTCATAGTTGTCTTCTTCTGGTTTCCTGATGCAGCTTTCCTTACCCTGACACAGCTTTCTCCCCCGCTCCCCACAACTTCCTTTGCCCTCAGATTCCCTAGTGGCTTCTGTGGTGAAACTTTCTCTCCCTATTAAACCTGATTATTCCCAGCTTCTCTGACATAGCATCTTGGCCTAGGGTCAGTAAAAAAGCCCAAGCTAAGCAGACTGTATCCCTCTCAGAGTGGATGCCAGAGACCACATATGTCTCCACGCTCTGATCTGATGATTGATGGACAGGATGCATTTCCAAATGGAGACAAGGGGGACTTGCCTCCAGAAGAAACTAAGGGCCGCTGCATCCTTTTTTGTATATTCTTGCTGTGTTTGATCAAAGTAAACTTATTTTGTTCAGTGACTCACATACTTCATTAATATTGAACTTGAGCTAAGAGGGTGCCGACTTTAGAGCTGGGCTTACATCACTTCTCCTGTTGTGAGGTGGTGAAAATGAGCTGAGGAGCTCCAGGAAAATCAGGGTCGCAGAAGGGAAATGTCTGGTGCAGTTAACAATTCTTCATCGTTCCTGAGTCATCTGTAGTAAAACGGATAAGAAGATAGCACAAGCTTCTTGCACATAACCTATCTTGTGATACAAGTTGATACAGAGAATCTTTCTATACTACCATGCCCTCAACATTCCCTGACCCATGTGCTATAAAGACTCCCTATCTCTGAGAGCAATAACAGGAAAATGACACAAAGTCTTTGTCTCCTTACATGATTCTGTGGAGGAGCTATTCCATTTTTTTCCCCTATAGTGGCTTCGTAAGGACTTTCTCTCTCCCTTACCTATTGATACAGAATTACCACCAAGTAAACTAAGGGATTCTCTTTCTTCCAGATAGTTACAGACCAAATATAGTCATCTAATGACAGTTTCATTTTCCCCATGCTTTTAGAAATCAAGATGCCTCCCAAATACCCTTTTTGGGAAGGAGTTCTCTGAGCCATCTCAGAAGAAAAGCAGTCTGCCAATTGAGAGGGACCTGAGCTATTCCTAACCCAAGTAAAATGGCAGTCACCTGTCTCAGGGCAAGAGGCTTGCCAGTACTGATCAACAGTTGCATTATTATGGATCTGACTACTCATGTCACATTTCCAACATCTCAGAAGCCATTTTTATGACAATTCAATACTGCTCTGGAAAGAGGAAGGGCAATCTTGTCTAGGATTTTCTTTTATTCAATTGTTTAATTCATTCACATTCAAAGTTATGAGTTAGATTTATATTTTCGTTCATCTGTCTCTAGTATTGTTTTTTGAAGTTATTTTTTCCCTCTTTTGCTGTAAACACAATATTATGTTTCTTCAGTTCCTTTAGCTTTTTCTTTTTCAAAGTAACTCTATTTTCAAGGACTCTCTTTGTCTTATTCTGATTCCTTCTTTCCAAAATTTGCCCCTTTCCCTTTGGAGTTTGGTTATTAGTTCCTTTTCCTTTCCTGCTTTTATCTGGTTGCATAATTCTCTCTTCTCCATTTTTCTCTCTCAGAAGGATATTCCTTCTTCTTCTCCTCCACTTCAACTAGTCCTTTTAATTAATTTTTAAAATTTCATTTTTTTGGTGACTGAAAGATTTTAAATTTATTTTTAGTTTTCATCATTCATTTCCACAAGATTGTTTAAAAAAACTTTTTTTTGGAAGAGGGAAGGCAGTGCAATTGGGGTTAAGTGACTTGCCCATGGTCACACAGCAAGTAAGTGTGTCAAGTGTCTGAGGCCACATTTGAACTCAGGTCCTCCTGACTCCAGGGCCGGTGCTCCACTCACTGCATCAACCTTAGCTGCTTCTCCACAAGTTTTTGAGTTACAAATTTTCTCCCCATCTCTACCCTCCCCCCACCCCAAGATGGCATATATTCTGATTGCCCCTTTCCCCAGTCTGCCCTCCCTTCATCACCCTACTCTCCCCCTCTATGAGGGGATAACTCTTTCCCTTTTCTTTCTTGTAGGGCAATATAGATTTCTATGCCCCATTGCCTGTATATCTCATTTCCCAGTTACATGTAAAAAAATTTTTTTTTAAACATTTGTTTTTAGAGCTTTGAGTTCCAAATTCTCTCCCTTTTCCCCTCCCCACCCATCCTCCTTGAGAAGGCAATTAATTCAATATGGGTTATACATGTATCATTATGCAATACACTTCCATAATAGTCACGTTGTGAAAGATTAACTATATTTCCCTCCATCTTATCCTGTCCCCCTTTATTCAGTTTTCTCCTTTGACACTGTCCCTTGTCAAAAGTGTTTGCTTTTGACTACCTCCTTCCCCAATTTGCCCTCCCTTCTATCATCCCTTCATCTTCTCCTCTTCTCCCCTACTTTCCTGTAAGATAAGATACCCAGTTGAATGTGTATGTTATTCCCTCCTTAAGCCAAATCTGATGAGAGCAAGGTCCACTCATTCCCTTTCACCTACCCCTTCTTCCCTTCCATTATAATAGCTTTTTCTTGCCACTTTTATGTGAGATAATTTACCCCATTCTATCTCTCCCTTTCTCCCTCTCTCAGTATATTCCTCTCTTACCCCTTAATTTTATTTTATTTTTTTAGATATCATCCCTTCATATTCAACTCACCCTATGCCCTCTGTCTATATATATATATATATATGTATATTCCCTTCAATTACCCTAATACTGAGAAAGTTCTCATGAATTACACACATCATCTTTCCATGTAGGAATGTAAACAAAACAGTTCAACTTTAGTAAGTCCCTTATGATTTCTTTCTTGTTTATCTTTTCATGCTTCTCTTGATTCTTGTATTTGAAAGCCAAATTTTCTATGCAGCTCTGGTCTTTTCATTGAGAAAGCTTAAAAGTTCTCCATTTTATTGAAAGTCCATATTTTACCCTGGAGCATTATACTCAGTTTTGCTGGGTAGGTGATTCTTGGTTTTAATCCTAGCTCCTTTGACCTCCAGAATATCATATTCCAAGCCTTTCAATCCCTTAATGTAGAAGCTGCTAGATCTTGTGTTATTCTGATTGTGTTTCCACAGTACTCAAATTGTTTCTTTCTGGCTGCTTGCAGTATATTCTCTTTGACCTAGGAACTCTGGAATTTGGTGACAATATTCCTAGGAGTTTTCTTTTTGGGATGTTTTTCAAGAGGTGATAGGTGGATTCTTTCAATTTCTATTTTACTCTCTGGTTCTAGAATAACGGGGCAATTTTCCTTGATAATTTCTTGAAAGATGATGTATTTTTGATCATGGCTTTCAAGTAGTACGGTAATTTTTAAATTATCTCTCCTGGATCTATTTTCCTGGTCAGAGGTTTTTCCAATGAGATATTTCACATTGTCTACCATTTTTTCATTCCTTTGGTTCTGTTTTATAATATCTTGATTTCTTATAAAGTCACTAGCTTCCACTTGCTCCAATCTGATTTTTAAGGTGGTATTTTCTTCAGTGGTCTTTTGGACCTCCTTTTCTATTTGGCTAATTCTGCCTTTCAAGGCATTTTTCTCCTCATTGGCTTTTTGGAGCTCTTTTGATGTTTGGGTTAGTCTATTCTTTAAGATGTTATTTTCTTCAGTATTTTTTGGGGTCTCCTTTAGCAAGTCATTGACTTGTTTTTCATGGTTTTCTTGTATCACTCTCATTTCTCTTCCCAGTTTTTCCTCTACTTCTCTAACTTGCTTTTCCAAATCCTTTTTGAGCTCTTCCATGGCTTGAGACCAATTTATATTTTTCTTGGAGGCTTTTGATATAGGATCTTTGACTTTTTGACTTCTTTTGGCTGTGCGTTTTGATCTTGTCACTAAAGTAAGATTCTGTAGTCTGAATCCTTTTATGTTGTTTGCTTATTTTCCCAGCTAACTACTTGACTTTTGAGCTCTTTGTCAAAGTATGACTGCTTTCAGAGTGGAAAGTGCTCTGTCCCAAGCTTCAGGGGTTTTGAACTGCTGTTTTCAGAGCTACTTCTATTCTGAGGTGGTATGATGCTCCTCTCCTGGCCTGTGCTCTGGTCTGGGAGTGCAAGTGCTCCTTTCTGACATGTAACCACCAGGAGGACTTTCTCTTCACAGCTACCACAAGCTCTGCCACACCAGTGCTCCTCCTCCCCCAAGGACCAGCAACCAGGACTGTGATCCAGATCCAAGCAGGGCAAAGCAAGAGAACCTTGCCTTAGCACCAGTAAACAGATCCCTGCACTTTTTCTCTGATGAGCTTCGTGATTCTCTCCACTGTCTGTGGGCCTGGAGCTCTGGAAATAGGCACAGCCGCAGCCACTGCTGCTGCTGCTGCCACTGACACACCACTGCTGCTGCTGTGGCTGCTGCAGCCACCTCTGCTGCCCTGGGGCTAGAGCTGGACTATGCTCTTCTCTCATCCAGGTCCAATAGTTTTCCCACTGACCTGCTACATTGTCTTTGGCATTTGTGGGTTGAGAATCTGGAAACTGCCACAGGTGCCAGTGATTCAGTGCCCTGAGGCCTGTTCTGCCTGAACTCCTGTGGCCTGGGGCCTGATGTGTCCCAGTGTGGCCCATGCTGGGCTGTGCTCCACTCCCAGCATAGTGCAATAGACCCTTCCTAGTGACCATCCAGGCCATCTTGGGCTAGAGACTTGTTTTACTCTGTCATTTTATGAGTTCTGTAGCTCTAGAATTTGTTTAGAGTCATTTTTTACAGGTGTTTGGAGAGATTTGGGGAAAAACTCAAGTGAGTCCCTGTTTTCATGCTGCCATCTTGGCTCCTCCTCTCTAAAATTTCATTTTTTGTGTCTTTTTCAGAAAAGGATTTCTTTCACTCTTTCATTATCCATCCTCTCTTTCTATCTATTCTAGACCCTGATTTTCTGAGTCATGTTTCTGAGTCATGACTCCTATAATTTTCTAATCTTTCTCTTTTTTCTAAATTTCTCATTCAATCAAAGCTTCCAAGGTATCTATTCTAGGCACTTCTGCCACTGCCTTGTAGAGCTTCCCTCATGGATTTCCCTTTTCGACTTTGTTCCCAGAACAAGGCCAATTATTGTGGGTGCCCCATGAGAGGGACCCTCCTTCACCATGTCCCTGATTATGTAGCCTACCACAGATCTATACCTTCTCCTTCTTACTTTTCCCCCTCATTTGCCTCAAAAATCTCCTCCCTGGGTCCATGCTCTTCCATTTTCCCAGTTTCCCTAGTATTCCAACTCCTCCTAACACCTCTCTCCTGAGGCAGAATGTGTAGACTTTTCAAGCATCAAATTTTCTGTGTCACACCAAGCACAAAGCCATACCTCCCTCCACACATAATCTTTCTGCATCAATGGAACCCCCTCCTACTCCTTCTAATCTCTTCTTTCCCTCCTCTTTTCCAATCTTTCTCCCTAAACCTTTACCACTTCTGGAGTTTCTTCTTTTCTTGAGAATATGACTATGGTCATATTCTTCTCATTGCTGATTCTCAAATTGACCCATATACATCACATACTCCCCTTTCATTCACCTTGACATTTTGTAATGTAGTCCCACACAGCACCACCACCAATAGCACCGACTGAGTGTCATATGTTTATTGTGCCTTCACCACTTTTCTTTGTCTACTTTTAGAAAGAAGTCTCTTACTGGCCTTTCTTGTTGGTCTCACTTTGCGGCCTTTGGTCTTCTTGGCTGCTACATTGAGTCAATACTCCTGTATTTCTGTTGTCTGGTGCATTTGAGAAGCAAATGATCTCTTTAGGTCTCATTTTTTAAGAATGTTTCAAATACTTCCTTATTATTGAATGTCCATCTTTTTTTCATTTATAATTAAGCACGTATTTGCAAAGTAGGTCACCGTGGGTTGCATCTTGGGCTCTATTGATCTTCAGAATACATTATTCTATTTCCTCCTGCATTTTCTGGTAGGTGCAGATGTCTTGCATTATTCAAAATTTCTTTCCTTTGTATTTGAAGGTCTTTCTCCTGATTGCTTGCAGAATTTGTTTCTGAAGTGAATTGTTAGATTTAACCACTATGTCTTAGAGTTTGTAGCTTTGGGTTGTTTTCTGGAGAGGATATATGAATTCCTTCAATTGAAATTTGATTTTCTATGTTCAAAAGTTCTAGGCAGTTCCTTTTATTACTTCTTGTATTATTATTTAAGTTTTTTTGTTGTGCCTTGTTCTTCTGGGAGACATATGATATGCTGTCTCTATGCATTCTGTTTTTGAGATCAGTATATTTTATTTGTATAATGAGCATATTTTCTTTTAATGTTATTGGTTTTTTTGCTCCTCTTCTTCTAGATTGTCCTTCACTTCTGTGTATTTATATTCCTAATCTATTTTTTAATCTTTTGTTTCTTTGGTGAGACTTGTCATTGCAGATTCCAGTTTCCTTTTCTGCCCATTATTTTTGCTATGTAAGCAATAAATTTTACTTTCTTAATTTTCATTTCCCCTTTAAACCATTCAGAAACAGTGTATTACATGGTTCCACGTTCTCAAATTCCTCAGAGTATTCTGTCTCATCAAGTGTTGGATCATTTTCCTTTGTTTTATAGTATTCATAGATACCTGATCTCATTTACTAGATCTGAAGGCTACATTTATTTCTGCTCTCAATATTTTCTCTGTTGAATTATCTTTTTACATTCAATGTCTTTGGATTTTCTTCTTCCTGAAATCTTTGGTAATTTCAGTTCTCTCCCCCACCCCCTTTATTTACCCTTATTGATCACTTTCTGACTCCTTCCTCTCTGATGGTGGTTTCCTTGAGGGTTGAATCTCAAAGTTTTTCAGCCTCCTTCTGTGCTAGGCAATTCACAATATACCAGCTAAGGTATCTGCCCCAAGTGGCTTTAGCTGGATGCTGAGTACCTTCTCTCAGGCTTAGTGAAGTGCTATTTCACCCTCCCTGGATACACACACACACATGCACACACACACACACACACACACACACACACACACACACCCCTGACGCCTGCCCTGGATTCTTGATGGACTTCTTTTATTCCACAGTTCTTTGTTTTGGGAGAGCTGCCATGCTGGTGCCGTGGGATTAATTTTTATAGTTTGGGTTTCTGAGGCCTGGAAGGAGAGGGGAGAAGGGATATGGCATTAAGCTCTATTACCAACCCCGGCATGTGTTCTCCCTCTTTCTCTCTGTTCCTGGCTGTCTTGCAGAGATATTTTGCAGCACAGAATGCTGCAGTGGTGTTGGCTATTTAGATCCAGTGAACACTGTAGTCTGTAATGCTGCTAAGGCTCATTAGCCATCTGTCCTGGCCTAAGCAGACTTGCACAGCCTGGAGCTGGGATCTCCATAGCACTGGGAAGAGGGAGGGGAGGGCTGTATGTAAGGTCGGATTCTGTAGCAAGCTGGTGTGGATTGGTTAGTGCAGCCTCATTGCTAGTAGTGTGAGGTAGAGTTTCTGAGTGAGCTCAGTGTAGAAGTCAGTTCATGGGTTTGTTTTTGTTTTACCCTCTTTTGGGTTCTGGGTATCCTAAACCATAGAGTTAGCTAAAGTTTCTTTATGTTTGGTGCATAATTTCTATTTTGGAAAGGTTTGAGGTCAAGGGGAATCAGAGAAAATGTCTAGTCCTTCATGTTGTTTATTATGCTGTTACGTTCACTCTTGATTTTTTGGGGGTATGTGTGGTTGTTCTTTCCATTGTTGTAGTTATTGTGTATATTGTTTTCTTGGCTCTGCTTACTTCATGCTGCATCAGTCATGTAAATCTTTTCTTGTTTCTTTGTATTTTTCACATCCATAATTTTCTACACCATAGTGATATTTGATTACTTCCAAGCACCATTAGATATTTAGATATCTCTCAGTCTATGAGCAAGGACATGTATTCTTAACCAAACAAGAGATAATGGCCACTACAAAAGATCCAATAAATAACATTGATTACATGAAACTGAAAAGATTCTGCATGGACAAAATAAATGCACCTCAGATAAGTAGGGAAGTAGTCAAATGGGAAAAAATCTTTGTATCAAATGTTTCTCATCAGGATTTGGTATCTAAGGCAGCTAGGTGGTACAGTGGATAGAGAGCTGGGCCTAGGATCAGGAAGATTAATTTTCTTGAGTTCAAATCTGGTCTTAGACACTTACTAGCTGTGTGACTCTGAGCGAGTTCTGTCTGCCTCAGTTCTTCATCTGTAAAATGAACTGGAAAAGGAAGTGATGACCTACTCTAGTAGGTTTCCCTAGAAAGCCCCAAATGGGGTCACAAAGAGTTGAACACAATTACACAACTGAAAAATGACTGAACAACAATGTCCAAGGTATGTAAACAATTTATATATATGTGCATGTACATACATCCACACATACATGCATGTATAACAAATAACCATTCCTTGATATACAAATGGTCAAAGAATATGAACTAATAGCTTTCCAAAGAAGAATTGTAAAATATTCACAACCACATGAAAGCATACTCCAAATTACTAATAATAAGAGGAATGCAATTCAAAACAATCTTGTGGTTTTACTTCATACCTTGAAAATTGCCGAAGTTGACAAAAATAGCTACAGTCAGTATGGGAGGGATTGTGGAATGATAGGCATGCTAATTCATTGTTGGTGCAACTGTGAAGTAGAATAGCAATTTTGACAAGAAATTTGGAATTACACAAATAGAGGGAATAAAACATCTATATCTTTGGAACCATATTCCATTACTGAGCTTATACTTCAAAAAAGTCAAAAGAAAGTCTATATCTACCAAAATATTTATAGCATCATATTTTGTGTTATCAAAGAACTGGAAATGAAATGATGCTCATAGATTGAGGAATGTCTAAAGAAATTGTGCTACATAAATGCAAATGGAATATTATTCTTCTGTAAGAAATTATGTACATGATGAAATCAGAGAAGTATAAAAATATCTGCATGAACTAATACAGAATACCATAAGCAGAACCAAGAAAACAATATACACAATAACTTACACAATGTAAGTAGAAAGAACCACCACACACCAAAAAAATTAAAATGAAATGTAACAAAATTATAAAGATCAAGTATGACTTAAATGAAGACATATGAGAGGACACCCTCCACTCTATCCTTTTGTGGAAGTAGGAGATCCACATTGTGGATCCACATTGTGTTACATACTACAAATATTTATGGACTTTTTCAATATTTTGGTGAGTTGTGTTGATTGTTTCCCCTCTTTAAAAAAATTCGATTTGTTTTAAGAGATGGCTGTCTGGGAGAGGGAGAGGCAGGGGTACTTGGGATAACTATGATGATTTAAAAAACAGAAGACATCAATAGAAGTATTTTTTGAAAGGAAGTTTGATCAATAACAAATAGCTACATACAGTTGGATGGCAGGAAAATGTAGAAGAAAAAAATCCATACCAAGTTGATGGCATAGTTGAATAGAATTAACAGCAGTTAATTCCACTGTAGCAATAATATGCTCATAGTCATAATGTGCAATGTTTTGGAATCTTATGGCAGATACTTGATTGGTTAAAAGATGGAAGCTCAATAGGAACAGCAAACATCAAATCTAATATTTGGAAGCAAATACTTATATGGAAGAATGGGTAGAAAAAAACCCTTAAAAATAAGATTATTTTAAAAATACCCCCCAAATTAAGAAAAAAATCTAGCAAAAGGAAAAATCCTCAAACTTAAAAAGACTCACAAAACTTAAAAAATTCCAAGGATGAGCTTACAAATGACTAACTTTGACCCAGGTAGGAGTAGCATTCCTCAGTAGCCCTAGGTGACTGATTTGAGTAGGTATTCAAAGTGATTACTTGGTTGAGCCACCAGGTGGTGCTCTAAGTTCAAACTGCTATAGATAAACTCATGTTCGGTTCAGCGCTGTCCAACTCTTCCTGACCCTGTGGACCATAGCATGCCTATACTGTCCTAATGCATCCTGGGCCATCTCCCGTCATCCTGGTGAATATCAGGCCACTGGACCCAGATGGCTCTGGAGGAGAAAGTGAGGCTGGTGACCTTGCACAGCACTCCCTCGCTCAAATCAAAGTCAACTGCAAGTCATGTCATCATTTTGCTGATGTCACGATCCTCTTCAAGAAAGAAGGACAAACACAATACTGTCCATAGAGTTTTCTTTGTAAAAATACTAGTGGTTTGCCATTTCCTTCTCCAGTGGATTAAGGCAAGTGGAGGCTAAGTGACTTGGCCAGGGTCACATAACTAGTATCTGAGGTCAGATTCAAACTCAGGTATTCCTGACTCCATAGAATCACATATGATCATAAATTTAGAACTGGAAGGGATCTTAGAAGTCAGATAATCCCACCCACTCATTTAATAAATGAGGAAACTAAAGCTCACAATGTGAGGTGATTTGCCCAAGATCACACTACTAAGTAGCAGAATTAGGATTTATTCTAGTTCTTCTGACTCCAACTCTTTCCACTTTTTTTCACCCTGACCCTTTTCAGGTGCAGGTTTGCACAGTACTTCAATGAGCCATGTGCTTAGTACCAACTGAGCATCCTCAGGCCATTCCTATCTCTTATTTGCCTTGTCGTGCCCCAGTCTAAGGAGGATGAACATCCCTGTTATAATTTATAACTAGTTTGGTGTGTTTCTCCCAGTACCACGGGACTACAATCTCTACCAACTTCACATGGCCTGAAAAGATTATACATTGACATACAGATTAAAGAACATTTATTAAGGCAGACTCACAATCAACATAATGCAGGACTAACTTTCCAGAGCAGTTAGGCAACTCCTGAGCAGATTCTGAAATCTCAGCTTCTCCAGGATCTTTACTACAGTGAACATGAAATTAAGAATATCAGTTTTAAAATCATAAGCAACATGTTTCTTTTTTCTTTCTTTTAATTTTTATTTTTCAACATTCAGTTCCACAAGCTTTTGAGTTTTAAATTTTCTCCCCTTCTGTTCCCTCCCCCCTCTCCAAGACAGCCTGCAATCTGATATATGCTCTACATATACATTCATATTAAACATATTTTTACATACATCATGTTGTAAAGAAGAATTACAACCAATGGAATGAATCACAAGAAAGAAGAAACAAAATGAAACAAAACGCGAGAGAGAGAGAGAGAGAGAGAGAGAGAGAGAGAGAGAGAGAGAGAGAGCGCGAGAGCAGCAACGTGTTTCTTATCAGTGTTAGGAGGGCTGGCATTTTCAACTGCCCTTACTCATTCTTTTGCAAAAGGGGATTCTCTGGAATGCCCAACTGCCATATTTGTGGATTGCTCCCTAAGGAGTTAGGTCTCAAAAGTCGAGGAGGAGGGAGAGTCTTTTCTCATTGTATTTGTTTCCTACTTCCTATCTGTACCTACCACCACTCAATGTATTCAGGCTTCCTTCAATGTTCTTCTGGTAGTCAGTTAGACAAAGCCTTGCTGCCTTCAACCATCATGCTGGTGTCTCCTACTTAAGGTCTCTGGAGTGTTTTTCCTACACCTTCCCTTGGAATCTTCTCCTTAAAGTATGATTCCTCTCTCTCCACATGTCCCTTTTATTCTGCAGCATTAGAATGACCTTAGGTCTTTTCTTTCCATTAAATGCCCTCAGCAATTCCTCTCCAAACTTTTTACTTTGAATGGAAGGAAAATGTACAGAAAAAACAAATCCCTGCCAAGTTAAGGTTACATTTGTATAGAACAGATTGAAATTAAAGCAAATTATGTGAAGGTTGTTGATGTTGAAAATAAGCCATTGTTTAGGGAGACTAAGAGTCAGGCCCAAGTGGTTTGCCTCTGAGAGAATAGAGTATGATTTAAGTTTGACCCTAAGTATTTAAGTATAATTTAAGGATGACCTTAAACACACACACACACACACACACACACACACACACACACACACATAATCCATACATACATTCTATATAAATGTGAATATATATTTGCATTTACAAATATAATAGGCAGCTGGTGGCATAGTGCTGGGGCCTGGAATCAGGAAGACTCATTGTCCTGAGTTCAAATCTAGCCTCGGACACTTATTAGCTGTGTGACCCTGAACAAGTCACTTAATCCTGCTTACCTCAGTTTCCTCATCTGTAAAGCAAGCTGTAGAAGGAAATGGCACACCACTCCAGTATCTTTGCCAAGAAAACCCCAAATAGGGTCACAGAGTTGGACATGACTAAAAAGTGACTGAACAACAACGAAAAGAAGTCAGGGGAGAGAGAGAATATAATGGACTGGTTATTTGGTGAGGTTGTCCATCTAACTACATATCATAGTTTATAATTTAGATGTTCCTTATACATTTGGTTTTGAGAGATTATGTATTTAATTTCATTCCTCTGCAATGTTCAGGTCAAGATACAGTCAGCACAATGTCATGCACAAATATAGTAAGGGTGAAGGGGGCAGAAGAGAAGGGAAGGGAAAAGGAAATAGAATAAGCATTTATTAATCACCTACTATGTGGCAGGGGCTGTGATAAGCGCTTTACAAACATTATCTCATTTGATCCTCACAATAGGTCTGTGAGGTAGGTCTACGATTATCCCCATTTTACGGTTGAGGAAACAGGCAGTCAGAGGTTAAATGACTTGCCCAGGGTTGGAACTTAGGTTTTGACTTCAGGCCCAGCTTTCTGGACCACTAATGAGTTCTGTTTTTGACATGTTGCATTTGTGATGTCTCTGGGACATTCTTTTCAAAATGTTCAGATAATTGGTGACAAAAGACTGAAGCTCAGGAGAGGTACTGAGGCTAGGTATATAGATGTGAATCATCTGCAAAGAATGATAATTAAACCCCCAGAAACTGATAAGGCGAGAGAATTTATGAGAAGGTGAGATGGTAAGAAAGAGCCTTGGAGAATGCACATAGATGGGAGGGTGTGATAAGCTTTTCAGCCAACAAAGGAGATGAAGAAAGAGCTCTTTAGACAGTAGAGAGTAGTGTCAAAAACAAAAATGCAGAGAGAAGATAGTTTCCAGGAAGAAAGGGTGTTTGGAAATGAAACATGTAGCACATAGATCAAGAAGGATAAAGATGATAAAAAGACCATCAGATTTGGCAGTTAAGATGTCATTGGTAATGTGGGGATTTTCAAAATTGTCCAATCTGCAAGAAAAAAAAAATCCATTGAGGCAGAGCTCTGAGCCAATGGCACTTTATTGAAGGGTCCATAGTCCCCTCTAATGATGTGGACCTCAGATCATACTCACAATCTGAGATGCCCACTTCCTCCAGGGTCTTAGTATTATAGTGCTTGATACTCAGACAATACAGGTGGAACAGACCAAAGATACAGAGTCTGATGTCCTTGACCCTCCATGAGGTTCTACACAAAATACAGAATCCCATTGGTTGACAAACAGGCTAGTGAGCAGACCTTAACAGATCTATCTTGACCTTCCAGGATGTCCTCCAAAGCCAATGGCCCGGCTCATGGGGTTGGGCTGATGAATGGATGTCAAAACAGCTACGTGGGCCAATGGCCTGGTAGAAGGGCAGGCCATGGTCTGGTAACCAGGGCCACTTATTGGCCAAATGCTTATGGCCTTCTCCTCATGTTGGGCAATGGAGGGATCGCAAGGCACAGAGAGGTAATGAAAATAGCTAGGGGTGGGAAGGGGCTTTCCATGTAATTGAGTCACCTTATAATGCTGGGCTTGGTCATCATAACAAGGAAAACCAAGGGTGGAGGTCCTCTAGTTAGCTTCATATGATTAAGCAAGTGCATTTACAACCTTCAGTTCACAGTATGGTCACTACCCCTAAGGAATCATATCAAACAGATTAATACTGGTTGGAATAAAATAGGGGTACAATAAATCATCTATCACAGCAACTTTGTTTAAAAACATTTGAATAAGCTTTGTTGGTGCTTTTTGCATTAACTTCATAGTTAATTTTGGAAGAAACTCTTCCTCCTTGCCTCCATAAGTCCTAAAAAATAAAAACAAAACAAAACAAAACAAAAAAGGAGGTGGCTCAGCAGAGCTAATCAACACAGTGACAACTGTGTCTGACAGTGCATATACCATTTCACACACATATCCTTTATCTCTACCAAGAGGAGGAAGATGTAGTTTTTTTTCTCTTTTCTGGAGTCAACACTGATCTTTATATTCCAGAGTAGTAAGTTGTGATAATCCTTATTTTTACTCTAAACTACCACCTCCAGTTCTGCTTAATTCCTTAAGTGTTTCCATCCTTCTGCTGTTCTCCTAGATTTGGATCTATACTTTACTCACCTGTCTTTCCCCTTATCCGATGAATCACCAGGACTTTTCTATCTTCCTCTATAACATTTCTCACATCCATCCTCGTCACTGTCTGTGCTGCTGCCACTGATGTCACCCTCACTGGAATCTTCTTACAAATCAATGGTTACTTTGGAGAGAGCAGTTTCAGTTGAGTAATGAAATCAGAAACCAGATGGCAAAGAACTGAGGACTGAGTGAGCTAAGAAGTGGAACTGATGAGTGTGGATAGCCTTTGCTCATTAGTCACCATATTGAACACAGAGCCCACCCTCTGAGCTCATTTTGTCTTTACGATATCCTTGTTATTGTATAAATTGTTCACCTGTTCTGTGTGCTTCACTTTGTAACAGTTCATACAAATCTTCCTGGTTTTGAAGCCAGCCCTGTCATTATTTCTTACAGCACAATAGTATTCCATAACATTTATATGCCATAGGTTGTTTAGCCAATCTTCAGTTGATGGGCACCTCCTCGTTATTTTGGTTCTTTACCAATATTTAAAAAAACTATAAATATTTTTGTACACCCTTGTTATAGTATTTTTTGTTTTGGACTAATCCCTCTCTTAATCTGTAAATCTATCTTTCCTCTTATTCTCCCTTCTACCCTTTCTCTCTTGTTTCTCTATTGAGTGAAATGCATTTCTGTACCCAACTGTATATGTTTGCAGATGTGTGTACACATCTGTGTATCCTTTTGCCTTTGACCATTTTAAATAAGAGTAAAATTAATGTGTCAGCTCCTTCCCCCACCGCTTCCTCCTTGTTTGTATAGACATCTACTCTTGCACCCCAATTATGTGAAGTAATTTTCCCTAATCTTACTTCTCCCCCAATCAGTACATTACTACTCTCCTTCCTTTTTTTTTTTAAAGATCATCAAGGTATAACCGACCATTCAAAGGCCTTAATGATGATAGGGTTCAAAAGCATGCATATTTCAACTTCCTAGTTTATCCTTATTTAATCCCTTATGATTGTTGCTCATGATTGCCTTTTTATGTTTCTTCTAATTCCTGTGTTTGAAATTCAAAGTTTTTATGTAGCTCTGGTCTTTTCTTGTCCACTATTTCATTAAAGATCCATTTCCCCCCTGCAGGATTGTACTCAGTTTTGCTAGGTAAGCTATTTTTGATTATAAGCTTGTATATTTTGTCTTCTGGAATATCGTATCCCAATTTTCCACTTCTTTATAGTGGTTGTTGCTAAATCTTGTGTGATTCTGAATGTGGCTCTTTAGTACTTGAATTCTTTCCTTTTGGCTACTTGTGGTATTTTGCCATTGGCCTGGGAGCTCTACATTTGCTGTCATATTCCTGGGAATTTTTATTTGGGAGTTTCTTTCAGGAAATGACCAATGGATTCTTTCTATTTCTACTTTGCCTTCTAAGAGATCTGGACAGTTTTCTTTTATAATTTTTAAAAATACAATGCTTAGTCTCTCTCTCTCTCTCTCTCATGACTTTCAGGTATTCCAACAATTCTTAAATTTTCTTTTTTTGATCTGTTTTTGCTGAGATTGCTCACATCTTTTTTTTTTTTAAAGTCTTTTGACTCTGTTTTAATATTTCTTGTTGGTACATGGAATCATTAGCTTCTATTTTGTCCATTCTAATTTTGGGGGAGTTTATTGCTTGGACAATGTTTTTCACTTTTTGTGCCAAACTGTTAATTCTTTCTCCAATTCTTTCTTCCCCAGCTCTTGTTTCTTTTCCATTTTTCCCTCTAGTGTACTTATTTTGTTTACTAAAAAACATTTTTGCTTTTTATTGTAACTATTGTTTCATCTATTTTAGGAATTCTAGTTGAGCTAATTGAATTTGTGCCTGTATTGTGTTTTTCCTTTGGGGCTTTGCTTGTCAATATTTTGGAGTTGTTCTTTTCTTCTGGGTTTGAATCTTGACCATCCTTATCATCATATTAGCTATATATGGTGGGATTGTTCTTTTTTTTCTCACTCTTGTAGCTTACTTCTTAACTTTTAATGTGATGTAAAGGCCAGGCCCTGACATACTATTGCAAGGAAGGTCTGTGTTAATCTCGCTCTTGTTTTCTTGAGGTTTTGAATATTATGTCATTTGAATATTGCCTTATATTATTAGCTCAGGCTGAGGATCTGCAAGCTTTCAGCGCTTCCAAAGTGGGTTGCTCCAGGGCAAAATCTGCTTATTGCTTCCCTAGTCTAATCTCTGAAAGTTCCTGACCTGGATTTGAGTCTGAAAAGCAGAACTGTGGACTTGCCATGTTTTTTGGAGTTCCAGTAGACTGCTGCTGGAATCAGCCACAATAAGCAAGCTGGAAAGCTTTGTTGGTTCAGTGACAAAACTGGGAAAAAAGGGAAAAAAGTTTCCATTTGGTCTCTGATCATTCCTTTGCAAGCTTCAGATGCTCTTCCTGCTTTTAAGTAAAGGAGATGGGCAGTGACCATGATCTTGTGAACTTTCCAAGGGTCATGAGAGTAAGCTACCAAGGGGTCTGGGAGTGGAATCCATTCCACCAAGTTTTGTAGCCAGCCAATCTATCATTAAAACCCTGAAGGATGACCTTTGACTTTTGGGACCTAGCCAAGGTATAGCTGAGCTATGTACTCATCCAGTTGCTATGCTGAATTCACACTTAAACTTGTTGGGACCACTGCTATGTAAAACTGTTTTCAGTTTGAGCCTACCTTTCCAAGGATTGAGGTGTTTAGGGGAAAATATGCCCCCAAGCATTGAGGGAAATATTTGTAACTTCTGTACTTGCTATCCCTTTGAAGTAAAAATACATCTTTGTAAAAACTTTTAAAAAAAATAAAAGCAACAAAAAAGCAGCAAGAAAACATAAAAATATAAACAAACCCAAATCAATATCCCAACTAACAAATAAAACCACCCTCTCTGTTTTTATCTTGGGTCTTATTTTTTTTCCCCCATGACTTGCGGGTTTTTTCTTCAAGTTGTTATAAACCCTCAATAAATGTGAAAGATCAAAGTAAAAGATACACTTTACATTTACTTTATTATCTATATTTCTTTCTATATTTGTTACTCCTCTGATCGGAGGGTGGGAGGGAAGACCAAAACAAACAAACAAACTCCTCCCAAAGCCCCCATTTAAAGAGGACTCAGGAACTCAGGCAACTCTTCATTTCCCACCAGTTGTACTGCTTAGACTTGATTCCACTATCGTTGTGCTCCCTGTCTTCTCCCTTCTCCTCACCTCCCCCTTCTTTTTTGCTTCCTTTTGTGCATCGTCTTCCTCTGCTAGATTGTAAGTTCCTTGAGGACAGAGACTGTTTTTCTTTTTATTATTTGAATCTTTAGCACTTAGAAGAGTGTCTGTCACACACATAGTAAGCACTTAACAAATGTTGAGTGTATTGTATTAAGGAAACAAATGAGCCAGATGAAACAATCCTTATTTGAGAGGAATATTCTAATGGAGGCTAAGAGAAAGCTCTACGACCCTAGTTACTTAATGGAAGTGGCTAAAACTTGGTCCTCCACTGGCATTTGAGAAGTGGGGGAGAAGGGTTCATTTCCTCAGAGGCCATTGTGAATTTTGGCAGTGCATAGTTATTGTGGCTTACCATGTCCTTTGATTGGGGCAGCTAGGTGGTGCCATAGTGCATTAGAGTGCTGGGCCTGGAGTCAGGAAGATTCATTTTGAGTCCAAATCTAGCCTCAGATACTTACTGTGTGACCCTGGGCAAGTCACTTAACCCTGTTTGCCTCAGTTTTCTCATCTGTCAAATGAGCTGGAGAAGGAAAAGGCAAACTATTCCAGATTCTCTGCCAATTCCAAATAGAGTTGCAAAGACCCCATATGACTTAACAATGTCAACGAAATGCCTTTTAATTAGAAAGCCAAATCACTTGCTTTCATTAAAAGAGCAAAATTACCCTACAGCCTAGGTCATAAGTCCAAAACAATGTGTGGAAGAAAATGAGTTTTGTCCTTGGTTAAAAAAATATTACTTGAGATGGAAAAAAATACTATCTTCCTTTGCAAAGAAATAGAATATCGCTATTGTAAAATAACAAACCACCCAGTTCTGTGTCAGATAAGACAAAGTCCTTCAAAGTGGGGGTGGGGGTGGGGGAGGGAAGATGCTCAAAGATAACAAGATGGAAATAGATTAAACTACATGTGATTATTTATCTGCCTCAAAAAATAACAGGCTAGCAAATGTCTAGCTAGTTTTTTCCCAGTATTTCCCAAAGTCATCAAAATTGGATAGTAGCTTATATAGATTTAAAGTTTACTAAGTGCTTTCTTCACAACATCTTGGGATAACAGGTAGTATAAATACTAGAGAAGCAGAAACTTTCACAGCCATCTCCACGTCATACTGCTTTCACTCTTGTCATTACCCCAATCTTCAGATGGTATCTGTGGTATGGGAGAGGAAGTCACTAAGATGTGAAGGTGTTGGTGTTTAGCAGCTATAAAGTGTATTTCCTTTTCAGGAGAAGTAAAAATCAAAGCATAGCACTATGAGTCTGTGGGAGCTCACACAGAACTCTGTAGGAAGGAGAATTATGCTGATATAAACACAGGCTATCATGCCCTTTGTGTGTTTTTCTACATTTCCTATGGGATAAATAAAAGCTGTTCTCTATCTCTTAAATTCAGTTGCCTTGAGTGCTTGTATGGGACTGTGATCCCTTTATGGAATATGGAATCCCAATCCCAATATGGAATATTGGTAGAGACTTAGACATTAGATTAACACGAACTCTTTTTTAAGATTTCCTAGAATGAACTATGGCTGGGGGTAATATAAGCCATAGATGTTATGATATTTCTTGAGTCTACCTCCAAAAGTGAGCCTGGACTGTGTGAGCTCAGAATTTGGGCATCCTAGGCATAGGTTGCAATAGATTCACAGAATATTGAAATGTCTTCTTAGTACAACTCAAAGTCAGAAAACTAAAATTTCAAACTCTTAGCTTTATAAACAAGTTAAGACTTTTCAGGGCAAACTTCCTGATCAACTTTTAGTTTTCTCACCTTCCACAACCATGTCCCAGTGTTACTGACCACTGGGTTATTTTTCATGTGAGGTGAATTAAATTTTGGTTTCAGCGTTACTTGATTTCCACTAGGGTGATCAAGCTATGATCCCATTCATTCTCTTGTATCCACAAGCTGTAGAAGCCAAAAGCCATTTCGATATTACCATCTCAATATTACCTACATTTCCTTCCATTTTCTATCTCTAAAACTCTTTAAAGAATTTCCAGGATATGAAAGTGAATCTAGAAAACCCTGTAGGCCTGTCCTAGCCTGAATGTTTATATAGAATGTATGCCAAATTACATTAGATTCCTTGAATAGTCTGTTGATCCAATGTAAAATGCTAAAATCTTTTTGGAAACCCCCAATTTCTTATTTCAGTGAGTAGTGAATGCATACCCAATCTTACTGTAAACAACTTAAAGTCTGTGACCCAATGATACAATTGGGCATTTTGAAATTTAGTTCTATAGTATAGTGAATTCAATTCATATATCTTCTAGGTTTAAGTTTTCAGAAATGATTGCTGGGAATAATTTACCTTTGTTCCCTTTGATTCCTACTCTTTAATCATATTTTAAAATACATATGCAGTATCTAACTTCAGGCAAAAATTGTATCATCTTTTACTTAAAGCACTGTGTTGCATATAAGAAAGGTAAATAGGTGCCACCATTCTCCTGGTCCCCTTCTCCCCCAAGCCTAGAGGAAAAGGATCCCATGAAGGACCTCAAAGACTGCCTACAGGTAGGAGTTGGCAGAAGGGTGGAGGAGGTTTATATGTGAGGAGTTGCAAGGGGCAGGATTAAGCAACATAGTTTCTGTCTAGCCACATTTAGGCCTGGTCCCTTTTTTAGCAGCATCTTTCTCTATCTGCTTTGCTTCTCTCTGCTCTGTGTGGGTTCTTACAGGGTTCCTTTCTCCTTCTAGGTTCAAGCCTCTGTTACCTCAGCTTGGAGGTGGGTTCCTCTGTGAGTTTCTCTCTTGGATTTAGCGACACTGACTTTTAAAGGTCACTCTGAACCTGGCCTATCCTAGGCTATTTTTTCCCTCTTTGTGATTCATTTATAAGACTGATTTGCATCTCTGAAGGGGTTGCTTGGCCATGACTCCATCTTTTACAATTAGCTTATCACCTCCTTGTGGTCTTGTATGGGATATTAGGTCCTGGGCTTTCAAGGACCAGACATTTACATATGTAAGTCAGAACCATAACTACAAAAACAACCTTCAGGATCACAAAGTGCTTTTTCAGAAGTGACCCTGCAACACTTAACCATTAAGTTCTTCTCTATAATTAATAGAAGGACTTGCTTTGTTGGAAATTTTCTTCATATTATTAAATAATTTTTATTATTTTCTTCTAATAATTTTCTTCATTTTCTTAGAGCCCTCTTATGTTTTATGATTTTTATTAGTTTTGAAGGAATGACTAAAAGAGACTTTGATTTGGCATGAATAAAGGCAGAATATTTTGCATTTCAATTTTACTTTTCTTAACCCCAAATCAAGAGTTTTGAGTAGTCAGGATTTTGAACACACCATCATTTGTCATTTCCTTGCTGATTCCAGGCAAGTCCTATTTTCATACCAGCAGTTCCAATTTTAATCTTATCACATGAAAATAAAAATCACAGATTCATATACATTTTAAAATTTGCCTGCTTAATAAATGGAAACCACAGGGAATTGTTTGTGAATCTGTCTTTTGCTACTACGCACAGGTAAGGTAATGCAGGAGCTAAATGTCCACTAGATGCCACACTTCCTTTGCTGAGTAAAGCAGTCTGTACTTTGAGAGGCAGCCAAGGATATGGCATCCACAAACTGTCAAGAGCCCTCCTGGCTGCTTCTTTGCCTTTATCCACTTTACCACCTCCAACTCCAGACAAAACAATTCGGTCCCAGACCTCATATCCTATCAAGGTTCTGTTACATTAATTAATAGCTTCAAGAAGCTTTTCTAAAACGCTTGTTGAAAGCCTTTCTTTGCTTTTGCATGAGAAGCAGCTATTTGCTGACCTTTTAAAAAGAAATTAAGGCTATGAAAATATCTCTTGGGACATGTACTGCTTTTGACTTTTGCAACTAAGGATATCTGCCTCCTTCTTCAAACTCAGGTCAACAAATATTTTTTAAGCACCTACTATGTGCCAGGAACTATGCTAAGTTTATTGATTTGATTTGTTTCCTATTTTAACTTTTCTATATGGTCTGTCCTCCTTATTAGCTTTTCTATTTGTAACTAGTAAGAAGTAATTTTGGTAATCATTGCTTCACAGCATAATATAAGGCCTAGAAGAGGGCAGCTAGGTGGTATGATGAATAGAGTGCCAGGCCTGTAGTCAGGAAGACTCATTTTCCTGAGTTCAAATCTGGCCTCAGACACTTACTGGCTGTGTGACCTGGGGCAAGTCACTTTACCTAGTTTGCCTCAGTTACTCATATGTAAAATGAGCTGGAGTAGGAAATGGCAAACCAGTCCAGTATCTTTATCAAGAAAATTCCAAATAGGGTCACAAGGAGTGAGATACAAATAAAAACAACTGAACAACAGCCACAAAAAGGGCCCAGAAGAGCTATTCGCTCTTATGCCTATGTATTGTTATTTAGTATTTCTTTTGCAATTCTAGACCAATGAATTTTGTTTTTATCTTGTCTAGTTATGTAAAGTATCCCTTTGGTAGTTGAACTAGAATTGCACTGAATCTGTAAATTGATTTTGGTAATATCATTTTTATTATATTGGCATGGCCTACTCATGCACGCTGAATATTCCTTCAGTTATTTAGTCATTCTTTTTTTAAACTTTATTTTTCATTTAGTCATTCTTTATTTCATTAAGGAACATTTTGTAATTGTAGCTCTATAGTTAAGTGTGCCTTGTAAGAGCAAATTCCAGATATGTTGTCCATTTTGTAGTCATTTTGAATGGGATTTCCCTTCCTATTATTTCTTCCTGGATTTCATTATTGTTATGTGCAAATCGATTTTTTGTGAATTTATTTTTTACTTATTAATTATCAGAACTACTTATGGTTTATGCAACAATGCCATGCTTCTCTAATAGAATGTTTTCCCCAAGTTCACAATGAAGAACCAAAAGGAAAATCATGTTTTTATTCAACATCCAACCTTTAAAAGGCAGTAAATCTTAATAGCTGATGTTGATAGCACTCTTTCCTATTACAAAATACTTTGACAAACTATATCTGCTTGGATTTGTATTCCCAGCACAGTGCCTATACTGTTGTGTAGAGGAACCAGAAGATATGTACTTAATAAAATGTTGTCGATGACTCATTTAACCCTCAAAGTGACCCTAGGGAAATAGGCAGTGCAAATGCACACTACATGTTGCAGGTGAGGAAACCTTGGTTTAGGTTAAGCGACTGCCTAAGGTCACCCAGTTACTATATGGCAGAGGTAAGGCTCAACCCCAGGCCTTCTGGCACTAGTGCAGTTTTTCTTCACTATTCCATTGTGTCTTACAGAAGATATTGTCTTAAATAAGCATATTAAAGAGCAAAATTCCCAAATGGCATGTGCCTTTCCTTTCTAAAAAAATCCCATAAATGTTTTTTGGTGTAGTTTTCATTTAATTACCATTAAGTTAATTCCTTATATTTTATTTTCGATTTTTAGATTTTTATGAAATAATGAGTGTCTCTTAATTATCCTTCATTCCATTTTCTTATGTAGGGATTCTAATACAGAAGGGGTCATGGCATAGTGTGCAAAGGATGATAAATCATTAAAATAAGAGTCCTACAATCTGCTTTAAGACATTCCTAGCTGAGCTATTGGGACTGTGAATATTTAGTTGCACTCAAGATATTCAATGAACCAATGAATTATTGAGTCACAGTGCACAGAGAGAAAATTGAAGATCAGGGTTATAGGATAGAAAAAGTATATAGAAATAATGTATAGTAATCATCTGATAGCGTGGCGCCATTAGCCTTTCGCTATTCAGATTAATTTTCACATGAAATTCTTATTTATAAAAATTATGGCTTCATTTTCATATACCTCACTCTTTTGCAAAACCTGGAGAAGAATTGGTTACAATCTCAATAAAAGGTATATGTAGTATCTTTCCTCCCTTCCTTGCCCTGACATTGGGCTAGTATAGCTGAAGATAAAAAAAAATAGTGATTTGACTATTTGTTCTGTGCAACTTCATTTCTAAGTTAATGGAGTAATTAAACTTAAGAGCTGACAACTTTTAAGGACCAAAATGTATTGTTGAGATTAAATTTTAAACAATGTCTCACATATTAGGGCTAGTGCCTCAGGTATACAACAGAAGACTCACATCGAGAGTACAGTAACTTTTGTCAATGGCAAGACCACAGAACAAAAAGTTGCTAGCTCTAGCTCTTCCCTGTCTTGCTAAGTGAAGCTAGAGGTGTTTTGTATGAAACCAGGTAACAATCAGAGTCGTGACGGAAAAGACAGACTTAAAGCAAAAAGATTTTTCGAGGTAGCTGTCTAGATCTGAAAAGCTGAAGAGTTGAAACAACCCTTGGCGATAGAAGCTAAAATAGCTGAGAGACTCTACTTGCTCCGTAATGAGTGAAATTCAGGGAAGGACCAGAAGATAGCAGTGGAGGCTCAGACTCAGGCAATGGCAGCCCAGCAGAGAAAATAGACCAGTAGTGGGGCCCAGTAATGTGCAGCAGCAGAGAAAATGTTTTGTAGTATAATGACATCACCAGCCAAAGAGTTGACACCATGGGAAAGTAAGTAAAAGCAATGGATGCCGAGAGATAGTTCAATGAGTTGCTGTGGACATGTACATTCCCATGTCACATATATCCATTTGTATTCTCTCTACTACTGCTAGAATAATAATCTATAAAAGTCTGCTCCTATGTATATGGAGGAAAATTTCCTTGTTATTTATTTTCCTATGCTGTTTAAATATCTTCTGCTTTGAATGAGAATGTCCTCAGATTATTCTGGAAAAAGAAAAATAGATGGAGGCTAATGACTGTGGGTTTTGAGTGGATGCTAACCATAAGCATATTTTGAATCTGTGATAGTTTTCAGGGGTCTCACAAATGAGAACTTCCTGAGCTTGACATTAAGATGCAAAGGAGTTTATGAACTGGAAAAGATTTTGAGGCAATGTTTACTACATCATTCTAAAACAGATGATTATTTTAGCTGATTCAATTAAAAAGCATTGAATAATGGGTGAATTTTGTGTTCAATATTGTTAAGGACTAGTGTTTAAATTATTTTTTAACTGGTAATTTTATATATTTATGTTTGTACACTTAACAAATGGGAAACTTACCAAAAACTTAAAGAAAGGAAACCTAGCAGAAATCTATTCTTTTAGAGTCTAGCATAATAAAACTGGTTTTTCAGAAACTTAGTTAACAATTTCTCTTGCCTCTTTAAACTGGGCCCACTCTTTTTGAACTGAGAACAAAAGGACTGGACCAGTCCCAGTTTAGAGTATACACACACACACACACACACACACACACACACACACACACACCAACAATATTCTAATAGGATACAATATTTTTTTTTTCTTTTTCACACCCTTCCTTATAGGCATTTTAGTATTGTTTAGTATATATTTAGTTTTACTTTGCTAAAATGCTGTCATTTATCTTATCATTTATTTCTTTGTTGAGCCAAAGGGAAGTAGACTCCACCCAAAAAGCAAACTTTCCATTTAGGTTTTTCATCTATATCAGATAATGCTGAAGCACCATTGGTCACATTGTTTTCTTACCATAATCTTCTTGTCAACAAAATTTATTGAGCGCTATATTAGGTATTGTGTGGAGTTACAAAGAAAGTAGTAGGTATAGGCCCTTCCCTGAAAGATTTTTTATTATAAAGTGAGAATCCAAATAAGCAAAATGAATATAGTGTATTTAGTAGGTGTTCATTGAGAGCCTCTCATCCTTCCATAGTATGGACAATTATTGTCTTCACATAGGCAGCTAGGTGGCACAGTAGATAGAGTACCAGCCCTGTAATCAGGAAGACTTGAGTTCAAATATGACCTCAGATATTTATTGGCTGTGTGACCCTAGGCAAGTCAATTACCCTGATTGCCAACCCCCTTCCCCTAGAGTGTACTGTGTTTTAACCTGTACCTTTTAAAATTTATTTTGGAAATGATCTTCCAGTAGCTAACAAAGATATAATAAATAAAAATTATTTAAATATCTTTCTGTCTGTCTCTGTCTCTGTTTCTGTCTCTTTAGTTATAAAACAAACAGAAAAATGTAGTTTCAGTCCTGACAAGGAAAAATTCCATGGCATCCCATAAGTCATTCAACCTTTCCTACCTTTATTTCTTATGAATGTTAAGTAAGGATTACCTTGGAGATATATTCCAACTTGCTGGATTTGAGAATATGAGGATATTTGCTTAGCTCATATATATGGTCTGTTTCATCTTTAAAATTCTCTGACTATTCCAATATATGGTTTTATAGACCTTTAGACATGGACTAGAGTTTAGCGATCATCTGGTCATAGTGGCATAAATGCTCAGATTAAATGAATTTAGATTAGCATTTTTCAAATTGTAAGGTGAGAGAATGTCTGTGAGGAGGAGCATGAGCAATAGTCAAAATCATTCATATGTCCTAGCTATTGCTGACATTAAAATAATGCTTGTAGATTAATATTTAAGGTAGCTTTGAATGGCTCCATTTGTAGATGACACAATGGTAAGAATTGTTCATTTAAGACCCTCCAAATACATAAATTCATTATAAACTGCATTTTGTCCCTATCCAACAGTGCAGTGATTTGAAAACCCATGGGAGTGGGCAGGGAACCTCTCTGCTGACTGGGAGGGTTTACCCAGTATTCCTCAAATGCCTCAGGTTTTGCACCTGACTTTAAGCTTGAAAGGGAGGCTTGTGGGAAGAAGAGGAAGAAGGATATATCTTTATTTTGATATACATTTACATACATATATACACACATACACACATATATATATACAATACATAATATGCATACATATATGTGTGTATACATAGATAATTAATATAAAGAGAATAAATCCAAATAAATACAAATGAGCTAAATATAGGGTAGTTTGAGAGGGAAGGACACTAGATCGGGGTCCAAAAAGGCTTCATGTAAAACTTGGAGCTCAAACTGCATCTTGAAAGGAGAGAAGGGTCCCATGAGGTAAAGGTGGGTAGAAAGTCTACTCCAAGTATGGAGGAAGGCCAGTGAAAAGGCCTGCATATGGGATATGGAGTGTCATGTGTGAGGAGCAGAAGAGAAGGCCAATTTTGTTGGATCACAGGGTAACGTCCATTGAAAATGAAAGATAGGTTGAGGCCAGGTTCATAGGCGCTTACAAGTTAAACAGAGGAGTTTATATTTGACCTTAGAATCAATTGAAAGCAACAAGAGCTTGTTGGGTAAGAGAATCACATAATCAGAAAACTCAGTGCACTTAGGGAATGTCACTTGGACAGCAGATGTAGGATAGAATTGAGTCCCATCTTAAAGAGACTTCAAGGAGGGAGATTAATTAGGAAGCTGATGTAAACATCTAAGCAAGAGCTGATGAAAGCCCTGAAATAAAGTAGTGTTTGTGTGAGTAGAGGTAAGGGGTCTCGTTCCAGAGATACTATGGAGCTGATGAAACAGAAAGATCTGGGGAATCATTAGATATGAGAGGCGAGGGAGAGTAAAGAGTAATGCCAAGGCTGAAAACATGGTAGACAGGAAGAATGGTGGTTCCTTTGACAAAAACTGAAGAGTTTGGAAAAGGGGTAGGGTTTGCAGAAAAGAAAATGAGTTCTGCTAAAAAGATCGTTGGTAACTTTGGGGAAAGCAGTTTCAGATGAATGATGAGATCAGAAGCCAGATTAAAAACTATTGGTGGTGGTGGTGGTGGGGCGGGAAATGGAGCCAAGATGGTGGCTGGAAAGCAGGGATTTGCTTAAGCTCTCCCCCAAATCCCTCCAAACACCTGTTAAAATGGCTATGAACAAATTCTAGAGCTGCAGAACCCACAAAATAGCAGAGGGAAAAAGGTCTTCAGCCCAGGAGAGCCTGGATGGTCACTGGGAAGGGTCTATGGCACGATGCTGGGAGTGGAGTGCAGCCATGCCAGGACAGACCAGACCTGGAGTCAGCCGGCTGGAACAGGCCTTACGGCCATGAATCATTGAGCTGTGGCAGTTACTAGACTTCTCAACCCACAAACACCAAAGAACAGGTTAGTGGGAAACTGCAGAATTGAGCTTAGAACAGTCCAGCCCTATCCCTGGGGATGGCAGAGGTGGTACAGCGGTGGCAGTGGCAGCAGCAGGAAGCTCCTGATGCTGCTTCCAGAGCTTCAGTTGTCAGCTGTTTCCTGAGTCCCTGGCTCACACAGTGGGAGGAATCTAGCAGCGGATCAGAGTGGGAGTGCAAGGAGCACTTTGTAAGCACAGAGGCAATTTCTTTTGTTGTGCCATGCTTGGATCTGGATTGTGGTCCTGGTTGGCAGTTCTTGGGGGAGGAGGACCACAGCTGTGAAAGAGCCTGCAGTGATAGTGGAGTAGAAGTAGCTCTGAAAATAGCAGCGATTGGACCCTAAAGCTTGAGACAAAGTACTCTCTACTCTACAAGCAGTCATACCCTGACAGAAAGCTCAAAGGTCAAATAATTGGCTGCAAATATGAATAGGCAGCCAAAACAAACTCGGACTCAAACTCAAACTCTAGATTCCTTTTTTGGTGACAAAGAAGATCAAAACATACAGCTAGAAGAAGTCAACAAAGTCAAAGAGCCTACATCAAAAGCCTTCAAGAAAAATATGAATGGTCTCAGGCCATGGAAGAGCTTAAAAAGGATTTGGAAAAGCAAGTTAGAGAAGTAGAGGAAAAATTGGGATAAGAAATGAGAGTGACACAAGAAAATCATGAAAAACACGTCAATGACTTGCTAAAGGAGACCCAAAAAAATACTGAAGAAAATAACACCTTAAAGAATAGACTAATTCAAATGTCAAAAGAGCTCCAAAAAGCCAACGAGGAGAAGAATGCCTTGAAAGGCTGAATAATTCTGCCAAATGGAAAAGGAGGTCCAAAAGACCACTGAAGAAAATACTACCTTAAAAATTAGATTGGAGCAAGTGGAAGCTAGTGATTTTCTGAGAAATCAAGCTATTGTAAAGCAGAACCAAAGGAATGAAAAAATAGAGGACAATGTCAAATATCTCATTGGAAAAACTGCTGAGCAGGAAAACAGGTCCAGGGGAGATAATTTAAAAATTATTGGACTATCTGAAAGCCATGATAAAAAAAAAGCCTAGATATCATCTTTCAAGAAATTATCAAAGAAAACTGCCCTGATATTCTAGAACCAGAGGGTAAAATAGAAATCGAAAGAATCCACTTATCACCTCTTGAAAAATATCCCCCCCCCAAAAAAAAAAACCACCTAGGAATATTATCACTAAATTCCAGAGTTTCCAGGTCAAGGAGAAAATACTGCAAGCAGCCAGAAAGAAACAATTTGAATATTGTGGTAACACAAAGATCTAGCAGCTTCTACATTAAGGGATCAAAGGGCTTGGAATATGATATTCCAGAGGTCAAAGGAGCTAGGATTAAAACCAAGAATCACCTACCCAGCAAAACTGAGTATCATGCTCCAAGGCAAAATATGGATTTTCAATAGAATGGATAACTTTCAAGCTTTCTCAATGAAAAGATCAGAGGTGAATAGAAAATTTGACTTTCGAACACAAGAATCAAGAGAAGCATGAAAAGTTAAACAAGAAAGAGAAATCATAAGGGAGTTACTAAAGTTGAACTGTTTTGTTTACATTCCTACATGGAAAGATGATGTGTGTAATTCATGAGACCTTTCTTAGTATTAGGGTAGTTGAAGGGAATATACATATATATAGACAGAGGGCACAGGGTGAGTTGAATATGAAGGGATGATATCTAAAACAATAAAATAAAATTAAGGGCAGAGAGAGGAATATGTTGGGAGAAGGAGAAAGGGAGAGATAGAATGGGGTAAATTATCTCACATAAAAGTGGCAAGAAAAAGCAGTTCTGTTGGAAGGGAAGAGGGGGCAGGTGAGGGGGAATGAGTGAATCTTGCTCTCATCGGATTTGACTTGAGGAGGGAATAACATACACACTCAAATAGGTATCTTACTCCACAGGAAAGTGAGGGAAAGGGGATAAAAAGGGGGGATGATAGAAGGGAGAGCAGATAGGGGGAGGAGGTAGTCAAAAGCAAACACTTTTGAAAAGGGACAGGGTAAAGAGAGAAAGTTGAATAAAGCGAAACAGGATAGGATGGAAGGAAATATAGTTAGTCTTTCATGACATGGGTATTGTGGAAGTGTTTTACATAATGATACATGTGTGACCTATGTTGAATTGCTTGCCTTCCTAGGGAGGGTGGGTGTGAAGGGAAGAAGGTAGAGAATTTGGAACTCAAATTTTTAAAAGCAGATGCTCAAAAAAGTTGTTTTTGCATGTAGTTGGGAAACAAGATATATAGGGAATGGGGCATAGAAATCTATCCTGCCCTAGAAGAAAGTAAGGGGAAAGGGGATGGGCGGGGGAGTGGGGTGACAGAAGGAAGGGCCAACTAGGGAGAGAGGCAATCAGAATGTATGCCATCTTGGAATGGGACGGGGAGGGTAGAAATGGGGAGAAAATTTGTAACTTAAAATCTTGTAGAAATCAGTGTTGAAAACTAAAATATTAAATAAAAATGATAAAATTCAAAAAAAAAACTATTGCAGTGAGTAGAGAGGGAGTGGACAAAGGGAGAATTTTTTGCTTAATGAAAAGAAGTAAAAAGTGCACATTGTAATATTATTGTCAACATTTGAATAAGCTCATGATATTTTAGGACTGTTGTTAAAAACAGGGTTTTCGGGAGATTTTTTTTTAATCAGAAAGGGGATTTTAGTTGTGTCTTCTTAAAAGATTATCTGTTGCTTTTCGTGTTTTTGTCTTCCAAGCTGTAATATATTCCTAAATAAAATATTTATTCCTACAAACAAATAGCAAATATAAACATGACGAAACACATTTTACTTAGATATTCATGTTCTGGTCATGCTAACATATACTGAATGATTTTTCTTTTCATTGATTTGATTTTTTGGGCTATTGTCATTAGTTAGCCATAACTTTTCTCTTGGAAGTTAAATTCTAGGTTGATCACTGTATAGGAGGTCTAGGCAGCAACCAGTGCGGCATGATTTCAGGAGGCTTTCCCCATACTGGAACATACTTTTTGTTCATTTCCATCTTTCACCCACCAAGGTTTACCTCAGATGTCACCATTTCTTTTAGGACATCTTTCCTGTTTCTCTAGTTGAAACCAGCCTCTTGTCTTGACTTGTCCTTGGCTCTCACTTGGTCGCATTCTACCAAATGTCATTGTAAGTAAGAAGGATTTTTTATTCCTTTTTAGATTATAGTCCCCTGGATCCTAGATATAATTTCCCAGGATCGTGGTTGTAAGCAATTCCTACTGCCACTGCTCAGTGAGATATAGGGATGACATAATGTAATATTTACTATGCTTGTGCTGTATTAAGTCATGATGAGATTGCTAAAGTTAACCTGTGAGCTTAATGTTGGCAAAATGCCTTCTTTGTCTGTTACCCTATGAATCAAGTGGACACGGTCAGTAAGTGGAGAATATGACAGTGTAACGCTATGCTTGCCTTGATCAGCCCCCATCAAGTCTTAGTGGGGATTAGGCATGCACAAGGAGAATGTGTGTGTACGTGTGTGTGTGTGTGTGTGTGTATTTGTCTCAATCAACCGCATTGAGGCTTAGGCAGGGAATGCACAACCTGGAATGCTTGGCACATCTGTCAGTCCCCGTGGGACTTAGGGGATCTGTAGGAGTTGGAACTCCTATTCTCACCCACCCCTGTGAGAAGAGTAATTAGGGAATGCTGTAGAAGTTGGTGCTCCCTTTATCAGCAACCCCTTCGAGAAGAAAAGAATAGAATAAAGTAAGCTTATTTAACCCGTTATTATGTCTCTGATCCTGCCTTCCTGTCTGCCTGGATCAAGAGTGAATCTATACTAGAACTCCTGCTAGGAAAGCTCCTGCTAGCAGCCTTTCTGTGGGGTCTCCACCTGGCTTACACTTGGAGTAGTCAGTACTACCTGTGTGTTCACCTGTGACATAGTCATATCAATTTTTGTACTTGTGTGATGAAGTCTAGTGGTTGTTTTCTCTGACTTTCATGACACAGCTTCCTCCCCTCATACAACCTAATTGGCTCTAACTTCCCTGACGTAGCTTTTTGTTCTGGGAGGGCATAAAATGTTCCAGGTGAGTGTAGTTGGTGCCTTTCAGACTGGGTGGGTGCCCAAGACATTGTGAATCACTATACCCTGATGAGTAGCTTGATCAGACAAATTTCCTTGAGGAGGGGCACGTTCAGAAAAGTTAAGTGTCACTGTATCTTTGTATATTCTTGCCATGTTAGGGCAAAGTAAACCTCCTCCTTTGTTAAATATTTATCCAATGCACTTGCACATCATGATTTCACCTCCTTGATGTCAAGGTCTTCTTCAACAACAATGAACAAACAAACAAACCAACAACAACAGTAATTTGCAAGTGCTTCATTTCATTCCAACATCAAACCTGACTTGAGAGGGGTGCTGGCTTTAGGATCATGCCTATAATAAATACTTTTGTTCAGATTGTCAGCTCTTCAAGAACAGGGCTGTGTAATTCCTTTATTTATATTACCAGAACACAGCACAGTGTTTTGCACATAGTAAGTGTTTTAATAAATGCTTGGTAATCTGAATTGTGCTGACCCAAAATATCTCTGGCCTGTCTAAATAGCTGAAATTTCCACCCTTAGAATCACTGCTTTGAGTTTTGGCACTGTGTCCAGAAACTATCTTCAGACAGGAAACAATATTATCTAGAAGGCATAATACATTAACTTATGAGTACTCACAATTTCACTGGAAGAAATTAAGGCCCCCAGAAAGCCAGGATAGATCAGTTTGGTTTGGGGGTAGGGTATAATAAGAAAGCACACTCCTGGGATGGATAGATCCTCTTGGACTGAGTAGCATAAGGGTCTTGAAGTCATGGGATTGGGAGGATGACACTTGTAAGAAGAAATGACTGAATCAATATTGGAGGCTGTTGACAAATTTTATTTATTTCAAAATTTTGCCTGGAACAACTTAGGTCTGGAAATTTTTGGACCCTATTTGAGCTTCTTCAGCAAAGTTATTTTTGCAAAGTGGTTTCCACCCATAATTTATATCAGTTGCTGAGAAGTAAAAGATGATCCATTATTGGCAATACAAATCTGAGTGATAATCAACTGAAGAGTCTTACTGGGTCAGAATATTAATCTCTAAATAAAGCTTACCGTCTTGCAGTAACACATGAAAAGTATGGGCTATACCAAATATGGAGAAACAAGTAAAAGTTGAGTCATTCAAGGCACCACTGGATCTTTTCCAGAGTCCCACTCACCTTTGACTGGCAAATTCAAAGTTCTCACTTTCAAAAAAGTTTTTAAGGAATGAACACAGAAGTAAAATTTCCTCAAGTACAAATTAGAACCATTAGGATCTTTTCATCCTGTCATCCTGTTTTGGACTGAGCCAGGGCTGCAATAAATGTTAGAGCAGCTAAAAATTCTTTAGCAGATTCTGTTACCCATAGATAATCTGGTGAAGCATGTGAAACCTTTCTCAAAATAATAATACACTTATGAATGTGAAGAAAAATCAGTTTAAATGACAAAAAATATATATTTTTTTTATATCCCCCTCCAATCTATCAATAGACTCCTCAGGGGGTTAAGAATTCAAGCTCAATGTCAGAAGTATATACAAAGATGTTTTAATTCATGTGTGGTTAATGAGAATCACCATGAGGCTAGTATAAACATAAATAAAAAATTGGAAAATATTTAATAACATAAAAGTATTAAATAAATCTATAGAGTTAATAAGTACTTTTTAATATGTAACTACTGAGATCCTTATGTGCAACTTAGTGACCCTCATTCCTATTTTGAATTTGAAAAAAGTGGTTTTAAGCTTTCAAAATAGAAAAATAAAAGCATAAAAACAGAGAAAAAAAGTTGAGTCATTCAGTAAAAATGATTATCAAAATAATATTTATTAGGTCACTTAGGGAAATAAAAATGGGTGAACAAGCTTGTTCTGAGAGCTTTTGGTGCATTTCACTCTAGCTGAAACACCTGAACATATTTTTGTTCTACTAAGGTAGAACAAGGTAGGTAGGTGGGAGTAGTGACTCAATTCAATTCAACAGACATTTACAATTCCCTTCTATATAATGGGCATTAAAAATACAAAGACGAGAATGATAAGTAGTTTGCAATCTACTATTGGAGTTCATATATATATATAGATATAGACATATAGATATATAGATAACTACTAGGCTGGGAACAACGTGGGGTTCATGCTATTCTTTTCATATCTACTACCCATTTGGAAACATTCTTAGGTAAGTAACCGTGATTTATGAAACGTTGCCATTTGGAAAGGGTCTTTCTGGAAACATGTTAGAACTGTGTCATTAAGTTCTCTCTGTGGGCTCTTCTCACTCACCTGTTCTCTCAATATCTACATAGTAAATACAAGTGAGGTGCCAGGTGCCTGCATTACAGTGAAACCTATAGTTACTAGGAGCTACATTGCCCATACTGAGGAAAGAAAATTGACTCATAAATCTTACAGATAACTGCAACAAGAGGGAGTCTAGCTCAATCGTAAAGCAAAGAGAAAGGAACTCTTTAACGAGGCATGACTTCCTGACTGTCTATAATATAAGAGGTGTGGCATATTGTCTTCAGCAGGTGAAATAAAATCAAATTAGACTTCGTATTTGAAACTCTTTCACTTAAAATAATTCACCATTTTTTTCTGGTTAGACAAATTTCACATTTGTGTAGACCTCTCTAGACTGCTCCTCCTTTCTTTTGTTAGTGTTAGGGTTATTCTTATATTTAGAATAGAAGGATGCTTATATAGTCCCCTGTCCTTGTATCTTTTCATGAGTAAACCTGGGGTGTTATGGCAAAAGTCTCCTTCACATCTATCATAGTGATCTATCCTGGAGACCATCACTGGTTATTTTGACTTTTGTCATGCCACTAGACTCTGATGACCCTGGAGGAGAGAGTAAGGCTGATGACTTTGCACAACTCTGCCTCACTTAAATCCAATTCACTCTCAAGTCAAGATATCACTGTCATGATGCCACTGGTCCTCTTCCAGAATGATAGATGAACAGCAATCTAATCAATCAAAATCCTGGCAGTTGTTGCCTACAGATCCCTAGGCCATTACTCTTCTTTCCTCAATGAATTTGCTACCTGGTTTATAATTTTCCTCTCCTCCTCAACTCCTGACCTCATGCTAGGGCACTTCAACATACATATTGATTCTTCCTCAAATACCCTAACCCCTCAGTTCCTCAACCTATTCACGTCACATGATCTACTCTTTTGCCCCACCTCAGCCACACACAAAGGTAGTCATACTCTTGATCTTGGCATCACCCACAAATGTACCATCTCCATGCTCTGAAATCCCCTTATCCAACAATAATCTGTTGGTTTTTTCACCTCTCTCCCTGTGCCTTCTCTCACAAACCCTATTCTTCATATGCACCATGACCCCTTGACACCTTGATTCTCACCCAGGTCATCTCCCTTGCACTAGCCGCTCTCTCCTCTTCTCCCTATCTTCACTCCTTGATGAACCAATTCAGCTCTACACTGTTTTCCTTTCTTGAATCCATAGTCCTCTTATCATATTACTGTCTATGTCCAGCCAAGCCTTAGCCTTACTTCCACCATTTGTTCCCTTTGTGCCTATACGTGTGCTGTTGAATGATGGTGGAGAAAAATCACCCAAGTGTTTTGACAGGGTCAGAACACTTATGTTACATAACCTCATCTAGATTCTCACTAATTTTTTTAATGTTACATAAACTCATTTATATTACATAATTTATGTTACATATTTACAAATTTATGTTACATGACCTCATCTAGGTCCTCACTGCTGCCAGGCAATCTTACTATGTCAGCTTACTATTCCCCTCTCTATAACAGCTCTTCCAAATGTTTTCATTCCTCCTCAAACTTTCCTTGGCTCTCCATCTTTCACTCTCTCAGCTGAGAAGCTTACTTCATATTTCATACACACACATACAAAATTGAGGCTGTTTGCTGAACTCTCTTTTCTCCCCTATTCCTCATCTCCTATAATTTTACTGCCTTCTTCTGCCATTTTTTTCCCTTCTTCACCCCTGTCTCACATTGAGAGAGGTTACCCAGGTTAACCCTGCTACTCGTTCAAGCGATCTCATTCCACCCTGTCTCCTCCAACAGATTGTTCTCTCTGTCATCTCTACTCTTTGACTAATTTTCAATTTCTTCTTCTCTACAGGCTCATTTCGTACTGCCTACAAATGTGCTCATGTATTGCTTATCCTGAAAAGAACTCTCACTTGATACTTCCATCTCTTGCATTTATTGTCCTATATCTCTTCTGCCCTCTGCATCTATACTTCTCAAAAAAGGTCATTTACAATAGGTGCCCCCAGTTAATGTCCTCTCACTCTCTTTTTAACTCTTTATAATCTAGCATCTGACCTCATTATTCCCTCAAAATTACTCTCTCCAAAGTTACCAATGATCTCTTAGTTGCCCAATCCAATGGTCTTTTCTCAGATCTTTCTGTGGTCTTTGACACTGTTGATCACTCTCCCTTGATACACTCTCTCTATGTCGTCAGGACGCCACTCTCTTCTGGTTCTTCTCCTACCTATTTGACTGCTACTTTTCTATCTTCTCTACAGAATCCTCTTCCAGACCATGCCCTCTAACCATAGTTGTCCTTCCAGGTCCTATCCTGGACCCTCTTCTCTTTTCCCTCTATACTACTTCACTTAGTGATCTTATCATATCCCATGTATTTAATTACCACCACTGTGCTGATGATTTTCAGATATACTTTTCCTGCCCTTATGTTTCTGCTGACCTCCAATCTCACATCTCCAATTGCCTTTCAGACATTTCAAACTGGATATTAAATAGACAACTTAAACTCAATATATCCAAAATAGAACTTATTGTCTTTCCCCCTAAACCTTCCCTACCTTCTACCTTCCCTGTTGCTATAGAGGGCAACGTCATCTTCCCCATCCCTCAGGCTCACAATTTAGGAGTCATCCTGGATCCCTCACTATCTCTCACCCTCCATATCCAAGCTGTTACCAAAATCTATTGATTTCACTTTTGTAACATCTTTTGAATACACTCTCCTCTGACACTGTCACAACCCTAGAGCTGGCCCTCATTACCTCATACCTTGATTATTGAAGTAGCCTGTTGGAGGGTCTGCCTGCCCCAAGTCTCTCCACACTCCAGTCTATTCTCCATTCAGCCACTAAAATGCAGGTCTGATCATGTCATCCACCTACTCAATAAACATCAGGGGTTTCCTGTTGCCTCCAGAAGAAAATACAAAATGCTCTGTTTGGCTTTCAAAGCCCTTCACAACTTACCCTGTCCTACCTTTTCAGTCCTCTTTAATCTTACTCCCCCATATACTCTCCACTGCAGTAACACTGGCCTTCTGGCTTTTCCATGAACCAGACTCCATCTCCAGGCTCTGGCTGCTCCTCTCACCACCCCAGGCTAGGAATACCCTCCCTCTTCTGCTCCAACTATTGACCTTCCTAGCTTCCTTTAAGTCCCAACTAAAATCCTGCCTTCTACAAGAAACCTTCAGGAACTTCTCTTAGTTCTGATGCTTTCCTTCATTTAATTACTTACTATTTATCCTATATATAACTTGCTTTGTATATATTTGTTTGCATGTTGTCTTCCCTATTAAATTGTAAACTCCTTGAAGGCAGGGATGCTCTTTTGACTCTTTTTGTATTCCCAGAACTTAGCACAGTACCTGGCACATAGTAGGCACTTAATGAATGTTTATTGATTGATTGATAATGGCAAAGGAGAAGTTTAGGCAAAAAGTCATAAGAAAATCTGATGATAGAGAAATTATTTTGAACTAGGAGTATCAAAGAGAACTTCATGGAAGGAAGTGGAACATGATCAGGACCTCAAAGGAAGAGAAGAATTCAGCAGGTTGAAATTGGCAATACATTCTAGGCACAGGAAGTCAAAAATTTGCACAGAGCAACTGGGGGGCCAGAAAATAGTTCAATAGGAATGTAGAGAGTGGGAAAGGAGGTAGTGCCAAATAGGTCTGGAAAGGTAGGTTGCCAGATAGAAAAGGGAGGATTTTAAGTATCAAGCAAAATCTGCGAACTGCTATTTCTGGTTTCTTTGAGAGAAGACTTTGGCATAAGTGAGAGAAAAGGAAGAGTTTTGAGCTAAATAATAAGGAAAAAACATTATGAAGGTGAATTGCAGGTGTTTAGACCTCTGAAAGGTAGAGATGGCATTGGGGGAGGACATATTTTTGGAGAAATTAATGGAAAGTTTGAAGGAAAAAATCTGGTCCATATTCTGCTTGTAGGTTGTGTGTGAGAGGTTATAGAAGGAACAGGAGAGGAGACAGGCACTTGGGTTAAGTGAGGAGAAAGAAATTGTGAAGGTGACTTTTGAGGGCTTTTTTTGAGACTAACTTTGAGGGAAGAAGAAATTTGGGTAAAATTGAGAACCAGCTGAAGGAGGATTGAACACTAAGAATCAGAGATGAAAAGAGAAGAGAACAGTGGTGATTCCCTACTAAGGGATACTAAGGCAGCTTTTTGTCAGTTTGGTAAGAACAAGAGAAGATTTCTTGTCTTCTGGATGGCAGAACAAAGAGCTCCTCTCAAAGCCTCCATTTAAAGAGGTCTCCTAGCCAACTTCATTTTCAACCAACTATACTCTTTGGACCGGACTCCACCGTATCCCTGACATATCTTTTTCTTCCCTCCCCTATTTTGTGTGCTGTCTTCCCTAACTAGATTATAAACTCCTTAGGGGGAGAGACTACCTTTATTTTTATCACTTGTATCCCCAGCACTTAGTATAGTATCTGGCATATAGTAGGTACCTAATAAATGTCTATTAACAGCATAACAAAGCATTTCCCAAGATTTTTCACAACATGACTACTACCAAATTCTAGTGATTCAAGTGGGCATATATTAAACTGACAGAAATGGCCTAGAAAGTATTAACAAAGATTACAAAACCTTGAGCAAAAAAGTGAAAGCTACAGGGACATATGTTCTATTTTCCTCATTGCTGCCCATTTAATGTAAAGGAAATAGAAGAGGAAAACTCATTTGATATTTAGGAAGTGAACAGTTGGCAAGGAAGACAGTGTCTAACAGAGATTTTCATGTCTGGATTATGGCTTAAAATACAGGAGCGACAGGCCGGGAATGGAGTGAACCTAATAGAGGCTTTTAAGAATTTATTTTGGGGTTGTCTTGTAATCTAATCAAAAGGATTTTAAAATCAAAAGGATGAATGAGGGAGAAAACTGCTAATATATGCTGTTAGATGCATAGAGAGTAGTTACAATGAAGGAAAAGAAGCAGTTCAGACACCCAGAAGGAGACAAAATCCAAGAAATGAGTCAGTAATAAGACCAATTGCCTTTTATTTTCTTAAATTTAGAAAACAAGAAAATTAGAGCTTCTAATTCAAGGAGGCAAATTTGATATTATTGAAACTTGGTGTGATAAAGCCCATTACTGGTATATAAATCTATATAGCCATATCTTACTCAGAACAATATAAATCTTAGAAAGTTTCCTGGAGAATTATGAGGTTAAATGACTTGACCTAGGTCACACAGCCATTGTATGCCAGAGGCAGGGCTCAAACCCAGGTCTTCCTGACTTTGAGGCTATCTCCTAAATGCCCCTATCATATATGAACTCTATATCTATCTATCTATCTATCTATCTATCTATCTATCTATCTATCTATCTATCTATCTATAAAGAGTTTCAACTCCATGCTACTGATATGAATTCAAGAATATTAAGGTTTTAAATAGATAATCTTTGGCAATCCAATCTTTACTGCATTTTAAGACTTGGATTAAAAAAACTTAAAAAAAGTGTGTATGTGGGGAAACTTCTCTGTTGAATATTCTGGTGTCACCAATAGGAAACAAGTCAGGGAAAAAGAGCTGATGAGAAGAAATAAAAACCAAAAGGATAACATTAATAGTACATTTTGGTCAAAACAGAACTCATTATTTTTCCCACCAAGCCTACCCCTCTTCTTAATTTTCCTGTCTTTGTTGAGGGCCACCATCTATATCATTAAAGCAGAATTCATAACTTCAAAGATAACCATGAATATGCCTGAATGGTCCAGAATTGCAGGATATAAGGAATTCTCTAAGTAGAAGGCAGAGGAGTTAAAGCATTTATTGAAACTCAAAAGTAGCAGACCCATGGACCAGTGTCCCCAATTTGACATCCTGGCAAGAACCTTCCAAACCATGCCCATCTCGCAATAGTGACCACAGAAAAACATTATAGCAGCAAGCCATGCCATATTGATGCTTCCCCCCACCCATGCCAGGACCTCCAGCAAGAAGATGACCCACTGGCCTCAAGCCTCTGCTCAGCACTCTCTGGTCTCCACGAGAGTCAGTCCTGCTTTTTTGTAGTGCCTGCCACTGTCACCACCGCTCCCACCACAATCTCCAAGCTGTGTTCCAGCTAGCTGACTGCTTCCTCTCTCCTTCAGCTCATAACTGCCTCTTTCCTTCAGCGCCAACTGTCTCACCAACTGCCTCTTAGCTCTGCTCCAACCATTCAGCAAGCTCCCCCCACCACAGGCTTCATGTCATCACATGGACCAGAGCTCAGGTGCCATTGGCTCCAGTCCTAGATGCTCCCTCCAGGATCCTGAGAGCCCCACCCCCAAAGCCCACTCAAATGGATGGGAAAGATCTTCACTGATTGCCTTTACACCATCCTTTCAGTCACCTGGGTTAGCAACTTGGGGTCATTTTCAACCCCTCATTCATTCCACACATCCAATCAGTTGCTGACTCTTGTCATTTCTACCTTCAAAGCATCTCTTGTATACATACCTTCCCTCTTCTTTCACATAACCAGGTCTTCATCACTTCTGGCCTGGATTCTTATAGTAGCCTCCTAACTGGTCTTTCTGCCTCAAATCTCTTTACATTCCACATCACCCTCTACCCAGCTGCCAAAGTCATTCCCCTGAAGTTCAGGTCTCATTATGTCATCCCCCTACTCAACAAACTCCAGTGGTTTTTTATCATCTCTTGGATCAAATATAAGTGCCTCTGCTTGGCATTTAATGTGGTTCACAACCTGAACCCTTCCTCTCTTTCCAAGCTATTTACTTACAAAGCATTTCCCGAGATTTTTCATAAGATGACTGTACTTACTCTCCTTTGTGTTCTCTATTGTCCAGGAATACCAATCTACTTGCTTATTACTCTCACATGCTGCCCTGTCTCCAATTTCTGTACTTTTGTACTAGCTATGCCCCATACCTAGAATGCTCTTCCTCCTCTGTCTCCTAGAATCCTTGGATTAAGCACCACCTGAAGTAGGAAGCCTGTTCTGGTCCCTGCCCCACCTACCGCATGCTTTCCCCTTCAAGTTTACCTTCTATTTAATTTAGATAGGGATAAGGTTAAGATTGGGACAAAACCTATAATTTAACTCTTACATACTCTCTTTCTACATGCAAAAGACTTTACTACTATGGAGAATGCCTCAGTGAGCAAGCTCCCCCTGCCAAAGCAAATTGGTACTTTTTCTCTGCCATTTTTAGTTTAAGAGAATCGCTTGGAGCACTAAGTTGAATGATGTGCTCAGCATCACACATAGCCAGTCACATAGCTCAGACAGGACTTGAACCCAGGTTTTTCTGGCACTGAAGCCTGCTCCCCAGCCACCATACTGTATTATATTGCTTCATTGCTACAGTGCTTAGCACAGTGCCTGGCAAGCACTTAAATATTTGTTGAATTGTTTGATTGAGGGCAAGAACAGATTTTCTCTTTCCTGGCACATCGGGCTCAACTTCTACATATAAAAGTATTTAGTAAATCCTTGTCCTTGTTATTATTTTGAAAGTTGCCTGGGAGTAGTCTATGAAGGCTCAGGTTGTATGTATTAAAGGCATAATGGAAGCAGTTAGGTCTTGTAGTGAATAGAGGATTGGATTTAGAGCCAGAAAGCTGAGTTTAAATCCTGCTTTCAACACTCACGAGGTTTATAACCCAGGAGAAATCACTTAAGGTCTCTCAACCTCAATTTCTTCATTTTTAAAATGAGGATAATAATATCACCTTCCTCATAGAATTGTTGTGAGGATCAAATGAGATAACATAGGGAAAATGCTTCACAAAACTTAAAGTGATAAATATTAGCTATTATAGAACATGTAAATAACCAACCAATAATTGAAATACATGAGGTCTCTCTTTAAGTACATGAAAGTGTATTTTGAACCGATGTCTCACAGACATTTCAAACTCAACATATCCAAATAAAACTCATTGTCTTCCCCCCAAACCCACTCCTTTCCAAGTTTTCCTATTATCATCAAGGTCACCAACATCCCCAATTCCTCACTTACTATCAACCTGTATGTGTACGTGTGTATGTGTGTGTGCGTGTTGTGAAATCTTGTTGTTTCTGCCTCTACCTATATAGTTTCTAGCATAGTTCAAGCCCTCTCCACCACTCACTCATCACCTGTACTGCAGACAGCAGGAGCCTAAGTCACCCACCATGGTCACCAAAGTGATTTTGCAAAAGTAAAGGTGTGACTGAGTCACCCGGCTACTCAATAAGCTCTTGTGGTTTCTTGTTGACATTAGGATCAAATACAAACTCCTCCATTTGATTCTTAAAGCTCTTTACAAATTGACTTGATCCTACTTTTCCAGACTTATTACAGAATTTTCTTCTTGCTGTTGTCTATAGTATTACCATACTGGTCTTCTTGCTGTTCCTCACATGTGGTACTCCCATCTCCTGCTGTCCTTTAGCCTTGGCTGATTCCCATGCCTGGAATGCTCTCACTCATTCTTTCTTCTTCTGGGAATGCCCCGGGTTTCCCTGAAGACTTAAGTGCCTCTTTCTACCTGAGGCCTTTCCTGGTCCCTGCAGCTTCTCAGGACTTGCTTCCCAAGGCCACTTTTATCTGTTTTATAAATGTCATGTTTCCTAGGTTAGAATGTAAGGTCCTTGTGGACAGAGACATTTTACACTTTACATTATGCCTCGAATGATGCTGGATAAATGTTTAGTAATTGTTGGAATCTGGCCTTCAGTGAACTAGATCTTTTCCATTTCTGGGAGAAGATTTAGAGTAATGGGAGTGAGGATACCTTTGATCTATTTCTAGTTTAATCTAGTCATTTTTTATGTTATTTTGAATTACCTAATCTTTTCATGACTTAATTTGTTTATATATATATATGTTATAGATGTAAATATAAGAAATTCTGCATAGCTAATTGGTCTAATTTTGACCAACTTTTACACCTATAAGACAATTTTGAAATAAAAAAGTCTTATAGAAGAAACCATCTGCAAAACGAATTTGTGCAACTGCATATTGATATAAATAGTACAAAAATTTTTATCTGGCTCAATCAGATGGTATCAGTTATGTTGAACTTAAATAGAAATTTCAGTGCTCAATGAATAACAGAGACTGATAAAGAAACAGAAATGAGTCCATGAGATCTAGCTAGATTTAGATAGTAAGAAAAACTTTGCTTTAAAAAAAATTATCCAATTAAAGCTAGCTTAGAAATCTAATGATGTTAAAATATTCTAATGGAGCCAGGCAAGCAGGATGCTGGAGTGCGGTGTCCAAAGCCCATTCAGGTAACCAAAAAGGCACCAGCTGTAAACCCAGCTGCAGATGGAAGAAAGAACATAGCAGAAGAAGCATCTTGAAACTCCTCTGTACTGTAGTTTTTGTGAATGACCATTGTGATGTCTCTGGTATGGGAGCACATTAAGAAGAAAAGACAAGATCAACACCGTGACCACACCACAAGCCTCAGGAAAGGCATTGTCAGCTTATTGTTGAAGGCACATTGTGTAGCATTTCACTGAAGAAAATGTCCCTTGGTATTCCAGGGGGCAAAGTTGCATCTCCAAAGCGTGGTAAGCAGCCCACGAGCTAAGATAGGCATTTGGTTTAAATCATTAACATGTAGTATTGGGTTTATTTTGAAAAGAATGCTAACTGTCTCAGCACATAATTTTGTAGAAGATGGTACATTTAGAAAGCCGTTGATTTTAATCAGCTTCAACAAAAAATGACTATTAAAATAATTAAGCCAAGTTTTAATTAGAAGATAAAATGCCTTTTTTACTCTAAAATTAAGAATATTCCTATTAATGCAGATAAGACTTAAAAGCAGAGATCAAACCCATAATTTAATTTTTTTTGTAAATATCTATTTTGAAAGTGAGAGATTGTTTTGTTATTCTTATTGACATAAATGGAATTTGATGCTTTAAAGGTGTTTAAGAGATAAGGTCTCTCTTTAACCCTAGGATAGGTCCAAGGCACAATAGTAGCATTATTAGCTTCCTCTAAGCAGCCTCATCAGGGGGCTTTCTTCTGGCCTTGGTGAGATCAGAATGAGATGATAGTTCAAATTCCATTGCCCATTCAACCTCCCGAGACTTCAAATGAGGGAACCAATTATGTTGGTGAATGTTGGGATGTAGACTTGTGTTTCCAACTAATCAGACTGAGAGTACCATCAATTCATTTCACAAATACCACCGAGGGACACTTCAGTGATGATGGCTTTCAGTCACTACTCACATGGACTGGCTTTGAACTGATAATCTAAAGGTCAAAGCTTGGTTCAAGCCTCCCAGTTTATCTAATTGTATCCCTTTGTATCCCTTTAGACTGTTTGCCCAGCATCCAATATTTGATTTTATATTGCTTTGTCTTCTATCTTTTAAATAAATTTAATCTTACATGATGGAAGCTATGAAATTCACAAATAGAATATGTCACTTGGGAAATTTAAGAAGATACAGCCAAGTAACAGAATATTTTCTTTTATGGAAAAAAATGAATGTTCTTTAATCAGATGACAGGAGCATCTGAAAAGTCATTGTGAAATACCAAGATTAATTAATATTTTTGTGATGTAATTAGAATATCACTGCAAATAAATTTGCTTATAAAATTCAATGATTCATATCCAACTGAATCATGGAAAATATATGAAGCTTACATTTCATTAAAGAAAATATCTTTATAACTATTGAAAAAATTGAATAATTTATTTGTTATTGCTGGTCAAGTGAGCCATTATGATGTAATAATTTTTAACCAAAGCTGTTTTCTTACCTATATGGAAGGTGATTCAATGTATGACTCACTTTTAAAACATTCTCGCTTTTTTTCTAAGATTTTGAATGTGGCAAATTTCTTATATAACCCCATTCAGCAACATGGTAAATGATTCAAATTGAATTTAAACTTTACGAAAAAGAGAATCTGATACATGGTTTAATTTATATTCAATGGCATATTTGAATTTCCTGTTTTGCCTTTTTTGAAATATATCGAACAATTATAAAAGGCTATAGTAATTTCTTTTTTCTTTTTCTTTTTTGCTTTTGCCCCTATAGTCTATATATGTATTTTATACACTGATGACTCTTTTAATCCTGTAAGAATCACATCCAGGAATGAATCACATTCTTTGAGTCAATAATTCAGTCCTTGACGCCAACCTCTGAGGGAGAATATTATGGTCATGCTGTCTGAACAGTGCCGTAGCTATGGCTACCTATATCATTCTCAGCAATGGAAAAAAAAGTGACAATGACATTAAATTTAATCCGGTTCCCCTTTTCTGTGGTTCCCACTGGGATGAGCCACTAGTGTCTTGCCTTAAATATTCAAAGCCTTCCTGAGTAGTTTGCATGTGTTCATATACTGGGACAATGTCCTGCTAATACAGAACAATAGATCTGTCATGTATTTCTCCTGTGAGTGGATGTGAGTCTGCAGCCAGTGAGTATATGGGCTAGGAGCTGATTTTCCTTAGCAATTGTCTTTATGAGACACATTAACAGACGAATTGCAGTAAGGAAATGTCCATAGAGACTGAGTATTTATTATGAATGGGATTATCTGAGTTTACAAACCCAAATGGAACGAAGAACTAAGATCCTTTATATAAATACATATGGGTTGGAGGGGGGGAGGGAACCTAGCTTTATTTTCAGTCACACTTCACCAGATGTGAATGAAGCACTACAAAATATAACATGGTTGAATACATTCGGGAGACATGATTTAATATATATTGAGTGAAAGTAGGCTACATTCATTACCTCACTATTATCCAGAAAACTCAGGCAAATGTACAGTTTCCTTTCCAATGCTGTTTGAGGAATAACAAAAAGAAAAAAGATTTATGTTGACTACCAGTTGGGAAAACATACACACCCAGTGAATAGTGAACACTTTTTAGATCTTATAACTGTAAAATTCAAAAAGATAAGTCCTTTGTTTCTAAATAGTAAAGAATTTCTACAATGGTATTTGTATATAGGCATTTCAAATCCCTCTTATTCACTGGTATTTTTATTATTTAAGGACAGTTAAAAAGAGTTACACACTTATTTTTCTTCCTTTTAATAAAACTTAAGAGTAGTATATAAATCTTCCTCCTCATGTAGACAAGTCCCTTCTTAGATGATGTATGTGTTATTAATAACTGAGTTTTAATAAGTAATGTTAGTTATATGGAACATGAAATAAAAATATGCAAACAACAAAAAGTATAAGTAATACTGAGTTTTAATAAGTAATGTTAGTTATATGAAACATGAAATAAAAATATGTAAACAACAAAAAGTAGCCAAAACACAAATAATCCTAAATTTCTTTAATCATTTCAATTTGTTGAAGCTTTTCTTTCTATTATTGTTACTAGAGATGCAAAGATAGACTCTTGTAAACCTTGGTTATTTGTCGTCCATCTACCTTCTTGTCTCTTTTATTGAGTACCTTGGCTTCATGGTGTTCTATTGTCTGGTAGATATGCATGTGTAACTCCTGTTACTGTCACTAGGAGTCAAACACATGCACTGAAAGAAGAATGGGCCCCTTAATAACTTTATGTTTCCCTTCAGTAGGTAGAAAATAGAAGATTCACATCACTGCAGTGTTTTTGATGTCAGGACCATAGACAAACATGCAATAAATTAAAAATAAGTTATTTTTCTAATGCCCTATCTTTGACTTTACATCTATAGTTATGAGATAATTCAAAGATAACTAACAAGTAAGCAACTCAAAGTGGCCACCTAATTGGTACTGATTGACATTTGGTTTCTGACTTCAGTCACTGTATGTAATACGGAATGAAGTACTACTACATTGCAGCTTTGTAACTCAAACTTGAAAAATAAGGAATAGACTTTCTCTTTATAAAGAAAACATAGACCAATATTACGGTGACAAGAAAAGATTAAGGACAAACAGTATTGTTGGATTTCAGTTAGTGGAATAGAGGCTTATTTGAAAAAAATCTTTCTAAATTATCCCATTCTTAAACTCTTATACTCAAGGTGTTTTTATTTTCATGCTATTAATTACCATAGAACTAGCATGAGGGCTGCTAACCTGTGGCCATATTGAGCTTTAAAGGATGCAAACTAATTTGACAGATAATAAAGGGGAGAGAAGACCTTTCAGACAAAGGGAATGAACAAAAAGTATGTTAGAGATAGGAAAAGTGTCCTGCAAATAATTTCTTTGTGGCATAGCGGTAGTGGTTATAGATTCCTACATTAATTATGGTCAGCACTTATTCTGAACTTGTATGAAAATAGCCAAAGTTTATCTCTTGTGCTCTCATTTAACTCAAAACTCTGGTTCCTCCTCTTTCATAGGCACCTTGTCACTAAAGTGTTAGCCCAGTCTTTGCATTTCATTAAATAAACTAATGAAAATTGCCCAGGTTTCTCAAATCTGAAAATTACTTCTAGCACTTCTAGTTCATGGTAGAGAAGGAAAAGTACATCCACATTCCTCCCCCTCCTTCTAAAAATCTATTTTTTTTCTTAGAGCTCTGACCTAGGCTGAAGGAACAAGAGACTTGGTGAACCCCTGGGGTATACTTGACCTCCATTTCAACAATGGGACTAGGCGTATGGGATCCCCAAGGGAGTCAATAAACTCTAATCCATTCGAGTTCCACACATTAAGATAATAGGTCAACTGAATACAAAATTAAAAATTTATCATAATTTCTTGATTCGGCTATTTTGTCATTTCCTATTTTGCTGTATATCATCTGGGATGAGAGCCTTCTGTAATCTTTTAGTCTACTAGATACCAGTGAACCCACGATCTTACATTCTATGGGTATAGTCACCCATGGGTTCAACTAACAAATCTATGCATCCATCTCTACTTTCTCTCGTGAGCTGTAGTCCTGAATCAGCAATTGCCAAATGAATATTTCCAGCTATTCCTGGTTAAGTGCAACATGGCCAAAATAGAACTTATTATTTTCCCTTTCCTTAGTTTCCTAATTTCTGTTGAGGGTACCACATTATCCTTTTAAATGCTCAGTTTCACAAAATTGGACTTATCCTCTTCAATCTTCACATCCAGTCATTTACCAAGTTTTATTGATTCTACCTTCTCATCTCTCTATTGGACTGTTGCAATAGAGTTCTTAGACATCTCCAGACTATCCCATCTCTATCCCATTTTCTATGAAGTTGCCAAATGCTATTCTTAAAGGAAAATTCTGACCATATCACCCTTAAACTTCTTGCTCAAGAACTTCCAGTGATTTCCAGTTGCCACTAGGATGTAATACAAACTCCTAGGTTTGGCATTAAAAATCTTTTACACAATAACTCTAACCAGGTATGGTGGCACACGACAGGGAAGGTGAGGCTGGATGATCATTTGAGCTTGTGGATTCTGAGCTATAATGAGCCAAACTGCATAAAATCTAGCACCAAGATGGTCTGCCTCCAGTAGGGAGAGGCCCATCAGACTACCTAAGAAGAGGCAAACTGGCCCAGGAATGGAGAGCAAAGTTCCAATCCCTAGCAGCAGTGAGATTGGGGATACCATAATTCCAGCTTGGATGAGATAAGGAGACCCAGTCTCAAAAAAAAAATCAAAACAACACAACAAGCTAAAAACGAAATGATGTTATTCCATTCTACTTTTCCAGGCTTGTTATTTATTACATTCTATCATGTACCCCAAATTCTACCCAAACACTTATCTGCCATTCTATATAGAAGAAATCCAATTTCCTACCTTCATGCCTTTCCCTACACCTGGAATGTCCTCTGTTATTAGCTCCACCTTGTAGAATTTCTAGTTTCCTTCAAGGGTTAGCTGTATTCACAAGACCTATCTTGATCCCTCCAGTTGCTAGTGCCCTCCCCTTGGAAATGCCCCACTGTTACTTCATATACTTCAAATATTTACTTATCTGTGTTCATGCTGTTTCCCCCCAACAAGCTTCCTCATGGTGAGGACTGTTTTGTTTTTGCTTTTGTATGTTGTTGTTGGCCCCACAGTTAGTAAGTATCTGAGGCCGGATTTAAACACAGGAAGATGAATTTTCCTGCTGCCAGGCCTGGCACTCCAGCTACCCCCTGGCATATACTAAATGCTTGATAAGAACTTTGGGAATGAATGAAAAAAGGAATGGTCATTGTACCCTCCTTTCCCCAATGCTTCAGTGCAGATAGGATACCTAGTAGGATATGTGTAGATGGGCTCACCATTTATTATATGTCATCCTCAAATCATCCCCCAAAGACTCTAGGCTCACACAGACAAGATTCAATCCTGAGAGCCTGACCCAAAAGAATAGATGATTTTAATCTGCCTTGTTGAAGAGAATCTCCACATCAGTGAAATGACATCTATTTGACTATACTAGATGGATAGATCAGGAGAATGCAAGATTTTGGTAAAGCTTAATTGAAAGCTTCCTATAAAAATGCTTGTTACATAAAGGGAAAATAATTTGGTAATTATTGACATTTGGGGGGCATGGACCCGATAGTTTAATTTATCTGACCCTATTTTTATAATAGAACAAAGAGATTTAAAAAATTAACATATTGGGGCTGCTAGGTGGTGCAGTGAGTAGAGCACTGGCCCTGGAGTCAGGAGGACCTGAGTTCAAAGCCAGGGTCAGATACTTGACACACTTACTAGCTGTGTGACCTTGGACAAGTCACCTAACCCCAATTGCCCTGCCTCCCTCCCTCAAAACAAAACAAATTAACATATTTGCATTCTAGTGTTCTGGAAATGTGTGTGTGTGTATGTGTGTGTGTATGTGTGTGTGTGTTGCATGTTGTCATATTGATCAGATGCTTCTCTGACCATATCTACCTACTTTTACTTTATTTCAGCGTTTAACATGGAATATTGGAAGAATATTTCCATTGCTATAATGATTTAATGCAATAAACATTTATTAGGTACCTAATATGCACAGATCATGGTTTAGGAATTGAAGGAGATACAAATTTTAGATAAGTTACAGTCCCTATCCTCAGTAGACCCCCATTCTAGTAGGAGGAATAATTAGAGTACAAGATAATTGCATGATAAATGCATTAAAGAGTTGTAAAACAAAATGCTTTGTAAAGAGTGAGGGGAGAATAATTACTGAAGAGGACAGTGGAAATCAACAAAGGCTTGGTGAAAGAACAACATTCAATTCTTTAAAGGATGGATAAGAATTCAGCAAATGAAGAGGGAAAAGAATATTCCAGGCATCGAAAAAGGAGTAAAAGCACAGAAGTGGGAATACATAGGGCATATCTGGGGGAAGAGAATAGTTGAGTTTAATTAAAATACAGATTTTTTTTAAATGAAGCAAAGTAGCATGAGATAAAGATAGAAAGATAAAATGGTGACAGATTGTATAGGGCCTTGAAAACTAGTAAAAGTAGCTTGAATTTTATTTTTTCACATTTATTTATTTTTAAGCTATGGAATTTATCTATTTATTTATTATAAATTAATTTATTTTTTAATTTTTAGAACAAAACAAGCATTTCCATAATATAATAAAATTTCTGTAAGATAAAAAAATTTCCACAATATAATAAAAAAGATAATTGCACATAAAACTGCAAGTCTATTATGTACAACTTGCTATTCCTTTTTAAATATATGATAAAGTTATCATGTACATTTTTTTCTTTTTTCATTTTTTCTTTCCCTCCTCTCTCCCCTCACTGTGCTATAAGAAATGATGAATTTTTTTAATTTTTAATTTTATTTGTTAAGGAAAAAGAAAGATTTTTGAGCAGGTTATTCTTTCAGTGGTATGAAGAATAGATTAGAGTAGAAGAAAAAACCTATAAGGAGGCAAATGGAGGATATTATTGAGAGTTAGTATTAGGGTCTTGGCAGTGGTTATAGCAAGGAGGTGATGGAGGTAAATATTGCATAGCAGGAATAATTTGGAATTGGTTTTACTCACTGGATATGAAAAGTCTCCTGTGTCTTTGTCTTTGCTCTGGCTGCCCCTCATGCCTAGATTGCTCTCTCTCTCTCTCTCTCTCTCTCTCTCTCTCTCTCTCTCTCTCTCTCTGTGTCACTCTTTCTCTCTGTCTCTCTTTCTCTCTCTTTGTGCCTTTGCCTCTTGGCATCTTTGGTTTCCTTCAAGACTCAGCTCAAGCTCCACCTTCTTTAAGAGTCCTTCCTTTCTTGGTGCCCACACCTCTAGTGCCTTGCATTTGATTAGTATATATGTACTTAGTGGAGGAAGTTGATCAAGGCATAGCTAATCAATTGGATCCTTTATGATGAAATCATAGAAGTAGGAGTAGGTGTTAGAAACAATAAAGTGATGAGATTTCCAATGAAGTATAAAGTAGCCCTGCAAAGAAGTTCCTCAGTCAAGCTTGGTGGAATTAAAGGGCAGCTAACTACTAGCTCTGCATGATAAACCATGGCCCTAGTGGCCTTTTAAAACATTTAGACCTAATTTTCTAAAAGGGCATTTGAGGTAGGAGAAAGCCCTGAGAAGCATAAGCTCTGGTGGCAGAAAAGGAACCAGCTATACAAGAAAAACCTTATTCTTGAATGAGAAAGTTGAGCTGCAGAGAGAAATAGGCCTAGGGAGTCAAACTGGGTGACCTTGCCAGCATAAGAGCATGACGACATCATGATCAAGGAAAGGACATTGGGGCCATAGAGTGCTGGGAGTGTTCGGTGTCTTGGATACATGTGTTGCCCATGTGTACTCTCTATATGTGCCCCCTCTTCTTGCTGATGTTATTGTATTTATGGGACAGTATGCCCCAGATTATGGGGAATGTTTTGTAGTTTCTCTTCTTATTATGGCATCTCAGTAAATGCCTTTGAGCTCGTTGTGTTGGCTGGCTGACTATTATAAGCTATAGTTTTAGCAATGCAGATCCATAGAGTAACTTGAACCCTGAACATCCAACCTGCCAGCGTCATTGTAAATTGTGGAAGTATCCCAGAAAGGGTGCTAAGAGAATCCCCATTCCTGCCTCCTTATTTTTAAAGCTGGTCTTAGGATTTGATAGGTGAAAAGAACTACTGATGAGGAATCTCCTTCCACCAATAGAGAGTACTACAGTCTTTAGCTGCTATCAATGAATTCATATCAAAACTCTTTCCTAGGGCACTGAATGAACTGTCACACCGTTTATTGGGGAATGGTTAGAGCAGCAAAGAGACACTAGCTGGAAGCTGTCGCCTTTTAAAAGGTCCCCTGAGTGATCGGCTCTTCTGGCTTGGAAGCCAATTAGGGAATTCTTAGTTATGTGTCATATATGGCCAGAAGTCTGTGCTCTATTCCTTCCCCTCACCCTTCGTCAGTCTCATATAGTCCCCTGGAAGTAGACAGAGAATATTTGCTCTTGATCTGTATAAACATGTTGTTCTACTAAGGTTAACTAAATTAAAATATTGGACTCATATCTTGTGAGTGTTTATTTATATATTCTGTATTTTTATTATTTTATGTCAAAACCATTGTGCTTCCCATTAAAACTTTGCTTATAGTTTAAAAAACAAAAAATTATCCTGTTACTTTGCAGTCAGTATTTGTCAGGGGCAGGACTAGAAGACAGATTTCAATGATTTTGTAGCCAGCTCTTTAGCCATTATACCACATTACTTTTCATAATATGTTATTTATTATCACACCATAAACCCAAGAAATAGAATGAAAAAAGGAATTAAAGAAGCTAAACAATAGGGATTCAATCTCCCCTACTTATTTTCAGAACAGTAGGGCTCAAATATGTTAATTTTTAAAAAAAAAATCTTGTCTTATTATACATCTATAAATTAAATTATACATCTATACATTAAATTATACATCTATAAATTAAATTATACATCTATAAATTAAATTATACATGTCCATGTCCTTTTAAAAATTTGGGAGTCTACCTAATGTTCTGGGGTGAGGAATCATTTCCTTGTATTCCCTTGACATTGCAGAGAAGCCTATAGAACTTTTCCTGTTAGCTTTGTCACTGCCACTTCTGCCATGACTCATTGTTTCTTTGGCAACCCAACTTTTTACACTCACTTTGGCTGGACCGTTATCCTTGGGTTCACTGGTTTGCATTCTTGGTTCTGTGACTGTGTATATCATAGGTTGAATGGTGACACTTTTGTTCCTAATGAGTTAAGCTTTGTTGGTGGCACTTGTAATAAAGGGATGGTGTCATCATATAACCAGCCCATTTTTTTTTACCATATTATTAGACAAATGTTTTTTAAAAAAGGAAATAAGGTTATATTATAATAATCTGGTCTGGATGAAGCCATGCTGGCCCTTTGCAATCACTACTTCCTTTTCCAGATGTTCACTATCTATCCTTTTGTTAAGGGCCAGAAGTTAGCACCATTCATCTTAGGCCACCATCCACAGTCACAAATTGAGGTGGCCAGAAAAACTGGGGATATATTTACCTGGTATCCTTTTCAGGGTTTTTTTTTCATTAGGAGATCTTGTCACAGAGGCACCGAGTAAAAGACTACACTTCCCGGGAAGCTCTAGACATTAAGTCCTGGTGGGACTGCTAGGTCTTTTACTCCCATGAGACTGTGTGCCCTGGGCACAGGGTGATTATTTCACAAAAATGATGGCCAGAGGAGAAGGAAGGTGGTGGCTGCATCTTGGAGTTCACAAGGAAAGAGAAATGAGCCAGGATAATTCAGCAACGACTACAACCACAAGTATTGCCAGATATCAAACAAGCTGAGAATTACTTGGATACGTATAATGAGGAGGTGGAGGGTTGTGGTGGTATGCCACGAGTCTTTCTAATACAACCACATCTATTGAACCATGCTTCCATATAAATATTAAAGTATGGCTGTTTCTACACAATGTTACTACACTTCTAGTAAATAAAAACATTGATAAAAAGAAGCTATTTTAAAAATTGTTGAAAAAGGAGACAACTGAGAAATTTCTGCTGGGTGAATATATCAAAAGTAAATTACTTCACCATATTGCCTAAAGTAGTCCCTGCTTTCACTTATTGCTTTGTCGTTTCCATCATGTCTGGCTCTTCATGACCCCATTTGGGATTTTCTTGGCAAAAAAATGCTGGAGCAGTTTGCCATTTCCTTCTCCAGCTCATTTTACAGATGAGGAAACTGAGGCAAACAGGGTGAAGTAACTTGCTCAGGGTCACAGAGCTATCAAGTGTCTGAGACCAGATTTGAACTCAGGTCTTCCTGATTCCATGCCTGGTGCTCTCTCCACTGTACCACCTAGCTGCCCCACATGGGCTTCCTGTCAATCCTTTAGGCATGAGGAATCAAATCAATTTCCCAAGAGATAGCTTCAGAGGCTAAATTTTACTAGTACTTTTTAGATTGCTTTATGAGAGGGCTCATCTAAATCCCAAGCCATATGGGTACAAGCTTATGGTACCCATGAAAAGAAGAACACTCACAGAGTTCATGTTGAAGACATTTCTACTCACAATTTTTATATTTGTATTTTAGACTATTGAATATGACTGGGTAACACATAACTACTTATTGCTTATCAATATTCCTGGCTAATATGTATATTTTTCATTCCTTGACCCTTCTTATGTACTTAAGCATATTCTAACTTGTATTATTGCCTAATTCTAATGTCTCATCATTTGTGCAGCTAAGCCTGAATTCTTTAATTCTGTGTCAGTGGAGCATAAACTCTGGCAGTTTCTATATTGGAAAGATTTCAAGCAACAGAATGAGTTTAACAGGATTTTAGGGATAATGAACCCATGTGTAGCCTTTCCTTACCCTTCCCTACTTGCTACCAGCTCATTTCTTTATTTCTTCTTATTCTGTGTTCTAGAGCAATCAGATCATATGAATTGATATTTTCTCACATGTTAGTAAAATTATAAAATCTCTTTCATTAATTAATAATCAATTACATCTGAGCCCTCAATGAAATTTATGGTTTATAAATGAAGTAAAAAAATCATAAAACTTAAATAAATTGAGAAGCCAATATTTTCCCATAAACTTTGTCTTTCTCCTCTTTTTCCTTTATCTTTCTTTTTACCTCCCTCCACCCCAACCTCCTAATCTAATAAGTTGAAAAAAATTGGTATTTCTGAGTGTATAATTTATTGACAATGTAATAAATGATACAAAACACATTTAAATATTTCAACATTATATTTTCTGTGTGAAAAATTACAAGTCCTCCCCTGTTATGACTAAATTAACCTCCTTTTGTTAGCTATTAAATGGACTATGAATATCTCATTTAATTCCAAATTCAAAGCCCGAGTTACCTGACCAGCCTTGTCAGACCTGGCAATAGTCATACAGTATTGAAGGAGAGGATGGATGATACAGAGGAAAATGAGCCCTCGGTGGATTCTATTCTTCTACTACAGCCTCTGGAAATAGTGATAACTCACCAGTCTGGGGAATTATTGAGAAAACTAGCTCTGGCCACTCAGCAGCTAAAGAATGATGTGGATATGTTTAGTGTTGTTTTTTTTTTTAAGAAACTGAGCCCTGAATATGAATATTGAAAAAAATTTGATTTAATTAGTATATCTTTTTGTGGGTATATTTGAATATAACAGCAATCTCTGTTTTTCCTGGGCCTTCTAGTCTGGAAATTTATGCTCCTTCAAATTATACGAAGAGATTTCAGTTTAACTTCAGAATATCAGAGAAAGATTAAAGTTTTTGCAATGGGGAGTTTTTTCCCCCATGTTGTTATTGAGTTGTTTCAGTTGTGTCTGATGCTCCCTGATCCCATTTGGGGTTTTCTTGGTAAAGATGCTGGATTGCCATTTCCTTCTCTAGCTTATTTTACAGATGAGGAACTGAGGCAAACTGGGTAAAGTGACTTGCCCCAGGTCACACAGCCAGTAAGTGTCTGAGGCCAGATTTGAACTCAGGAAAATGCTGAAGAGTGAGATTTTGCATTGCCTGACTGAGACCAGGACCAGAAAGTTTTGTATGACTAATAGTAGAATCACTTAATTGACTAGAGGAAACCTGCTAAGTGAAGACCTACTCCAAGCTTTGAGGAAGTATCTGTAATGTAATTATAATAACCTTGTATCTTAGAGACCTTACAGTGAAATTTGTGTATGAATAGTTTTGACTGGCTTTATGGAAATGTAAAGGTCACTAAACCTAGCTAGAATATGGTAGAGGTGAGAGGAAATTTTTCATGCCCTTACTTTTTGGAGATTTATGAAAAGTACTATTTAAACCCCCCCCCCCATGCCTTTAGAAGAGGAAGCGTTAAACATGATAATTACATTTGTCACACTCCTTGTGAAGACATATTATATTGGTCCATATTTTGGACCCAAAGATCACTCAGGTTCCAACAGGATTATAGGAATCTAGGCTTGTGTGTATATAATTATGTATGCATAGACAAATCTCTAGCAGTCCCTGAGCAAAAATAACAACCATTCTTCACTTGAGCACCAGAGAGAACTACTGAATGCAACCACGGAAGATGCACTGTATAATTGGAATATCCCTAGCTGAGACCAATCATATATGGTTCATATGGTTGTCCCTAGTTGTGTCCAAAGAATGGAATAGAGAAAGAAAAGGAAATTGATCAATGTCCCTAAGAGCTGTATTCTTAATTCTCTGCCACTCTTCTCCTCACCAAACCCAGATCTAGAACTTTGGTTCTTATAGGCTTTCTTTCTTCCTTCCTTTCTTCCTTCCTTTCTTCCTTCCTTCCTTCCTTCCTTCCTTCCTTCCTTCCTTCCTTCCTTCCTTCCTTCCTTCCTTCCTTCCTTCCTTCCTTCCTTCCTTCCTTCCTTCCTTCCTTCCT
>CM053623.1:290191016-290235399 GCA_028646595.1 Phalanger gymnotis | reverse complement strand
ATACCAAAACTTATGGGATGCAGCAAAAGCAGTTCTTAGGGGAAGTTTTATATCTCTAAATGCTTACATGAATAAAATAGGGAAAAAGGAGATCAATGATTTGGGCATACATCTGAAAAAGCTAGAAAAAGAACAAATTGAAAATCCCCAATTAAATACCAAATTAGAAATACTGAAAATCAAAGGAGAGATTAATAAAGTTGAAATTAAGAAAACTATTGAATTAATCAATAAAACAAAGGGCTGGTTTTATGATAAAACCAATAAAATTGATAAACCTTTGGTCAATTTAATCAAAAAAAAGAAGAAAATCAAATTACCTGTATCAAAAATGAAAAGGATGAGTTCACCTCTAATGAAGAGGAAATCAAAACAATAATTAGGAATTATTTTGCCCAATTATATGCCTGTAAATTTGATATCTACAAAAACATAAATTGCCCAGGTTAACAGAAAAGGAAGTAAAATTTCTAAATAATCCCATCTCGGAAAAAAAAAATTGAGCAAGCCATCAATGAACTCCCTAGGAAAAAATCTCCAGGGCCAATCCCAGAATAAGAAAGCTGGGACAGTGAGCCCTAATACTCTTCCCCTCCTCGGAGACTGAGGTGCTTTAGGAATGGGAATTATGTTTTCTACATGTTGGGGGATTTTTGTAATTTGTTAATATATTTTTGAGTAAATATTCCTTTGTAAAAACTAATTTGTAGTGGTTAAATGGAACTCGGGTACAAAGGACCCCAGTACAATTGAGGGAACATCATTGGGGAGGGCTAGAGCTATAGGAAAAGAGCCTAGAGACCTCCAGCTCCCTTAAAGGTATTGGAGAACCCTGGGGAGGGGTGGAAAGTAATGTAACTGGTCATCAGGCAAATGGATGCTATGGTGTTAAGTGTTATTAATGTTTTTTAATGGTTGTACTTCCAACAAACCACCAATGGTTGTTTGGGTTTTTTTCAAACTTGAGATTTTTTTTTGTAATCAAATGCAAATGAAAAGACATAAGTGGAGTTTCACCCTGAACCTCAATTGTTTGTTTTAAATTTCTATCTTTATTTTGTATGTATATTCAGCAGTAAGGATTAGCACCTGTTTTGAGCTCTTGCCCAACGTAAACTTTTATCTCTTGCACAACACTCTGTATATACTCAACAACAATTTGTTGAATTCAATTGAATTGTAAACTCTTTGTATATTCAGTACATAGATCTTTACTTCGAAAAGATTTAATACCAGTCTATTTTATTGAATTACCTCTTGGAGCAGTTCCTCTTTAAAAGGACATCACTATTCCCTTTTCCCTCTGGCTCCACATTCATTGGATTATATTACAGACATACATAGGACTTCTGGGTTTTGCCCAAACAGCGCCTCTTCTTCTGGCTGCCTGAAATTCCATTAACAGGAACTAAGCTTTTCATTTTACAGTTAGATATAAAGCTTAAAAATTCTCTGTGGGAGAGGAAATGCACCAAATTGAAGAAGAATGTGGTAAAGGAAAAAATGTTAGGGTTCTAGTCCTTATTATTATTATATATAATAAGGATATCTCTATATCCTTATTATTAATTCTTCTACTACTTAGTCTTGGGCAGTCTCAAGGTTCCTCATTTGTCAAATATGTACTAGATAACTTCTAAATTGCCTCACTGCTCTCATATTGCTCATTTATTCTTAAAAATTGAATTAATTTCGTAATGAATAGAACACACTTTTACTCCCTCCTTCCTCCACTGCCTCCTCCCCCATGAAAGTGAAACAAAACTCTTGAAACAAATGTACATGGTCAAGCAAAATGAATTCTTGCATTGGCTATTAAAAAAAAATCTCATTCTATACACCCTGAGTTAGGAGGTGGTGAATCAGATTTAAGTGAGGGAGTGCTGTGCAAAGTCACCAGCCTCACTTTATCCTCCAGAGCCATTTGGGTCCAGTGGCTGGGTACACATCAGGATGACTAGAGGTGGCCCCAGATGCAGTGGAAGACCTGGGCCTTTTAAAACTAAGGTCTATAGCAGGTCTATGTTTGACTAAGGCAATGTCTATTCTTAAACCTAACTATGGAGATTGACACTACCTTTGTGGTCTTCTTACACCTTGTTCCCTATCTTATACTCTGAGATCTAGAGACGCTGGCCTGTTTGCTGTTCCTTACTCCATTTCTTGGCCAAATATTTTCACTGACTGTCTCCAATGCCTTTAACACTTTACTCATCTGTCTCCTACTTTCTCTAGCTTCTTTTAAGTATCAGCTAAAGTTCCACCTTCTGCAAAGTCTTTTTCAGTCTTTCCTATTCTTAGAGGCCTCCCTCAGAGACTTCCCCCAATTTATCCTGTACATCTTTTGTGAGTACATAGTTGTTTGCCTATTGCTTCGCCCATTAAACTCTGAACTGCTGGAGAGCAAGGACTGTTTTGATTCCTTTTCTCATATTTAGCATTGTGCTTGACACAAAGGTCCTTAATAAATGCTAGTATACAGATTGACTAGTCATAGTATATAGTCTTTATTGTTTTCTTTCTGTTTTGCCTCTTCCTGGTTTCCATATTATGACCATATTCATGTAAAAAAAGGAACTGGCAATTGGTTCCCTTCTTTTCCTATTTTTTCAAATAGCTTATGTAATATTGAAATTAATTGTAAATGTAATTGTAATCTCAATTTACCAGAGAGGTTGAGATTAGTAGATTTCTTGAATTCAGGAGTTTTAATATGCAGTTGCCTATGCTGATTGGGTGTTTGCACTAAATCTGTTATTATTATAATGAGTCCCCAAGAAGCAGGGTTGCCTAAGGTGGGGCAAACAAGTCTAGATTGGAGAAGGAGTAGGTCAAAGCTCTTGTGCTAACCACTATTGGCAATGGCATTATTAGTCTTTGTACTTTCAGCCTCTGTGAGGTGGGGAGAACCAATTTGAAAAAAAGAGAAAAACAAAATAAATTAATTGTTTTTAAAATGTTTGATGGAATTCCCTTTTAAGTTATCTGGTCATAAGGCTTTTTTTCTTTGGTAATTCATGTATGGCTTATTCATTTTCTTTTTCTGAGATTTTTAAATCCTTTATTTCTTATTCTATTAATCTAGGTATTTTATAATTTTGTAAATATTCATCCTTTTCATTTAAATTATCAATTTTATTAGTGTATATTTAAATAAATAATTTAAAATTTTTTTTTACACTTGTGAATTTACCATTTTATTTTGGATACTGATAATTTGGGTTTCTTTTTAAAGTCAATTAGCTAGTAGTTTATTTTATTGTTTTTCAAAAACAGACCTTATTTTTATTTATTAATTCGTTTTTTGCTTTCAATTTTATTAATCTTTTTTTGATTTTCAGGAATTTCCAATTTTGTATTTAATTATTTAAATGTGTTAGCTTTCTAGATTTTTTGTTATTGTTATTGAATGACCAATTAATCTGTTCATTTTCTTTCTTTTTAAAATGTAACGTTTAGAGATATAAAATTTTCCCTAAGGACTACTTTGGCTTGATCTCAAAAATCTTGGTATGTTGTCTTATTGTTGTCATTATCTTTAATGAAATGATCTATTATTTCTGTGATTTACTCCTTTTGACCTACCCTTTTTTTTTTTTTTAGGATTTTTGACCCACCCATTTTTTAGGATTATTTATCCTCCAATTAATTTCTAATTTTGGTCTGTAAAAGATATATTTAATATTTCTGCTTTCTGCATTTGTTTGTGAGGATGTTATGCACTGATACATGGTCAAATTTTTGTGAAGGTGCCATGCACACTTGAGAACATTTTCATTCAATAATTTCCAGAAGTCTCTCATACCTAACTTTTCTAAAATTCCATTCATGTCCTTATATTCTTTCTTATTTGTTTGGTTTAATTTCTAGTACAGTAAAGGTTGGAATCTTCCATCTTCCTTTGAAGTTGGAAACCAGAAATGCCCAAAGCAAATTGAAGCTTGAAGAAATTGAAGAGCTCTCTTCTCTCCCACCCTGCCCTTCAGGCAAAGCAGGACATTCATCACCAATGAGGAGAGTCTCATATCAATGGGCTTTGGGAGTGGGGTTATATTAATATTTTTTGTTGTCTCATGGAGTCATTAACGTTTCTTTTCTCTATTCTAATTTTCAAATAATCTGTTGCTTAAGGTTGCCTCTTAGGCCAAACTGTTAATTCTCTTTTCCAATTTTTTCATAGTTCTCATTTCTTTTCCAGTTTTTCATTCTAAGCATACTTATTTCATTTGTAAGTTGATGCTTAAAGTTGATAATCAACAACTCATTTACAAAAATCAACTTAGTTATAAAATCATTTAAAACTCTTTCCCCAGGAATTCTAGTTGACTTTATGTGCAATGTGAGCTTTTCTTTAAGGCTTTGATTATAGATATTCAAGAGTTATTCTTTTCTTTTGGGTTTGTGTTTTCAGTGTTCTGGACACCATAATAGCTCTTTATGATATGATTCTTTTTTTTTAAACTCATTCTTCCAGCCTGACTTTCTGACTTCAGACTCTGTGTTAGTTTCAGGTTCTGAGCCCTAGTGGAAGGACTATCTGGGTTATCCTTGATCCTGTTTTGTCTCTTCTTGCTGCTTTTCTTTGTTTGTTTAGTCATTTCAGTCATCTTTGACTCCTCATAATGCCATATGGGGTTTTCTTGGCAAGGATACTAGAGTGGTCTGCCATTTCCTTCTCCAGTTCATTTTACAGATGAAGAAACTGAGGCAAACAGGGTTAAATGACTTGTCCAGGCTCATCTGGCTAGTAAGTGTTTGAAGCCATATTTGAATTCAGGAGGATGAGTCTTCTTGCTTCCAGGTCTGGCACTCTACCCACTGTGCTACCTAGCTTACTCTTTGCTGCTTAATCAGAGAATAGAGTCTTCTGTTATTCCAGGACCCCACAAATGGCTCAGGCTGGAGACCCACATGTTTTCAATGTTTCCAAAGTGGTCTAATCCAGGGCAAAATCTGAGAGTAGTCTTTGTCTGAGATCTAAAAGTTCCTGACCTGAGTTTGGTTCCAAGCAACACAACCAGAGGTTTGCCCCTGGTCAAAGGTCTAATAAATTACTGCTAGATTTAGCTACTGTCAACCAGTTGGAAAGCTTTGCAGATTCAGAGAAGGAGCACTGTAAGCTCCCCTTTCACGTGGGCTTCCTGCCCTGGTAATTGCTCTGCAGGATTCAGACTGGGCTTGGGATGGGAGCTGTGACCCTGCTGTGCTCCCAGGTCAGAGTCCTACAATTGCTGCTTTCTTCTGTATGTGCCCCTGCTCAGTACACAGACCAAGGACAGTGACTACTCCTTGTCCTGGCCTACTACTCTTATATCTGGTTCCCTCTGACTGCATTTGCATTTCTCTATTAGTGATTTGGAACTTTTTTATATGGCTATTTATAGTTTAGAAAATCACTTGTTCATATCGAAGTCAGGAAGGGCCTGGAATCAGGAAGATTCATCTTCCTGAGTTCATTTAACAATTGGCTCTTATTTTTATTAGTTTGAATCAATTCCTTGTATATCTTGAAAAGGAGACCCTTATCAGAGAATCTTACAGTAAAGATCCTCCCACCCCCAACCAGGCTGAACTGCATTGGTTCTGTTGGTATAATGCCTTTCGATTTTTATGTAATCACAATTGTCTATTTTATATTCTATGATCCTTTCAATCCTTTGTTTGGTGAAGAACTATCTATAGCTCCAAAAAATAATTTCTAATTTCTTCCTCTAATTTATTCATGTTTTCACTCTTTATTTCTAAGTCATGTATCCGTTTATAGCTTACCTTGGTATACAGTGTGAGATGTTGATACATACCTAGTGTCTCCGAGACCACTTTACAATTTTCTCTGTAGTTCTTATCAAATAGCTGTATTTTTTGTCCTTCTAGCTATGGACCTTAGGCTTATCAAATATGAGGCTACTATATTTGTTTGCTTCTTTATGTTATGTACCTAATCTGCTCTATTGATCAGACTTTGCCACCATGCCTTGAGAGCTGTCCTCTTACCCTGGAACTTCCCTTAGTTGCTGGGGCCTCCTTACCATGGAACATCCCTTTGCCATGCTTGCCTCTTTCTCTCATTAGTGAGTTCCTCCAAGGGTCTCCATTTTGGAAAGAAGCCCAGGTGAGCCAACCTTCATATTCCTCTGGGCTCTGTTTCTGACTTTTGGACTTTGCCAACGTTTCTTGAGAGGTATCATCTTATCCTGGAATTTCCTTCAGTGCCTGGGACCTCCTTGCCCTGAACTCTATAGCCTCTTCACCCTGGAATATCCATCTATTTAGTATTTAATTTTTCCCCAGTTATATGTAAAACCAAGTTTTAACATTTATTTTTAAAACTTTGAATTCCAAATTCTCTCCCTTCCTCCCTCCCTACCCTGCCTCATTGAGAAGGCAAGCAATTTGATATAGGTTATACATGTGTAGTCATGCAAAATATATTTGTAATAGTTATGTTGTAAAAGAAAATATAGATTAAAAAAAATTCAAGAAAAATAAAGCAGGAATCTTCCTCTACTATTCCCCTCTCCAATTGGTGAATTCCTCTTGGTGCCTCTATTTTGAGGAGGAGACAAGTCTGGCCAGCCCTGATTCCCCTCCTTGCTCTGCTGATTTATGGACCTGGACATCATACTCATGCTCAGATATCTTCCACCTTGCTCCCTGCTCAGCTCCCTTTTGTTTTTACCTTGGCTCCTTCCCATACTACACTTTTTAGTTTCCTCTTATATGTTGACTTTCTTTATTAAAATGTAAGCTCCTTTAGGACATAGGCTGTCTTTCTTGCTCTTGTGTGTGAATCTCTAGAACTTAGCACAATGCCTGGTGGATGGTAAGTGCTTAATAGTCTTGTTGCCTTGCTTTGTTTTGCTTTGCCTTGCCTTGATGATTTTTACTTTGTAATGTAATTTGAGATCTGATATTGCTAGGGCCCTTTCTTTCCCACTTTTCTTTGTGGATTTCATTATTTTCCTTGACAGTTCTGAGCTGTGTCTTAAAGGAAAAGAACTCTAAGGCAGAGTTAAAGAGGGAGTGTATTCCAGGCATAGGATGATGGCCAGTTCAAAGGCATGGGAATAGGAGACAGAATTTTGTGAGTGAGGAACAGAGAGAAGGCCAGTTTGGCAGGATGGAAAATTATGGGAAGTGGAGTGCTATCCATTGAAGCTGGAAACATAGGTTGAGGTTGGGTTGAATAGGGTCATAAAGGCTAGACAGAAGAGTTTGTGTTTTATTCTAGAGGTAATAGGAAGCCACTGGAGTTGGTTGATGAATAGGGCAATCACATGATCAAGTTCACACTTAGGGAAAATTATTTTGGCTGCAGAGCGTAGTATGGATTGGAGTGGTGAGAAACTTGAGGAAAGGAGACAATTAGGAGGCTATTGCAGTGATGTAAGTAAGAGATAATGAGGGCCTGAACTAAGATGGTAGCTATGTGAGTTGAGAGAAGGTGTCAGGTGCAAGAGATGGGAACATATTTGTATTTAAGGTTGTAATTTTTTCCCGTTTTCTCATTGTGTATTTAAGTTTACAATAAATCAATTTAAACAAGATGTGAGAGTAGCAATAAGATTTTGCAACTAATTGGATCTGAGCATTTCAGGGAAAGTGATAAATCCAGAATAAGCTGAAATCTCCTCTTGCTCTAAAATCCATGGTCCTACAATACTAAGTTGATACTAAAAGAACATTAAAAAACAACTAACTCCAGAAGAAATTTGAGTTGAAAGAATGACTAGTAAATCCATCATAAGTTTTAAAAAAGAAACAAGAAGTCTATAAAATTTAGTAAATCTGTAAAAAGCAGCTTATAAATAATAGTTCTTCAGAGAAGAATAGACAATTAACTTTCCAATTAGACAAACTTACAACAGCTATCTTTTATGAAGAAAGAAATGTTTAAAACCTTATAAGCATGGATTTCCTATTTGAAAAGTAGTAGTTTAATGCATTTCAAATTTCTCAATTCCGTAAGATTTTTCTTTGCCTTCTCCTTGGTGAGAACATCTCTGCTTCAGCCAATGATGAATTTTAGAGAAACTGACATATATCATATATCTAACATATATATGATTATATGTATGCATATGTGTATATACATACATATGTGCATATATGTATATATGTATATTATTTCAAAGTACAAAGTGCTAGATATAAATACTAAGAAACTTCAGTGAGTTTTAGAAATGTTGACTTGCCTTGTTACAAATTCTTTCTTTAATAAAATGTCTTCTACTCAAAGAATTCTGTAAATCATGAGATGCTTTATCCTAAAATCATCATACCCTGTACTTACCTAGTCTCTTCCATCACATCTCCCTGTTGCCAGGCATCTTGCATTTAAATGTACTTTGTTTTTCCTCGTTTAATATAAGAAAGTTTCATTTCAGCTGCTCTCTTTGCAAATCTACCAGTGACTCTTCTGGCTGTGTTTGGAAGACAGTGATAAATGGTCCTCTTAAGAATTAAGTTCAAGTATACCAATTCTTTGGCCACATGAATCTTCTTTCAGATGCAGAAGGAAGAACTAATGTGAGGAAAAGACATAGTTATCCCTAAGGGGCAATGTCTGACATTTAGAGCCATTACAATTAGTCAAGTGAGTACAATATATCAAAAACAAGTTTGGAACCAATTTGGAGTTAGACGAGTAGTCCCCTGGAGGTAAAAATCTGCTGCGGGAAGACTGAACAAAATGGAGAGATGCAGTATATACCAAACATGGAAATGGGCAAAGGAACTGGATATCTAATAAAATCGGTCTTTCAAATTCTTTAGCTTGGGAAAGGTAATGGCCAAAATGATGAACAATAATCTTGGGTTCCTTACATATCAAGGCCTTTAAACAGCTCTAATTACATCTTTCCCAACACCTAGTATTATTGAGTTTACATATTTTTGAAAAAGGCTAGGAGCTATGTTAATGTGGGAAGTCTACCATCCTACTAACATTTTCTTTGGCCACCCAATACTAGGATTAAACTTAACTTGGAATGTACTCTGAACTGCATATCAAACCTTGGCCTTCTTTATGTAAAATCAACTTTTAACTGCAAGACTGGCCTTTCAAATGATCCTTCTATGCTTGCTACTTAGTCTTGCTTACTTAGCTTATAAAAAGTACAGGAATTAACAACAAGGAGATTGGTGTGAGTGAGAGCATCTGTCACCCAACCATCCTCGAGGGTAATGGAAGAATATCAGTGTCCCCTTTGGGAGAAGAGACTGAGTGTGAATAATGATCTGCCTCCCTGGTTTTGGCTAGAGCTAGTAGAATTTTCTACGGTCTAATCACATATTCTTTAATTTTATGACTTTCCTTCAACCCGAGTTATATTTCTTCTTTTCCTGATTATTAATATATTCATAAGTTTCTTATTAAAATATTTCAGAAATTAATTAATATAATTACACATGCCCCACAATTTACCAATAGATGATTAACTCATTTTTTTTTTTACAGTTTATATTGTAAGATGGGTCCATATTACTGAAGTAAGCAGTCTAGTTATTTAGTAATGACTAATGTTCAAAGGCAGTAAAAAAGTAGTTTGTTCAAAGAGCAGGATGAATAAGTAAAACAGAAAATTATAAGAGATTCCTTGACCTTTATATAAAATTTAACTTCAACATTAGTTTCTTCCCTTTGGTTTATGTCTTCCAAATAAATTGAAGGGTTTGATGTGGAGGGTTTGGCCTTTAACATACAGGGTACAGGATTATTGGAGGAGAATAGTGCATAACTCGGTTCCAATAGATAGCATTTGTAACACTCATTGCAAACCTCAAAGAATGATGTAAAAAGTGGCTATTATTATATATTTCATGAGTCATTGTAGAGATGATTTAATTTATTAAAGCTATTACAATCAAGAGAGTATCAAAGTTGGCTTGAAGCTTAACATCAAAAAAACCCTAAGCTCTTGGCAACTGGTCCCATCACTTCCTGGCAAATAGAGGGAGAAGAAATGGAAGCAGTGTCAGATTTTATATTCTTGGCCTCAAAGATCACCACAGATGGCAACTGCAGCCATGAAATTAAAAGATGCTTGCTCCTTGGAAGGAAAGCTATGGCAAATCTGGACAGCATACTAAAAAACGGAGATATCATCTTGTTGACAAAAAGGTCGTTATAGTCAAAGCTATGTTTTTTTCAGTAGTAATGTATGGCTGTGAGAGTTGGACTGTAAGAAAGCTGAGTGCCACAGAATTAACGTTTTCAAATTGTGGTGGTAGAGAAGAATTTTGAGATCCCCTTGGAGATCAAGGTGGTCGAATCAGCCAATACTTAAAGAAATTAATTCATGTTATTCACTGGAAGGTCAGATATGGAAGCTGAAGCTTAAATACTTTGTCACATAATGAGAAGTTGGGACTTATTGGAAAGGGCCTTGATTTTGGGAAAGATTGAAGGCAAAAGAAAAAGAAAACAGCAGAGGATAAGAAGGATAGATTGTGTCATGGAAACGAGGAATGTGAACATGGACAAACTTCAAGAGATCATGGATAAAAGGGGCTGGTGGGCTATGGTCCATGGGGTTGGGAAGAGTAGGATATGATTGAATGATCAAACAACAACAACAAATCAATGAATAGTTATCTAAGAATGATTTATCCATTTTGAAGATTATCTTCTAATAATTAGAACATCTAATCTACTCTTTCTGGGTCACTGAGTTCAAGATAAGGCCAGTCTAGCAAAGGACCAAGTTTGGCCATAATATAGAGTGCATATCTATATGTCTTAACATGTGTGTATGTATGTTTGTGCACATGTGTCTCTGACTATGTTCCAGAGTCATGTGGATTATTTTTATAATATTTGTTCCGAATTATTAATGCCTCTCATCTCTAATATGACTTCCTGTGCCTTCCTTATAGCTATTTATATTTATTCAAAACAATTTTCTATCATTTTTGCTGTTTTGACTTAACATTCTATAGAGAGTGTCAGTTGAATTTAGATAGTACCTTATAAGGTCAATTGCCTTTATTGACGGTTAGAGAAAATGAGGATTTAAAATGAGTTCTCAGCAGGCAAGTTGTCATGGGATTTTGTACAATATAGGTTTGTACAAAGGCAGGAACAGATGTATTTTTGTCTTCATACACGATGCCTTAAACTTAGTAGATGCATAATAAATGTTTGTTGAATGATAACAGCATTGAATAAAATTGTTTCAGGCCTAGTCTCTGAATCCTTTGAATGAACAAGGGGAGAGGGAAGGGTGGATGGGTTTGGCAGACAGAGGGGTTGAAGAACACCGGGACTTTTGACAACTTTGTTGCATGACTAAGGAAATACTCCGGACGGATGTACAGAGCTTATTAGCTCTTTCCAGAGGAAACTTCGAGATGCTTCTCCAAATTTTCATGGACCTTTGATCTGGATTGGGAACCAAATACTCTATGGCAAGGGTTCATAACTTTTTTTTGGTCCCTGTTCCTTGGCTTTTAGTATACTTTCTCAGATGTCCTAATTAACATTAAAGGCCAATTTTAGAGTTCATGTACATATAAGAAATAAAATACAGCTATTTACCGAATATTCTCCCTACCCCCTTGGCAGTCTTCTCATATACCCTGGGTGCATATTATACCAAAACATTAGGATAAAAGGTAAAAATACAGTTAATTACATACAGTAATATCTAGATGGTTTCATTTTCACTTTTTATCTGTGAGTATTTCAAGGAATTAAAAGGTACAACTTTACACAAATAATATAAAAAGTTCTATGGATATATGAATGAAAAATAAGGAAAGTAGACACCAGCCATGTTGGAAAGGTTTTCTTAATGCAGAAAAAGTACAGTTAGAAGATCTTCCTGGATCCACGTACTCTGATACTTTAATGAATCTATAATTTCACTTGTGTGGGTCCTTGGACACATATCACAGACCCTCCACACCTTCTCCTGTGCCATTCTTATTTTGGGAATATCATATTTCCTTCCTTCTAGAATCTGTCTTCTGTTTCTTTTAATAACTTAGAGAACTGCTATCTTTCACTCTTGCTATGTGATTGATTCACCTTGATTTCCTAACCTACATCTGCTTCTAGGTGCACTAAGATACAAATTACTGAAGTAATGACTAGTTAAAAATGAAATGGATATTCCTAGATAAAACCATTTTCATTCTAGCTATTGGAGGATTCTAGGGTGGGGAAAGGAAGGGAAAAGAAGAGGAAGACATGATTGCTGGAGCAGAAATGAACATAGAATAATAATAATGATAACAAGAGTGATCAAGCCAGTTCATCATAACATTGCTTTCTTTACCAGTGGGATGAAAATCTGCCACATTTCCTACCTTTTCTTTAATACTCCCTTCCTTTTTTGTTCAGTGTTTTAGTCATGCCCGAGTCTTTGCTAACCCATTTGGAGACCACGATACTGGAGTGGTTTGTTGGGTTTGTTATTTCCTTCTCAAGCTCATTTTTACAGATGAGGAAACTGAGACAAACAAGGTTAAGTGCCTTGCACAGGGTCACATAGCTAGTACGTGTCTGAGGCTGGATTTGAACTCAGATCTTCCATACTCCAGTCCTGGTGCCCTGTCCACTGAGCCACCTAGCTGTTCCTATTTAAACATAGTATTTAAATAATACTTAGTGACTGATTGCTCTTTTCAAAGAAGAGAGGGAGGTATATTTTCCCATCCTTTTTCTGGGGCCAAATTTAGACATTAAAATTATATGGTACTCAATTTCTTTTTGGTCCCCCCCCCCCGCCCTTTCCATTTACATTGTTGTTGTGATTGCATATATTCTTTTCTGGTCTTGTTTACTTCACCTTGTATCAATTTATATAAGTCTTCCTGTGCTTCTTTGAATTTTTTAGGTAATTTTTTTTAACAACAGTACCACAATATGCTTAATCATTACTACAAAAGTGCTGCTATGAGAATTTTGGTATATAGGGGATCATTCTTTCTGCCTTTGAATTCATTAGATATAAAAATAGAACTGAGATCTCTTGGTTAAAAGATATAAATATTTAGCCATTTCATTATTACTATCATTATTAGCATAAGTCCAAGTTGATTTCCGGATTGGACCAAATCATGACTCCACTGATAGTATGTTCTTCTTCATCATCATCATCATCATCATCATCATCATCATCATCATCGGTAGGTATAATCACTATATTCCTTAACTTTTCTGCTTTTTAAATAAAACCAGAGGGTTAAGCTATTAAAATGTCCCCACATTACTATTTGCTGACTAGTTATTACTTCTTAAAGCATTGTGGTTATCAGACTAGTCTTATGTTTTGCATTTTCTCCACTTATCCATCCACCTCTATCTACATCAGTTGGCATAGGAGAAGAATTTTAGATTGGGCTTTGGAAGACCTGAGTCTAAATTCCAGGTCTGATTCTTTCTATCTGTGTGATCTTGGGCAAGTCACTTAACATGTTCAGGGGCTTGTTATCCTCATCTATAAAGTAAGGGATAAGGAAAGAGCAAACCATTCCAGCATCTTTACCAAGAGAATTCCAAACGGGATCACTAAGAGTTGGACATGGCTGAAACACCCAAACAAAAACACTATGTGCCATTTACTGTGTGAAGCCCTGGGAATACAAATGGAAACAATAAGGAAGATATCTTGCCCTCAAGGAGCTTACATTCTAATAGGAAAAATAACATAAAAGGAAGCTGAAAGGTGGGATAGGTAAGGGAGCCAAGGTATCCACACAGGCATGTATAATAAAGAAGTCTGAAGAGTCTAGAGCACAACCCAGCAAGGAATGAAGGAGGAATATGGCTGGCTCCCATGTTTCCTTGAAATGGAAATTTAGTAGGAACTGACAAATCAGAGGAAGGGGCTATGGGACAGAGGGATCTTTCAGATTGAGAAGCGTATTGGGTCATGAAAGTAGGGGCAGTGCATAAAAAATGTTGCACATACTGTCAGATTTAGTTGATATGTTTAGTTTTGTTGAACTGTTTTTTTTCTTTTTCTTTTTCTTTTTAGGAGAGGGAGGAGAAATATATTTAGAAATGAAGGTAAATGAAAGAAGCTAAGACATTTAAAAATACTGCTAATGCTGTGCTATTAATATTCATTCCATTTGAAATTGTAGCAAGAACTATTTTTTTGTTCGTGTAGTGGAGAGAAGCGCTATGTATGGGGATTAGTGCAATGGTTTTCCACAAACAGAATAATTTGTCCTTTGTATTATTTGCCTGTGAAAAAGAATAGAAGAAGTAGAAGAGAATTTTTAGGAATATAACTATAGTGTCGTTTCATTTTTCTGGTTAGAAAATTCTTGATTATTAGGATTTCTATAAGAAATAAAATGAGTATCTTTTTTCTAAATCTAAAATGTCTTGCCCCCTCCTGTCTTCACAGCTTTCTTCCTGTCTTTTGCATTTGGTTATCCTTATTCTGAACAAATCTAGGCTACCTGCTCTCTTGTGGTATGAGCATAGTATTAGAGGGATTTTATACTTACTCCTTTTTTTAAGAGCCACTGGGGAAACTGAGTCACAAGAGTTCCATCTGTGGGCAAAAGGGACAAATAGCCATTCTCAAAGCAAAGATCAAAAGGTGAGAGAGTGAGCTCAGATGCTTTATATGATACGTAAGGGACCTGTCAGTTCTCAGCCTCACCAGCCAATGACAATGTGGCTACATTGAATATCAATCATTAAGGTGCCATCTCTGGTATTTAAGTTGACCACAGTCATTCCAGCATAGCCAAATTATATGAGATCTAACTGCCATTGTCTGCTGAATTTCTTTGTTGCTTTCGTGTGTTGGTTCACATAGGTATTCAAATCCATTTAAATTGAAGCAGGTAGTAAAATATGCAATAGTTCTATAAATTCTTATTTTTCCTATTCTAAAGCAGTCTCATGAATTAATAAGGGACTTGAAGATAAAAAATAGTCATCAATAATGCAAGAATTTCTGTGTCACTGAGTGGGGGGCAGGGAAAGGAGGGAAGGTAACCTCATGACATTGTTGAACAGGAGCTCCAGGGAAATAATGTTAGGTATATTAAACTCTCACGAAGGATCCTTCTGGATCACTTGAAACTGGAGAGTCTTTTGGTTGCCAGTATTTCTTTAATGCATTTTCCCCCTTATTAGATTTTACTTGAACTTCTTATTACCTTAAGTTTATTTTAAATGATGACTTTCTCTTTGGCTTTTCGAAGCTAGGTATGAATGGCTATTTAAATAGCAAGACTAGATGAATTTCAGGGAAAGTGAAATGTGTCCCCTCAAATTAGTGAAGTAACAATAACTCCCAGAGACATTTAGTTGGTCTTCCAAAGTGACCACCTTCATGTTCCCCCATTTGTTCCCTATAAAGTCTGCTGCCAAGGGCTCAGGGCTTTCTTCAGATGGACTGATTGACAAGCAAAGGCTTGCACGGTCACATTGTCATTTGAGAGACACTATACTTTTTTTTCCCAGGTTTTCTAAAGTCTTTCTGGTGTCACAAGGGGACAAACCCCTGTGGAATTGCCAGGCCCCTCTCTGTCAGAGGGCTAAGACCTGGACTAATTCATTGCAGTGAGGTTTAATTAAACTGCAACAAAGTTGTTTCCCTGGTAAAATAAGTGTGGGAAGAGAATGTGTGTCAAAAGGGACATGCCCCTTACTGTGTGTGCTTTATTGTTACACCACAGCTAATATATTGTGGGAATTCCCATGGAGTCAATGATAAACTGTATTATCGAGCGCCATAAAACAGGCATTCTTGCAGTGCAGGTTACTGTAGCTAGCAATTTCATTAATCCTTCTAATTTATTATATTATAGCTGTATGTGAGGTCTCATAAATTCATTATACCCCTTTCATCTTAAAAAAAAGCTTGTTTCTACTCTCAAATAAAATCGCTTATTATTTGTTGTGTCTGTCTCTAAAAACGTAATAGCCACTTGTAAGAAAATATAATTACTGGCTGAAAAATGTAAACTGTATTTGACATGTCTTCTACCATAAAATTAAAGAATTTTATTAAAGCTCTCTGGATGAGTACAAATATTGGTACACAGTGCCCAACTGAATTTTTATTTACTTTTCATTTTCCAGCAATAAGTCCACATTCATGATACATTTGTAGTTCTTGCTATTTCGATCCACTTGCTTATAAAAAAGGAATTTACATATTTTTTTCCATTGCTTCTATGAATACTTAATAGGTCAATATCTGCTGTGGAAGTGTTTGTATTTATTTTAAGAGCAAAGCCTTGCTGTATAAGCTATTCATTTTATGGTTAAATTAATGACAATCATCCACTATTAATGACATACAATTACAATTTAAATTTAGGATGAAACCCTTCTATTTCTAGGATACCACATTTAAACATATTGCTGAGAATTTTTTTATTGTAGTGGAATATTCTTAGATGATGTTCACAGATTTCACATCCATCCAACTTTAGTTACTAATGTCCTTCAAAGTGAAGGCCATCTTGGGGCTGAGAATTTGGTGAGCCGGACACAGCATGATAAGAAGAAATGTGATTTGAGCTACCACACCTGTGCTATTTACAAATGGGCTAGCCCCATGTTTCAGAACTTTTGAATAATATTGAAGAACTCTTATCTGGGTAAGGTGAAAAGGGCAAAGACTAGAAGTAGCATAGGATGCCTATTTCTTTTAAGTTGCCAATTCAAATTGCAGATTGAAATGACCCAGAGTCTTTTCAGCAGCTATTGTGATCAAAGAAATGAGGTAGTGGTTAGTTTCAATCTGAGCAGAAAGCAGCATGAAAGTAACCCCAAAGATTGCTCCTACAGAGTACACTTGTTGGAGACTTGAGCAGATAGCCTGAAGTGCAAAATGAAATTGTTCTCTTATCCTGGTAGCAGAGCTTATGTCAACCTAAAGGGGTCATCCCATTGGAGCATGCTCCAGGTTTCCATTCTCGATTCTAGTTCCATAGTTGATTATGTGTTAGCTTGTGGCTAAAACTTTGGCAATGGCTGTGGTACTTGAAGAGTAGATGGCTCAATGGAGACTTAAAGGGGAGTGACTCTTCCCTCAACTCTTACTTCTTGCTGGCTGTGAATTTTGTTTGAATTCTTTTGAGGTGTTTTCTAAGAGGGGGAAAAAGGGAACAGGGAGTGTGCCTCACTATTATTATGGTCTAAGTTTAAGCTTACTGTATCTCTCATGGATGCTGTGTATATTCATGTGAAAGAGTGAACTAAATTGTAGGAGATTCTTCTTTTTCTCCTTCTTCTCTTTCTTCTTTTATTTCTCCTCTTCTTCTTCCTCTTCCTCCTCCTCCTCCTTCTTCCTCCTTTTCCTCCTTATAATTTTGGGGTTTACAGCCTAGATTTTTAAGAAGGTTTTATTCCTATTTATTTTTTTTTTCAAAAAGCTGGGACAATTTACTTTTTGTCCTATGCAGATTTCATTTATGATTTCTTGAAATATTGCTCTGGTAAAACAGACTTTTAAAAAGCTCATTAATTTTCAAATAGAGCTGCTTGACTAGCTTTTACACTCAAATCACTCTGGTTCTCACTGAGTGGCCATTAATAGCCCCCAACCCAAGCCTTTGTGGCTCATTGTTTAGGTTATGATGGCTTAGAATGAGTGTAAATAGCAATTGTTTTCTGTTCTGGCTGGAAAGTCTAAGAGTCTTACCCTCCCAGATTGATAGTTTTGTGATGGTAAATTGGGCCATCTTTTGTCTCAATTCTTACCTAGCTCTTAGTCATGGAATAGACATTACCTCAGACAAACCGAGACCTGAGAAAGATCTTCATTTAGAAAGGCCAAAGTTACCCACTGCATCCTGGGCCATCCCCAGTCTTCTTGACTTTTGTCTTGCCGCTGGACTCCAAGTGACTCTGGAGGAGAGAGTGAGGCTGATGACTTTGCACAACTCTACCATTTCATGTGCAAGTCAGGACATTGCCCTCCTGATGTCATTGGTCAAGTGGATGTGTGATGTCTCTGATTCAAATGTTCCCTCTGATGATACAGATTCTGTGCCTTTTCACAGGTTGTCTCTCTGGCCTGAAAGGCCCCACTCCTCACCACCACTTCTTAGAATCCCTCTTTTCTTTCAAAGCTCAACTTATGGGTTACCTCGTACATGAAGCTCTTCCTGATCATCCCCTCAGCTACTAGTGTCTTTCCTTTCCCAAGTATTATCTTGTATTTATTTTTTATGTATTTTGCATTTACTTGCATCTAATAATAATATTAGTAATAATAGCTAGCAATTACATAGCACCTATTATGTGCCAGGCACCGTGGTAAGTGCTTTACAAATACTATCTGATCTGATCCTCATAACAACCCTGGAGGTAGGTACAATTATATTATGCTACATACTATCTATATCTATTATTATAATATATGATATACATGATATTATAATATATGTATTATATACTATCTATATATCTCTATATATTGTATGTAGAATATCTCATTTTGCAGTGGAAGAAATGGTGGCAAAGAGAGGCTAAGTGTCTTGCCCAGGGTCACATAGCTAGTAAGGGTCTGGGGCTGAATTTAAACTCAGGTCTAACTGACTCCAGGCCCCATGCTCCGTGAACTATGGTACCTATATCAATGTGTTATTTCACTTGATAGTATATAAGCCCCGCAAGTCGAGTTTTTGTTTCATTTTTGTCTCTGTATCCCTACTGCATATTGCGATTATTGGCACGAAGTTGATGGCTTTAAATCCATCCATATCTGTCTGCCCAATCTGTATGATGTTTGTCCATTTCTTCCCATAAGGTAGCCTGCGGTCCACCTAACCTGCTAGAGCCTTCTTTCCTTTCTCCTGACATTGGGAAGAGGCCAGGGAAACACTCAGTAAGTCCCCCTACTCTCCCCACATGACCAGGCCATCTTTTTCCTTCATCAGTTCTCTGATGATGTTCTTTGCTTCCATTCCTCGAGGTTCCTTATTTGTCATGCATTGCAGTTATCATGTCCCAAAAGCTGTGCCATAAAGCAATGCATTAAGTTGTACAATAAAGACATTGATTTAAGGGATCTAATAACAATCTTGATAATAACTAATTATGTGATCTTGAGCAGGTACTATTACTGTTTCCATTTTGTAGATGAGATAATAGGCTTACAGACTCTTTCAGGGTCACATAACCAATATCTCAGGCAGGATTTGAACCATATCTGTTTTTTCAGACCTTGAGTCCCATTCTCTATCCATTATACCACAGTGTCTCTTGTTACTAATTGTTTTATATGTATTATTTCTGATCGTAATACCAACTCTGTGAGGAATGTTATGAAAGTATCATTATCCCGAACTTTAGAAATAGGATTTCTCTCCCAAAGTTATGTAGCAGGCATTACTAGCAATTGGAATACTAGCTACTAGGGATTTCTAGCTATAGTTTAAGATTGGTAGGAATTGGGGAGCTGTTTGGAAAGCCGTCTCAACAAGAGACTAAATGGAGGTTGTGCATAAAATTGACTGCTTTCCTTCTGTCACCGTTAAAAACATTTAAAGAGAACCCATAAGGGTCTAGATAGCTGTGCAAGATTTGTCTGCAGTGACATAAGACATTCGGAATATGCTGACCAAAACAATAGAAAACTGCTAACTGAAAAGGTAAGGAACATGTACTGATGAGTCGTGACAGAAGTAGAAATTGTACACAAAATCTCCTATGCACTGAAGAGGAAGGGGGAGGAGAACTAATTTCACTTGTCAATTTAAACCAAATGGTCTATTTTTAGTAATTTGAAAATTAGTGGTATTATTATCATTTCTTCACTAACATTATCTGGGCTTCTTTTACATGTAGAGACTACATTTGACAAAAGAACACATGACTATTGTCCTTGAAGCAGTTTGGAAACCAACACACATATATGTTAATTAAACAATTAATTAATTAACTAATTAAACAAGTTCAGAAGTACTTAAAAAAGGGAAACAAAGTAAAGGAGTATTCACAGAATCATGGAAATGGAAGTGCCCTGATAGTTCATCTAATCCAAATCCTTCATTTTACAGAAGAGGAAGCTTGGTCCTCAAGAGGTTAAGTGACCTACTCAAGGCCAGGTACTGAAGTTGGCAGAGTAAAATGTCAAACTAAGGTCTTCTAACTACCAGATTGTGTTAATTCTACTACATTCTATTGTGGATGATCAAAGGCTTACATAGCTGTACAATGATACACAAAACTTTAAGCAGTGTGACCTAGAGGTAAATTGGGCATGAGACTTGAGGCGAATGGACTCCTTTAGAGTAACAGCTTTGTCTACTGGTAGAGTTCATTTTCAGATATCCTAAAGTTGTCATTTCACAGGGCTATGCACCGTATTCCCAAGTTAATGGCTTACTCAGATTAGCATTTGAATTAACACTACTATGTTCACTAGAGAATGAAAGAGCATCTAAATTATATTTCTTGTTCTCTCTTGCCTCCTTTTTAAAAGTCAGGTAGATATTTCTGGGAAGACCTACAACTATTTTAAAGATTACAAAGCACAAGATATACATATTTGATTTTTTTCAACAAATATGGTACTTTCAAAAAAGACTAGAATGAATCCAAAATATTTTGACTGGGCCTCCTCTCTCTCTCTCTCTCTCTCTCTCTCTCTCTCTCTCTCTCTCTCTCTCTCTCTCTGGTCTCCTTCAGGGCCCCTACTGTTAAGACAACTTCCACATCTATATCTTCAGTCCTCATTTCTTTCCTGGGCTTCAGACCTACATTGCCAACTACCACTAGACATTTTTACTTATATGTCTTACCTTATAAACAATTCTAAAAACATCATCATCCCTATAAACTGCCTTTCTCACCCCTTTCTGTTAATGATACTGTCGTTCTACCAAGCAACAAGTATTATTGGGCAGGAGCTGTGAATGGATCCAGAACTTTATGACATAGTCTTTTGTATGCTAGGTTATAGCCTTGTTTAGGAAACAAGATCAACATCCATGTACAACAATGAACAATGCTAGCTGGTATGTAATTAATGAAGTTGTGTTGTAGATCATAGGATCATCAAACCATAGCTGGAAGACATCTTATAGACTACCCAGTGCAACTCCTCAGATTTTTATAGATGAGGAAACTGAGACCCATAGAGATAAAGCATCCCGCTGGAGCAGAACCTAAAAATTTGAGAATTTGGATAGATGGAGGGTCAGGGGATGGGCATTTCAGGCAGGACAATAGTGCATTTGTGAGACGACGAGGAGACCATCTGCAGGAAAGAGCATATATTGGGGAGAGGTAATTGTCTGGATGGGTACAATGGTTAATGAGGAACTTGAAAGCCAGCCAGAGGAACTTAGACTGGATACTACAGGACTCATTGAGGATTTTTGATATAGAATAGATATGATGAAAATGGTATTAAATCAAGATTAGTTTGTCAGAACCATATAGGATCGATTTAAAGTCAGACCGGCTCTGTAGAAAGCTGTCACTCATGGCATGAAATCTTAAATTCACCTCTGATTCAATCTACTTCTTGTTCCTTAGACCCCAGCCTACATGGGAGTCCAAGCTCTGCCACCAGCTATGTGAGCCCAGGGACCTAATTTAGTTTCAGTGTCATCATCTGTAAAATTAGGAGAGCAATACTTGCACTCCAAGGGTTATTGTAAGGAAAACATTTTGTGAACCTAAAAGTGTTATAAAGATATGCATCATTATTATTGGTATCTAGTCATCACATCCTGTTTATTTTTTCTTGAAAAGGTCTTTTACATCTTTTCCTTTCTGTTCTCAGTGTCATCTAGTGCAGACCTTTGTCCCTTCGTATTTAGATTTTACTAATAACCTTGACTTCATTCTATGAATAAAACTTAATTTGGAGTATTCAATCATCACTAGACTTGGCAGAGTTAAAAATTTTCAGATGACTTTTTAGAGGTTCCAAACCGATACCTTTATGTATGATAGGAATTTATCTATGCTCCAAAAAGAGAGAGAAGGGATTTAGTTCTCACAGAATCCCAGATATTCAGTTAGAAGAGCCTTCACTGGCCATTAGACCAGCCAACACCCAACTGTGAATCCCCTCTCCAACATCCCATTCCTAACAAATAATCACCCAGGAAGCAACACTTGCCAAGGAAGCATCAGCGATCTCTGTCCTTGGTCTTGTCATGTCCAATATTTTTATGAATTGCCTGGAAGAAGACTGACAGAATGGTTATCAAATTCATAGTTGACATAACTCTTGGAGGGATAGCTAATACAGTGAGTGTCCAAGTCACTCAAAGGATCTCAAGAAGTTGAAAAACTGAAATGAAACCAATAATATGAAATTGAATAGTAATACATGTAAAGCTTATGCAGCTGGTTTAAAATAATCAATTGCTGAAGTAGAGGATGTGGGAGACCTGGTTTACCAAAATCTCAAGTTGATCCAATAGTATGATTTGACTGCTAGAAAAGCTTACAGAGTCAAGGAAGGAAGGAAATAAGCATTTATTAAGCATCTGCTGTGTGCCAGGCACTGCACTAAACACTTTACAAATATCCCATTTTGATCCTCACAACACCCCTGGGAGGTAGGCGTTATTATTCCCATCTTATAGTTGAGGAAATTGAGGCAAACAGATGCTAAGTGACTTGCACAATACCATACGGCTAATAAATATCTGGGGCAGGATTTAAACTTTGGTGTCAGAGACTTCAGGCCTATCGCTCTAAGCACTGTGCCATCCAGCTGCCTCAAGGCAGGGGCAATACCATACCCTTCACTGCTAAGACCACATAGGTAATATTGGGTTCAATCTTGGGCATTGCATTTTAAGCACAGTATTAACCTACATCGCTTCCACAGAAGGGCAACTTGAATGATGAGGGGTGTAAAAATCATCATATGAAGAATAGTTAAGGGAACTTGAGATATTTAGCCTAAAGGAGAGAAGACTACAGGGACACACAATAACAATCTTTGAATGTTTGAAGGTCTGAGACTAAGAAGAGGGCAAATAATTATTTCACATTGCTTCCAAGGGATAGACGCACTTACCTTTTTCCATTCTTCCTCCTAAATTGACATACTCTGTTAGAACACCTTGCCGACTGGGTCCATTGTAAATTCATACTATTTCTAATTGGCTGGATCCCAACTACTGCAATCCTAATATTGTCTTTGACTTTATCACACTCACACCATAAAATTTCCAAATCTTGGGAGGAGGTAATCTAAAACAAACACTTTCAAAAAGGGACAGGGCCAAGGGAGAAAATTGGATAAAGGGGGACAGGTTAGGAAGAAGCAAAATATAGTTAATCTTTCACAATATGAGTATTGTGGAAGGGTTATATGTAATGATACCCATGTGGCCTGTGTTGAATTGCTTGCCTTCTTAGGGAGAGAAGAGGGGAGAGAATTTGGAACTCAAAGTTTTAAAAACAGATGTTCAAAAAAAAAAGTTTTTGCATGCAACTAGGAAATAAGATATACAAGTAATGGGGCATAGAAAGCTATCTTGCCCTACAAGAAAGTAAGGGAAAAGGGGATGGTGGGGGGAGTGGGGTGACAGAAGGGAGGGCTGACTAGGGAATGGGGCAAGCAGAATATATGCCATCTTGGAGTGGGAGGGGGAGCGTAGAAATGGGGAGAAAATTTGTAATTCAAACTGTTGTGAAAATCAATGCTGAAAACTAAAAATATTAAATAAATTAAATAAAAAAAATTTCTAATTCTCTTCTCTCTTCCGGTCACCAAGCCCATCTTTAGACCTTTCTCTTTGTACAGTTGGCCTAGACATCTTTTTGATTACTTTTATGAAAATTGAGACCATCTGTCATGAGCTCTTCCACTCAAATGATCTAGTTCCTTGCCAAGAATAATATTTCTACTTTTTGCCTTTGATTGCATCTTTCCTCTTCATCCCCCCATTCTCTTCTGGAATCTTATTCCATTCATCATTCCTGCCTTTTTTCTTGTCTCCCTTCTCTGCCTCTCTAGTGGCTCATTCCTATCCACAAACTCAGTTCTCTCCTATGCTAAAAAAGAAACCCCTGCCATCCCCTGCAGCTGTTGTTCCTTATCCCTCCTACCTCCTCCCTGCTAAGCTTTAAGAAAGAGTAGTCTATAAAGAAACTTCTTACACAGTCCTTAATTGCTATAAGATCACAGAATTTGAGACTTGAAAGGGACATGTTAAGGTTGGGTCTCAAGGTCAACTAATATTGGAGAATGAGTTCCCTCTACAATATGCCTGAGAAGTGATCTTTTAGTCTTTGCTTGAAGAAGACTAATTAAGAGCAACCCACTGTTTCCTGAGGCAGGCATTCCTCTTTTGGTCACCTCCAACTGTTAGGAAAGTTTTCTTTATGTTAGGTCTAGATTTGCCTCTTTGCAACTTTCTTCTGTTGCTCTCTACTTCTGCCTTCTGCAGCCAAATAAAAGGAGCTGAATTCCTCTTCTTTGTAGGAACTCCTCACATACTTGGAGATAGCTATCACGAGTGCCCTCCTTGAAATCTGTTCTCTAGGTTAAACATACCCCAAAACCTTCAAACCCTCAGTGGCTTCCTAATGTTTAAAGGATGTAATACAAATTCCTTATCTTGGGCCCTGACATTCTGACTCCAGCCTAAGCTTCCACTACTGTATGTCATTATTCTGCTTCACACACTCTATCAGGTCAAACTAGACTTAGCTTATTGGATTCAACATGCCTGCAGCCTCTGTGTACTTGACTAGACTTTCCCCATGCTTGGAATGAATTCCTTTCTTAAAGCCACCTATCAAATCTCTCTCTTCCTTCAAAGCTCAGGTTACATGCCACCCTTTCTGTGAAACTTTCCATGATGCCTCCAGGTTAAAATGTTCTCTTCCTTCTCAAATGTTCCTAGAGTATTTTGCTTTGGTGTCTCTTTGGTCTTTATGACATTCTATCTTATATCATATTTATTTATGTACTTTTGCCAAGTACAGACAGTATGGAACAGTAGTTAGAGAGATAGCCTTGGAGTGAGGAAGACCTAGGTTCCAGGTCTGCCCCTGCGATCTATTAAATGTGTCACCCCTGGGAAGCCAACTAACCTTTTAGAGCCCCAGGTAACTCCTTAAGGCCACCTTCTGATAAGCATTTGCCCGAGATTTTCAGCAGTCGCCAAGCACAGGCCTAGTCAAAAAGAAAAGTATCCATATCAAGTCTCCCTTTAATCCCTTCCCCCTGACTCTTAGCCTCTTTGAAGAAAGAAACTGTTTAGTCTGTGTTTCTAGATCAAGCTCTAGTACCCAGCTTACACTTTGATGACCTACACATGGTAGGGACTAAATAAATGTTTCTCAAATTGAATTGAACTAGAACCAGTAGGTGGGAGTTATACCTCAACACAAAGAAAATTTTTCTATCAGCTACGCCCAACCATGGAGCATGTTGCTCCCCAAATAGTGAGCTTTTTATCATTGGAAGTGTTCCTGAAGAAGATGGATGACCATGTGACAGATATTATAAAAGGGATTCTCGAATTGGTTGGTAAGTCTGAGTCAATGGTCACTGGAGTCCATCCCAATTATTTGGTTCTATGACTGGAAAAGGGGTAGAGAAAAATGTCAGATTCTATAATGGTATCATCAAGTTGAATGAATATACCCAAGCTTCAGATGCTGTCAAATGGTTTCACCAGACTACAGAAGAATAAAAATGTATGGATCATGCATTGGAACAATGATTCAACGCTTGCGTCGAGTGCAGCTAAAGAAATTAAGTCATGAAAGATAGGCTACCTTTGTCTCTGTTGGGAAATTGTGTAAAGTTATGTGCTCAATAATTGTTTTTGAGCCTTATTGCATTATGTTAAAAGGTATTTAGAAGGGTTTGGGTGGGGGGAGGAGTACAGGGAACTTTGAAACTGCTGCTTAACTTGCTTTAATTAAAGCAACTTATTTTGTTGTGAATTGCTATGGTACATGGTACAATCAGGAATCAGAGCTTAGTAAACCAAATCAAGAGAGCACTTATTGAGTTCATTCTAGAGTGAGGCACTTTTGTGTGGACATAAAGCAGTATAAGACAGAGATCTCATCCTCAAGTGACAGAGTTCCATTCTGGAGCTAAGCAATACACTCATGAAAAGCCAACCCTACCACATGTTAAATCTACACAACCGGAGTAGTGCACTGCTTACATGCTGTAGGAGTACAGAAGAGATGAATGGAGAGAGGAGAAGCCCTTTTCCAACAGGGCCAACCAGGGAGGTTTTCACTGAGAATGTAAGACTTGACTTGGCCTTGACTGATAGATTGGAATCTGATAGGTGAGGAGAAGGAAGGAGAGAATTCTAGACACAGAGAATGGCATAAGTAAAGTCAAAGACAGAAGGTGTCAACAATTGTCCATTTCTTATATTCATTCCAAACAGCGATGGCTATTTCTCAGACCTGAAACTGGTGTCTTTTAGGACAGAGTTTCTTAATTTGGGGTCCATGGATAACAAAAGGATCTTTGGATAGATATTAGGGGGCCTGTTAACTTGGATAGGGAAAAATGGCATTTCCCCCCAGTATAATTGGTTTCCTTCACAATCCTTTGTATTTCATGAATTTAAAAACACTATTCTGACGGGTTCATATGCTTCACCAGACTGTTAAAGGGTTCTGATACAAAAAAGATTAAAAAACTCTGATTTAGGGAAAAGGGCTAGATCTTTCCTGAATAGAGAAAATCATCCCAAAGAAAACAGCCTTTGCGTCAATATAGGCAGCTTGGTGGTAAAGTTGATAAAATATTGAGCATGGAGTCGGGAAGACCTAGGTTCAAAATAGACCTCTGCCACTTATTAGCTGTGTGACCCTGGGCCTCAGTTTCCCCAACTGCCTCAGTTTCCCCAAATGAAGATTAAATAAGACAATTTTTGTAAAAGTACTTAGCATCATACCTGACCCATAGTAGATGTGTATGCATAAATGTTTATTCCTTTCCCTTCCCCCAACAGAATCTCCTTTTATTAGGAGCGACAATACAGCTGAAGGGAATAACGATGAAAGCAGCATGGAGAAGCTCCTGTTTGGAACCTTGTTGGAGGGAAGGCAGCTCAAGATATAGGAACCAATAGAGTTTGGAGGAGACTAATTAGCGAAAAAATACGGTAGGTATGGTGGATAGAGAGCTAGCCCCAGAGTCAGGAAGACCTAGGTTTATGACCTGCTTCTGATATGCACTGGCTGCGTGACCTTGAGTAAGTTATTAAAACTTTTACTGTTCTAGACAACTATACACTGTTGAGAAGCTGCTGACCTACATTGTAGAGTCAGTTTTCCTCGCAAAGGAATTGCTAATAACACTAAAACGTCTATACTGTTCCTTGTTCCCTAATTACAGAAGCGCTTACTTGAAAACTTAGCTCGTAGGCACTTGAAGGGTTCCACTTGTGGTGTTCATGATCTAGAACCCTGAAATACCATAAACAAGCAGCTTGGAGCCTAAGTGAGATGAATTGGGAAATGGGAAAAAGTCTATTGGTAGTTCCAGTGTTAGTTAAACAGAGATAGAGAGATTTGTCAGATACTTAAAATGTCTAGATACTGCAAGTAGTGACTCATGCTTTGTTCTAGAGTATGCAATTTATGCTTAAATACACATTGTATGTAGCTATAAAATAGTCAACAATAGTTAGAGGCAGTATTGCATAGAGAAAAGATAGATGCTCTGGGTGTTAGAAATCACTCAGACAGTTAATCAATCAGTCACCATTTGTTAAATGCCTGCTTTGCACCAGGCATTGCACTAAGGGCACAAGGAATGAAACTCCCTTTCAGGAATTTCCATCCTAATGGAAGAGGTAGTGGGTACATATACAGGCACATATAGAACAAATGCAAAAGAACATTGGGGAGAGGGAAGGAACCCAGAGTTAAGGAGATCACAAAAGGGCTCAGGCAAAAGTTTATACTTGAGCTGATTCTTGAAGAAAATTTAAGATTCTCAGAAGTGGGGCAAGAAGGGGGTATGCTAGGCCTTGGGGGGAACACTAGCACGAAGGCATGGAGCCGGGACATAGAGTGCCACGTGTGAGGAATGGTAAGGCCAGTTTGATTGGATCATTGCATGCATGGGGTAATGTTTAATAAGACTGAAAAGATAGGCTGGAGAGAAGGGCTTTAAATGTCTGACACAGGAGTCTTTATTTCATCCCAGAGGCAAGAGGAAGCCACTGGAGTTCATTTAGTAGGGTGATGGAATAATTAGATATGTGCTCTAGGAAAATCACTTTTCTGTTTCTGTGGAGGATGGACTGGAATGGAGAGACCAATTCAAGACAATGGTGCAACCTCAGACTAGAGGTGATAAACGCTGTGTGAGTGGAGATAAGGGAAAAGGTGCTGTGGAGGAAGAAATGGCAAAGACCTGGCAGGTGACTGGATATGAAAAGAATGAGGGGTCAAGGAAGACACTGGGCCTGTGAACTTGAGTGAATGGAAGGATGGTGGTGGCCTGGACAGAAATAGGGAAGTTTAGAAGAAGGGTGAATTTGGGGGATGGGAAAGGGCAGGGAATAAGTATGTATATAGTGCCCACTTTGTGCCAAGTGCTGGACCCAGCACTTTTTAAAAAACAAATATTATCTCATTTGATCTTCATAATACTCTGAAAGGTAGGTGCTATTATTATCTCAATTCTGTAGTTGGAGAGACTGAGGCAAAGAGAGATTAAGTGACTTGTTTGGAGTTATATAGCTATTATATGTTTGAAGCCAGATTTTAACTCAGTGCTCTATCCATTATGTCATGAGGTGCCTCCAAAAATAAGAGAGAGAGACAGAGAGAGAGAGAGACAGAGAGAGAGATAGAGAGACAGAGGACAGAGAGAAGAGGGGAGAGAGAGTAAGAGAGACTGACAGACAGAGAAAAGGGGAGAGAGAAATAGGGAGGGAGGGAGAGAGGTGGAGTGCTGTTTATGAGAAGGTTAACAGTGTCACATGCTGCAAAGAAGTCAAGAAAGATGAGGACTATTGAGAAAAGGTGATTGGATTTTTGGCTATTAAGATCCCAGTAAGGTATGAGGTTAGAACTGTAGGTGTGGGCAAAGGGCAGTTCAATTGTTGCTTCTGGCACATACTGCTGAGGTCACTGGATCAGTTACTTAACCTTTCAAGATTCTCTGCATACTCTTGGACTACAAAATGTAGAGCAGAAGCTGAGATGCTTTGGTAGATGCTTCCTCACCAGGAACTTCTTAAGCCAGTGAAATCTCAGGTATAGACAAAATAAACTAATGAAAAAGATGGTATGGCATAAGTACTAAGTAAGTAGTCTGAGAGATACATGCTAAATGTGAAATATGCCATCTATGTGCAATATTGCTCTAAGGCAACGAGAATTCCAGGGCATCACTCCTGGGCCCCTGCTCTCTGAAATGGTATACCTCTTGGGTCACTGAAATGAATACCATTTCCCAGAGATCACTTCAGTGATCTCAGGCAATACCGGCTCCTTCTGGGACCAACGGATATCTCAGCCACATTGGCAGACACCTCATCCACCCAGCTCTATTTTGTATCTTACCTGGAACCTCTGCCTCTTTTGCTGAATCCTTGTGAAGTGGGATGTTGTCAACAATTTTACATTTTCTTTACTTCCTTCAGAGATGGAATATTCCCCAAATCTGAAACTCCATGGAAGAAACAAAGGAAAACTGTGTAGTAGATGAGACATTAGTAATCTTTTAGCTTTATTTTTAAATTCTCCTGAAATATCTTTTTCATTCAATTATAGTGTTATTTGCTTACAGAGCTAATTTGACAATTTTAACTTGTCAAAATGTTGCTCTGATAAAATTGTACAATGTAAGGTTAAGTATCTCATCACCGTGGTCTGTTTTAGCATTTGACACCCAGACTGCAGAAGCTAAGTACCAGGTTATCGTGGTTGTCTTTTTCTATCGTAGAACCACATACATGAAGATACTTTAATTTTCACATGGCAGTAACTGATACCAGGCCTTCCAAAGGATTATATTTCTGTCTGGGGAATTCATCATTTTATTCACTATATTTCTGCAGATAGGCAATGTGGCATCATAGGTGAAGAGATGGCCTTGGAGTCATCCGTTCCCAGAACCAAGTATATGCTCTAGGCAAGACTTGAACCCAAATCTTCTGACTCTCTATCTACTAGGCAGCTATTGCTGCTGAGAATATGGGTTCTAATCTCACTTTTAATAATACTGGATGTGTGACCCTGGACAAGTCACATAACCTCTCAGAAACCTAGGGTACTCTCTAAGACTAGAAGTTGCCAAACAAGTACATAAGTAGAGGGAGTTTCCTGAGTGGGAATTCCTTATACCAATGAAATCACAGATCTGGGCCAAAATTGGAAAATGCTTGTGAATAGTATTTCAAAACTGATGGATCTTGAAGCAAGTATGCACAGCCCTCAGCTTGTTCCTAGGAGAACGTCTCGGCTGAAGGATTCTGCAGGGCTCTTCCCAGCCATAGCCTTGCCATTTATTCATCATTGTCTGGTGAGCCAAACCATTCTCCATGCTGTCATATTGGAGGCTACTGGATTCTCTTCATAAATTGGTAACATGATGGCAAGTGGGAACTGAATAAAGAAAATACAAAAACAAAGATAAAAAATACCCCCTAAACTTCTGTCCTGCTTTCCCTCTCATCAGAAATTTGAAGAAGTTGCAAAACTGACAAGCAGGTTTCTTTCTCTCCCTTTCAATAAACTAGTAAGGAGAAGGGGAAAGAATGCTGGACTGAGTGGCAGAAGATCTTGGCTTGGCCACCTGTGTGACTTTGGGTGACTAATTGAACCTCTCTGGGCCTAGTTTCTTTATCTTTAAAATGAAGAACCTTAAACTTTTTTTTTTCCCTGCAGTGACACCATGACCTATTCCCACCCACTTACAGAAATGTTTAGTGAAATTCTTGAAATGCAGACAGCAGAACAGAGGATGGCTGGTTCAGTGCAAAGATCCCAGGTTGTGAAGTCTGAGGCCCTGGGCCAGAATCTTCCTTCTCCCTTCTGGGTAGCTCTTTGGTGAGTCGGTGACCTTTTTTCTTGGCATCGGGTTTTTCATCTGTAAAAGATAGAGATTGGACTGGACGATTTTTCACCCTTTCTTCCCTTGATCTTATGAGTTTAAAGAACAGAAACGAGGAGTTTGATTCACTTAGAAATGACACAAACTCAAGGCAAGAGTTGTCCATACACTTAGAAAATTGTACAATGCCAAACTCATTTTTTGTAGCGTCTGCGGCAGCATTGAACAGAGAACCACATCTAGATTCATACACTGGCAGTGTGACATTGAGAGCAAGCCACTTAACTTCCCAGGTGGCTCTAGACCATAGATTGCAGAACTGATGCTGCTGTGCTTTGGAAAAGGGAATTTCCTCACCAGGAAATACCTATATATACACCAATGAAAGTATAGAGCTGGACCAAAGAAGTAAACAAATAGGAATTTTCCAAACATTTTCTTAAATGCCATGGCTATAATTCAATTTCTTGACAGAGTCATAAACCACCAGCAGGAGTAAAACTAAATTGGTAAATTGCTAGAGATAGAAAACATGGAATTAAACAGCAATATCTATGATGAATAAAGGTCAGAAGAAAAAGGGACTGTCTAGGCCAGTAAACAGCCTGCCCAGAGCAACAATTTCCATGGTGAAGGAGTTAGTGTCTCTCATTTCCAGGAGCAGCGTACTCTGGTGAGGAAGGCAACAAGTAGGAAAAACCCACAAATAAAACCTAAAACAATTGGGCTCCATAAATAGGAAATAAACACAAAACCCCTACATCTTTCCTAATTAATATTTTTATTTGGGAAGGAATTATTTCTGAAAATAAGTAAAGTAGGAAAAATAAGTTAACCACCTTAAGTGAAGGAAGGAGTGAAAAAGAAATACGTTTGTTGGAGTAACTTGAAATATTAACCCCTTGGAAACTGCAGATATCTATTTAGTAAGAGATGGAAAAGAGCTATCAGATCGCTGCACTGGGATCACCTCTGGAAGCCTCAGGGATAGCATGTAGTCCCCAGACAGATAACACACTTGCTCCCAGCCAGGAGGCCATCATCCTAAGTATTCATTTGGCAGACATCCTGGAAAATAGTAGTTGTTATAAGGGTTAAGTTACTCTTCTCAGAGATCCTTATTGGGCATGATAAAAAAAAAAAAAACTCCTCAAAGCGCAAAGTGTATATATGCTAATGTACATTTTAAAAGATGTACTATGTAGTATTTACATAGTGGGTCAGATTTGCATTCCATGAAATTCAAAAGGAAGAAAAGAGCTCTGTGAGATGAGAATCCAGCTCATTGTCCTCTGTGATAGAGTTTGGAGACAAGTGATCCAATAGCCATTACTTTCGGAGATCGTGATTTTATAAGCAGCAAGAGTTTCAAATGTCAGCTAGCCCATGTTGCACTGGATTGAGTCAATTGTATGCAGTAGGTTAGAGGAAAAAACAAAACAAACAACCCTTCATCCCAATTTATATGAAAGAATATTAGATATGGCCATTGCTGCCTCAATTAAAAGAGCAACCTGGAAGGAAGAGGTCCTAACTCCTCTAAATTCACATTTGTCTTTCATGTTCTTTGGTTTAAAAAGAGGAAAATACAAAATGAAATGCTAGTTTCTGTGAAATATGCAAGGGAAAGTATTTAAATCTTTAAAATAGACTCTTGTCCACTCAATATGACTAGTAATTGTTCAAGGTTATTTTATATTGTAAAAAAAAAATCAAAATCAAAGCAGTCCTTAAAAGGGCAGGCCCACAAGTATGCAATTGACTAATTTATTCTAGAATACTCATATCTTCAATACTCCTGTACCCCCACATGCCAAGTGAAAAAAACATTATCATTCCACATTTCTGTTAGGGGTCAAAATGACTATTTTAAGTGCAACTTTTTAATCCTTTAGTGGAAATGCAAAAAAGACTCTCTCTCTCTCTCTCTCTCTCTCTCTCTCTCTCTCTCTCTCTCTCTCTCTCTCTCTACCATCTTTCTTTGTTCCCCCCCCCCCCAACTCTACTTTTAAAGTCTGACTCTGGAGCTATAGCTATAACATCCTTATTCTGGGACATAACACTTTATTTCTATAACTGAAAAAGTATAAACTTAAACTAAAAATATAAATTGTTTTTCTGTAAGAAATGTTTGCCCAATGGGAAAACTGAGAAATGTGAGTCACTTTTATAGACCATCTCTCTCTTAACCTTTGTTGAATATCGTTCTTAAATTTGGTGGTCAAAGGTCAGATGGAGCCAGCTCAAAAATTGTGACTAGCTCTTGTTGTTGGAAGCCTCTTGGTCTGCTCTGAATCATGACTTGGAGCAAGAGGTCACTCAGAGGAGACTCTTTGCCTTCTAGCTGGGGGGGTTGGGAGGAGGGGGAAGCATCTGCTCTGAGGAGCGGGTCCCCTGCCTGCTATGTCAAGATTCAGAAATATAGTGGCTGTAACTTAGGATCTGACTGCGGATACTAGAAATTGAACTTCACGCATGATCAGGACAGAGCTGAACTTCCCTGTTCCCAACTCTTGGGTTGTGTTTGAGCAGCGGTCAAATTATTTTGTCATTTGGGACGGCCAAAAGTTTGCCCAACAAACATACAGAACATAACCATCTTATTTCAAAGTGAGGCTATGAAGTCATAAAAATTCCACTGTACTTTAATCTGTAGCACATATGTCTAAGTAGAACAGGAGTTCACTGTGGGTAGATTTCAGAGTTCAATAAGCTTGGATGGGAAAAATCTTTATTTTACTTTACAAAATTTTTTATATTTTATATTTATAGTCATCTTTATTTCAATATAAATGGCTTCTTTTATAATCTTATATATTTTATTTGCTATTAGAAATGAAAGAATCATCCATAGTCATATACATTTTCAAGGCAAGGGAGAAATATAGATTTAATCAATACTGCTAGGTGGAGTTGGTTATATATTGATTACACATCAATAAAGTCCAATAATTACAATTGCTCATTGTTTAGCTTTTGTCTCTTTAAGAATACAAAGTAACAATGTTTTCTAATTCATACAAGACTGTATTTTCAAAGGATAGAAAGAGGTTAGGTCACTATTACTAGTATGTCCTCTGAAGAGATTATTTGTTCCTGATTATTAAAAACATTAATTTATTTAAAAACATTTATTCTGAGAAAGGGTTCCTAGGCTTTCCCAGACTGCCAAAGGGATCCATGGCACAGAAAAAGGTAAGAGCCCAGTATCAGGGTAGCATCTTTCCAGCTTCCAATTTCTGAGGGAAGAAAGGTGAGAACTTTTTAAATCTATGATAGGAGAAAAATGACTTAACTGTAATATCGTTCTTTGGGAACACTTCCGAATATGAATCCTGTTCACTGTTTAAAAAAACAAAAAACATCTTAATGAGAAGATACCTGTAATAGTTGTAGTATCTTTCTTTTGCCCAGATAATGAAGCTCCAACTCTCTCCCTCTCCCCCTTACTCTAAACCACTCAAAGCTTCCACAAACTGAATATGTTAGCAGCATGATTGGAGGGACAACAATCATAAATATAGGGTAATTAAAAAAAAACCCTTCATTTCTTCTGATCTTTCTATATTTGACTTTTTAATTAGCATCACATTTAATTGGTATAAAATAAGTTTGTTGTAAGAAATGAAAGAATTATGTATAGTTATATACATCTCCAAGGAAAGGGAGAAATATAGACTTAATCAATCCTGCTAGGTGGAATTGGTTATATATTGATTATACATAAATAAAATCCAATAATTACAACTGCTGATTGTTTAGCTTTTGTCCCTTTAAGAATACAATGTAACAATGTTTTGTAATTCATATAAGATCATATTTTCAAATGGTAGAAAGGGGCTAGGTCACTATTACTAGTATGTCATCTGAAAAGATTATTTGTTCCTGATTATTAAGCTATCCCTTAGATTTGAGCTGTTCCTCGAGAGAGGAACTTTTTAAAAAAAATTCTCTGAAGAAGTGATGCAAATTAGGGCAAGCTCACAAGGCCAAAGAGAAGGCCAGGACTGAAAAAAGAATAGGTTAGTGAGAAGACTTGGTCTCCACTTCCAGCTGGGCTACTAGGTAACTATGTCATTCCTGCTCTTCAACACTCAGTTTCCTCATTAGGAGCCAGACTAGATGACTTCTAAGATCCTTGGTGACTTGCAAGTTGTATCAATCTATATACATTGTTGCTTACAGGGTAGCTGGAGGAGCCATGGGAGGGCCTGTAAAACCATCTATAATACTAGGATGACCAGGAACTGGGTTTTTTTTACTGGCCTGCTTTGTTTTCACTTGCAAACATTCACAGATTACTCTCATTTTGGGAGAGGTCTCTTTTAACAAGTTAGGAAGACTAATTATTAATTTAGGAAAACTAATAATGCTGTGACTTTCATCTGAAAATAGAGGTAAAATTTCACATTTATTAAACCGTTTACCTCTCCGTTTTTTTAAAAAAAGGTAACAAATCTATTTTCTCACCCTCTCACTCACCCACATGTCGAAAAAAAAGAAAAACTATTTTCTTGTAACAAACCTGCATAGTCAAGCAAGACAATTCCCAAAGGGCATATTCAAATATATATGTATATACATAAACATATATATGTATATACATATACATATACACACACGCATATGTATGTATCATTCCAGATCCTAAATCTTTGACTTCTATGTAATGGATAGCTTGTTTCATCATTGGTCCTCTGCAATAATCAATGCTCATTCTATTGATCACAGTTCTCATCAAAGTTTTTGTTTTAATAGTGTTGTTATTGCATCAATTGTTCTGGTCCCATTCATTTTTCATTAGTTTATAAAAGTTCATAAAATTATTCATTTTTATAATGTTGATGTTATACTATAAATTGTCCTTCTGGTTCTGTTCCATTCACTCTGACTTGGCTTCCTACAAAGTCTTTCCATGTCTCTTCGAAAGCATCTATTTCTTCCTTTATTATAGCACAATAGGACTCCATCACATTCATATACCATAACTTCTTCAGCTGCTCCACAATTAATAGACATTCCCTTGAGTTTTCAGTTAGTGAGAGATCTCTTCAGGGAGCACCCATTTGCCTGATTCCTACTGGTACCCAAATGCCTCTGGTCATGGTTTCTTGTGGCATTTCAGAGGTATATAATGCTAGAGACACTAATATATCCATAATGCATATGCATATAGCAACAAGCAAAGCAAATGTACACATAATTCTAAGATGGGAAGTAGGTGGGGAACTAGCTACTTTGTTTTATTATCGAACACTCAGGTTAGCAATCTGAGTAATACTCAAACTGTTTATCATGAGACACAAAAATGATGACATAAGGACAACTTTGAATAAAAAAGATAGGGTGCAATGGGATAAAATGTCTTCGGGAAGGATCATTTTAAGATTTATAGAGGAAATGCTTTCCTTGGCTTCTGTAGTTGTAATATCCAAACCAGCTGAAATAGCCAAAAAAACCCCAACAACAATGCAAAATGCTTCTGTAAGAAAACCAATAACATCTTAGAGTTACTTGTTTTGTGAGGTAAACACAATTATAGCAAGTATTAATAGAAAGCCAGAGGCCTGGAGAAACAAATTAACAATCTGTGGACTGGAGAGAACACAACTTTTATAGGCAAAGAACCTTTTGGAAGGAAAGTAAAATTATTCAGTTTAGGTAACACACTGGTAGAAAGCCTTCCACCAATTTCATAAAGAATGGTTTTGAAAAGTCAAATGGCAGAACGATAAGTTTACTATCCTAGTTGACTCTAAACCAGGACTGGGGAACTTGCGGCCTTGAGGCCACATGTGACCCTCTAGGTCCTCAAGTGCAGCCCTTTGATGGAATCCAAACTCCAAGTTTCAGTCAAAGGGCTGCACTTGAGGACCTAGAGGATTTGTTCTGTGAAGTTTGGCTTCAGTCAAAGGGCTGCATTCCAGGACCTGGAGGGCCACATGTGACCTCAAGGCTGCAGGTTCCCCACTCCTTCTCTAAACAAATGTAAGACAGAGATTAGGTTGAGATTTCTGCCTCTCTGCACCCTCCAACCACCCAAGATGGGTAAGCATATTTCAACATTTGTCAAATATAATCAGGCATTTTAAAAAACTATTAGATTTGTGAATTCATTGATGTGAAATTCTCCGGGAACTCCATCTGCCCATGTAGAGAGATGTCTGGGACAGCATAACTAGTATATGGGACACACAGCTTCCAGCACAGCTAAAAATGGGACTCAAACCCAGGTTTTCTTGTCCTCAGGGCCAGGTCTGTAGCCACTACTCCATGCTCTCAGCATATTTTTAGCCCTATCAATCCTAAATGTAGTAACATATAAAGAGATAGTTTCTTCAGGAATATAATGGATACTGGTAGAAAAATGATACCAGAAGAGTAAATAGGTTTTTAAAATAGTTGCTTTAACTTCTCTAAGGTATTATTTGTAAAAAATGTGTTCCTTTCATAAGACACCATTACTCTAAGACCTGAGCTTGCCTATCACCATCAGTTAATATCTAGATATTACTGGGTTTTAGATGTGTTCTAAATGCTAATGGTGCCACTAAAACATGTTTTTCCCCTGGGTTATATTGGCTTGGTTATTTCACTAATAGGATTCTCCTGTAATGACAAGACTGAAAAGCCCGGTAGGAAAAACAAAGATAGGCCTAAGCAGGTATCAAAAGAACTGATTGTAGAACAAGGAAATAAATGAAAACATGAAAACCCATCTGAAGCAAACCCAAAGCTATCAGCTAGAGGTGGTGCTTTTAAAACTAAAGAACCCATATGTGTGGCTCTTCTGGGCTTAGTAGGATGGAGAATTAGAGAAATACTCATATATATCACTTTTACTTTGAACTTAATTAATTTGTTTTATTCTAGCAACAAAAAAGACTGAATTTGGGATTGATCACTTAAGCACATTTACATAGGGGTCAGCTCTGATTTTTGGTGGAATTTTTCCCTTTATTGAATGAAACCCTTACAAGAAGAAAAAGCTACATGACACATACCACTCATGAAAACATTGCTGACACTTTTCAGCAAATATGCAGACTCCAAAAATAATCTAGAGTGTACCTGTTACAGACCTTGCCTACAGACTTGTTACCTTGCATTTTCCCATTGAAAGACAATCTTTTCTGTCTTGCGATCATGCACAAATTTCTCTTTCCCTTGTCCTTCTTCACTCCAACCTCCCCTCTCTCCAATATGAAACCAACCCACAACAACAGCCACATATCCCCTCTCTGGAAATGTTATTCTCACGTTGTCTCCACCCTGCTGCCAGGGCTGGTATGAGCCTTCCAGGGGGTGGTGACAGCTCTCTAGAAAAAAGCAGCCCATGAAAGAGGTACATGACAGGGGCTTCTGTCTTACGTGGTCCTTAGCAGCATGGGATGGGCTGACGGAATGGTTGGGGCAGTGAGCACGGCCTGGCAGGGGGACTGGGACAGGCCACATTAATTCTCACTAGCAGACAGAATCTTCTACCAGCAGAAGGAATAAAAATGAAATATGGAGTATATGTTTAATTATCAGAAAGACTTAGGGAGTGAAGAGGCAAAGCTAACAAGCAATAATTCCATTCAAGAAGGAGAGCTTCATAAAGTTGGGGGTGAGAAGATGGATGTATCATTCACTACCAAGACTTAATTTTTCTTTGAAGGTCTATATAAAGACAACAACACAACGCTGATATTAATGTAGCACTTGAAAGTTTCCATAAATTATCATTTTGGACAACAACATTGTCTTCCAGTCCCTAGTTTAAGCCTGGGTAAGAGAGCAGCAGCAATCTCCAAAGAAGATGAAGAGACCCTGTCAGACTGACAGGAGCTGAGTGACTGTCTCCTTTTGTGGAGCCAAATTGTTTCAATGGGAATCAACTTTCAAGTGTATAAATTTCAGTTTGGGCATCATTTTGTATAATATTTGCTTTCAGAGTTTTCAATGATTCTCTCCAAAGGTAATTAGTTAAATAAATCCACCAAGAAACACAAAACTTTCCTGCAAAATAATATGATAATTTGTTCAGAAAATATGACTGAGTTCTGAGACAGAAGACATAAAAGCAAGAAAAAATTGCAAAGCCAAAGAATCCGTAGTATAGCTAGTCCAAAATAGGAATTAGAAAATTCTTCACTGTCTGTTATAAAGGAAAAAAAAAATGTGACCTCTACCTTCCCTAAATGGGTTATTTCTACTTCAGATCATTTGCTGCACAGAATTTAATTTGTTCTTCTCGACTTATAATCAGTACTAATTTCTTCATTATTAAAGCATTTTGTTCACTTAATATGGAATTCCATCATGTAATGGAAAGGTAGCATGGACTTTTGGAAAGAATACTGGCTTCGAAATCATATGACTTGGATCTAAATCCCAGCAGTGCTGCTTACTGTAGTGTTGCTTAACAACTGTAGGTCTCAGTTTCCTCATGTGAAAAATGAGGTACTTGGATCAGATGATACTGTAGGATCCTTTCTCATACTAAGTTCTGTGTCATAACATTGTAGGTAAAATGTAGTTGACTGACATTTTGGATATAGAACATGTCTCTTCATTTTAGCTTAACATTTTTGTCTATGAAATACCACTGTTATTAATACTCTCTTAATAATTTGTCCAAATAGAGGAAAGTGCAGATATATATGCAAGAAAATTCTGGTATAGGCTTCTCTCTCTCTGTTTCTCTCTCTCTCTCTCTCAACTCCTTACCTCCAAATTTCCACTCCCTCCTTGTCTCTATTTCTCTCTTACCCCATCCTCCAACTCTGCCCACAATCAGCAATGCATTTATTAAGTGCCTATTATGTCAGATGCTGAACTAGGTCCTGAGGAATACATAAATGAAAATGAAACAATTTTTACCTTGCTTACATCTACTGGGGACAACACATGCATATAGTGAGTACTCTGGTTCCAACATCCCAGAGCCAGGCTGGCTAAATCTCACTGTCAGTGTTCTAGGAGTATCTTTGAGAGGTTGGGGGTATTTTTCTCTCATGCTATCAGCTTGAGCCTCCATTCCAATGCGGTCTCCCAAACTGTGAGCCAGTAGTGACTACCACTCCAGTTCTATTTGACCAATTAATATCACCCAACTTTTATAATGAGATACTTACTTTGAAAATATAAGGAACATAAGTACAAACATTCCTACTCCTCCTCCAATACCCAAGGCACACACTCTCTCTTCCACCACCTCAGTCTCTGGGAAGAGTGGATTCAGAATTTCTGTGTAATATTACTCCCACAAAGTTCACAGCCTCATGTGGCACTGCTGACGGATAAGTCCCTGGGCTAGGTCCTCATTCTTTTGGCCTCGATCCTGGGCTGGTTTGAAACTTGGCATAGACTCAGTTACTGGATCTCCTGGTGGCTTACTCTCCTGACCTTTTGAAACTCACAAGGATGGAGCTTCCAATCTTCCTCACCTAAAATGAAAGAACAAATACCAAGGAAAAGAAATGAGTTTGGATCCATGGACAATGTGTCAGTTGTAGATGGGGAAAGCCCAAGTACTTTCTCTTTATACCATTGTCTCATTGGAATGCCAATAGACTGGAAGAAACCAAACCAAGAGAAGGGCCAAGGCTATGGTCAGCTAGAGCTTTTTCAATGATATCTTCACTCCTACTTATGCGACCAATCAAAAATGCTCCTTTTTATCCCATAGCATGTCTGTCAGAACCAGTTATAGAATGTCCACATGTGCTTTAAAGTCTCACCAAGAATTCTCATTATACTTCGTTACGACTTTCCAGAAAAAGGCTCTCCAACCTTTTCTATATAGAAGATTACATCAAAGGCTCTCTGGTTATTGGCTGAGAGATCTGCCTCAGTAGTTTTTCTTGCATATTGGACAATTTTGGACTCGACAAATGGATTCAATAAGGTTAAACTGTTTACCTTCCTGCATGGGAAGAGCATAGTTGTAATGCCTGAGAACTTTATCATTATTAGGGCAGTTAGGAGTCTACATAGACAGAGGGTATAGCTATGACTTGAATGTGATGGGGTAATATCTTTAAAAAAAGGAGGTAAGAAAGAGAAATGCATTGGGAGAAGGGGGAAGGGAGAAGTACAATGGGGTAAATTATCTCACATAAAAGAGGTACAGAAGAGCTCTTCAGTGGTGGGGACAATGTGGGTGGGGGCAGCACTTGAACCTTAAGAAAGGCAGTGGTCAGAAGTGAAACACTTTTGAGGATGGACAGGGTGGAAGGAGAGAGAGAAAGAGAGCGAGAGAGAGAGAAAGAGAGAGAGAGAGAGAGAGAAAGAGAGAGAGAGAGAGAGAGAGAGAGAGAGAAAGAATTGGATAAAATGGAGAAAAATGGGATGGAAAGAAATACACAGTAATCATAATTATGAAAAATTTTTTACAGCAGGTTTCTCCGAAAGAAATCTCATTTCTCAAATGTGTAAAAACAGAGTCAAATTTATAAAAATAAGATCTACTTCCCAATTGATAGTCTAAGGATATGAACAGACAGTTTTCAGATAAAAGTAATCAAAGTTATCTATAGTCATATGAAAAAATGCTCTAAATCAGTATTGATTAGAGTAGTGCAAATTAAAAAAAATTCTGAGATTGGTTAATATGACATAACAGGAAAATGACAAATGTTGGAGGGGCTATAGGAAAATTAAGACACTAATGCATTGTAGATGGAGTTGTGAAGTGATTCAACCATTCTGGAGAGTGAATTGGAACTGTGTCCAAATGGTTATAAAATCATGCATACCCTCTGACCCAGCAATAGCACTACAAAAAGTAAAAAGAAAAAAGACACATATATACACAAATATTTACAGTGGCTCTTTTAGTGATGGCAAAGAATTCGAAATTGAAAGGATGCCCATCAATTGGGGAATGGCTGAACAAGTTGTGGTATGTGATTGTGATGGAATACTATTGTGCTGTAAGAAATAATGAGCAGGATCCTCTAAGAAAAGGAAAGACTTACAAGAAGTTATGCAAAATGAAATGAGAAGGACCAGGAGAACATTGTACCAGTTACAGCAATATTGCACAATGATCAACTATGAATGTCTTAGCTATTCTCAGCCATGCAATGATCCAAGACAATTCTGAAGGACTTATAATGAAAAATGCTATCTCCAGAGAAAGAACTAATGGAGTCTGAATGCAGATCAAAGCACGCTTTAAAGTTATTTTTCTTTTTTTCAGGGGGAGTGTGTCGTGTTTTCTTTTTTTTTTTTGGAGGGAGGAAGGCAGGGCAATTGAAGTTAAGTGACTTGCCCAAGGTCACACAGGTAGTAAGCGTGTCAAGTGTCTGGGGCTGGACTTGAAGTCAGGTCCTCCTGACTCCAGGGCCAGTGCTCTGCTCGCTGTGCCACCTAGTTGCCCCAGTGTTGTGTTTTCTTTCACAGCCTGACTAATATGGAAATATGTTTTGCATGACTGTACATTTATAACCTGTATGTAACTGGGGGGAGAGCAGGAGAGGGAGGGAAGAGGATTTTGGAACTCAAAATTTTAAAAAATGAATGTTAAAAATTGTTTTTATATGTAATTTGGGAAATGATGAAATAAACATATTTTTAAAAAGAACTTTGTTTGACAAGATTATTTATAGGAATGAATTAAGTAGCATGCTGAGGGGTGACCTACACAGGTTGACCTGTAGAACTCTATTACACTGGGGTAGGGAGAATGAGACGTCCTCCTAATCTTGCTATACGTTAAAAAAAGATAACATGATGTCTTTACCATCAAAGATAGACATTAAAGCTTTGGATTCTAATATCATAGTTCCGTTTGTGCTTATGGTGGAAGTAGAAATTGCAATCACAACAACAACAACAACAACAACAACTACAACAACAACAACTACTACTACTGCTGCTGCTGCTGCTGCTGCTACTGCTACTCCTTCTCCTCCTCCTCCTCCTACTGTTACTGCTACTGCTTTTATTGCTACTACTACTACTGCTACTACTACTACTACTACTGCTACTATTGCTCCTCCTCCTCCTCCCACTACTACTGTTACTGCTACTGCTTCTATTGCTTCTACTACTACTACTACTACTGCTACCACTGCTCCTCCTCCTCCTCCTCCCACTACTACTGTTACTGCTACTGCTTCTATTGCTTCTACTACTACTGCTACTACTACTACAACTACTACTACTACTGCTACTACTGCTCCTCCTCCTCCTCCTACTGTTGCTGCTACTGCTTCTATTGCTACTACTACTTCAAGAATGGGAAGAAACATCCAGATTAGACCTAGTGTGTATAAAGCTGATCCATGCTGAAAGTGACATAATGATAAGGGTCCCAAGGAACCAATTTACAAAGCATCTAAAGATATGAAAGATCCCAAGGCATGCAAAAATATTAGACCTTTTTAATATTAGACCTTAATAATAGAGGTTACCGAGAGAATACCAACAACTTCTAACTTGTACCTACTTTCCTATCCACAAAATAGCAAAAAATTCTTTTGAGACTTATCTACTCGTACAGGGAAGGCATCTTACTGTGGATATTGGTAGGGAACAAGTTGGCTTTTATAAGAGATATTCTACAGTGCTCCATTTTATCCTCCACTTCAAAGTGATTTTCATAAAGGGAAGATCTGACCACATCACTCCTTGTCTTAACCTCTGGTGACTTCCTTTTATTTCTAGAATGTAATATAATTTTTCTTTTCAATATTTCAAGTTTTTAATAATATAGGAAGCCTTTTCCTATATTTCCAGGCATCTTACACATTACTCCCTTCTATGAAACTGATAGCTCCATATTATTTGCCGTTGTCCATCATGAAGCTACATAGGACATCGCTGTGCCTTTGTTTTGATTGTTCTCCACATTTGGAATATTTTTCCACCTCATCTCATAAAATGCCATCGTCAGGTCTGACTCACTCTCCCAAGTTGTTAGTGCCTTCACCTAAAATATACATTCACTATATATTTTGTATGTCCCTATTTATATGCATTTCATTTCCCCCATTCAAACATAAGCTTTTTGTTGATTTTTGATTTTTCTTTTTATCCCTAGTCCTTACTGTGGTTCATAGAATACAGTAAACACTTAATAAATGCTTATTCATGATTTGATGTTCACCATTAACAGAAAGATTTTAGAAAATACAAGATCCTATTGTGAATATTGTTTGTTGACTAAAAAAATTGATTTGATGTAATAAAAACTACATCAAAAGTGCTTTTCTAATAAGTTTACTCTTATCCATACATAAAAATCAAGTAAGATTCCTTGGGAAATATAACAACAAAAATAACTTTCCTCGGGGCGGAGCCAAGATGGCAGCTGGGAAGCAGTGACTGGCGTGAGCTCCCCACCAAGTTCCTCCAAAAACCTATAAAACAATGGCTCTGAACCAATTTTAGAGCTGCAGAACCCACAAAGTGGCAGAGGGAAGCAGGGC
>CM053623.1:290159812-290181536 GCA_028646595.1 Phalanger gymnotis | reverse complement strand
GAAAGAGAGAGAGAGAGAGAGAGAGAGAGAGAGAGAGAGAGAGAGAGAGAGAGAGAGAAAACACAGAGACAGAGAGACAGAGAGTTCTGACATGTCAAGATGACTGAAGTTCTTCATTCTTACTCCATCAAGCCTCCATGCCAGCCTCGTGATTTGTTTCCTACACTCCTCATCTGTTTCTTCTTTCTTTTCAGGTAGTCTCAAGTACGCTGCACTGACAAAATTCTTTTCCCCCTTCCTTTGACCTTCATCCTGATAATTTTTCTTATGTCCCTTGGATTTCCTCACTTGGATATAATTTCTTAATATATAATCCTACCCCCTCCCTGCTTCAACTCCCTCTTACATATTCTGTTTCTTTTGAATAAAGTATACTCATCCAGAACCATAATCTAGTCATGCATTTCATCCCACGGAATCTCAGCGATACCTATGATATCAAAATTGTCCTTTGTATCAGGATTTCAGGTCAAAGTAGTCACCTCCTTATAGAGTCAAAGAAAGGAGAGTGATAAAAGTTGTCCCTTTTCTATGTATGCTTAGTTGTTGCTCAGGTCATTTGGACTGAAACCTGGCAGTGAATATCTGAGTGTGCTTCAAGGTCTGGTCTTCACAGGTATGTATGTTCACCTAAGCTTCATCAGGAAGGACACTGATAAACTTGATAGCATCCAGAAGGAAGGTATAAGGTCCCACTGATGTGGCTCTAATGATCATCCCCACTTCTGAAGTCATAAGGAGGAAGAAATCATAGATCTCCTAGACTCCAAAGCTACCCACTATGTCTTTCACCCCAGATCGCTGTTTTTCTAATTGAGGGTTGTTGGAGAAGCAGGTGCAACAGATTGGTAAATCAAACTCAGAGCAATAGAACTGTGATTGAGTTATTTTGAAAGTGAAGCATAGGTAACAGGTTAATCAGGAAGGGTCCAAGAGTAGGTCAATTCTAAAGATCAGGGCCCAAGTTGGTACTTAGGGCCAGAATTAAACTGTTAGAACCTTTTCATATGAAAATACTTTATCTTTGCCATCTGTTAACTCATCTTCCTGTACCTTCTCCTGCTTTCCCTTGTAATGTTTTGTATACAATTACCCTTTCAAAACCTAAAACTTTGAGACATCTGAGAATTGTAGGCTCTAGGCCTCCCTGCTTCCCGCATATACTGGGTGGTAGGGAGCTGATGAGAGCTAGGGGAAGTGTTGGTGACAATCCAGTAGATGCCAGTGTCTGGCTAGCTGGTACAGAAAGAGTAATGGGAGATGAGATGTTGGCAAAAGTATAGTGTGGATGTGTCGATACACCTGGGTACCACCGACCCACACTCTGTGCATGTCTATGGGCAATGGACCATTACTGAGCCACGCATCAATCTTTAGTGCTTGGATGTGGGAGCAGAAGAGGGCCAGTAACCCGCAAGGCCTGGGGGCTGCTGTCTTCCCAAGGAAGCCTTCCCTAACCCTTGGTTAGGAGGCAAGCACTCTTTCCCTTCCCTGCTCCTTGAATATATTTCATTTTGTCTGTTTGGTTTTGGAATGGACCTCTGATTTCAAGGGGTCACTCTGTGAGAAAGTGTGCAGTACCAATGAAAATTGGCCCCTGTTCCCCAACTTTTAATCTCACAGAGTTGCCTGTGTTCCTCAGAGGTTCGGTGACTTGCTCAGGGTCACATAACCAGTATGTGTCAGAGGCGGGAATCGAATTCAGGTCTTTCTGACTCCCAGACCTGTTCTCTATCCACTCCTCCCTGTGACCTCTCATTCTCTATTATATTATGTTTATTTATATACATTCCCTCCTTCCCCTAATTGATAGTAATCTCATTTAGGGCAGAAACTATGTCTTATTTATCCTCATCTCTCCAGCAGTCACTAGCATAATAGCTTGCGCACAGTAGGAATTCAGTAACTATTGAATTAGAAAAATATTAGCTTATATTGCTTTTTTACATAAAATGAAAGTCATTTTATGATGAGAAAAAGAAAAGAAAATGTTTATGAGAAAGTCACAGAGCATTGATTCAAATCATTTCAGCTGTAACTCTAAATAGTATCCATTTAGAAAAATACTTGTTGTACTTTTTGCTTCCTCAGGTCCTCAGCCTGCTCGGGGCTGCCAAACATCTGTAACTTTAAAAGCATTTCAAAGGAGGAAAAGCAGAAAAGAAAATCCACTTAAAATATTTCAGCCTGCCTCCCGCTGCATTGAACGGGGTTTGAATGTGATTTGGATGCCAACACTCCTGACTAATCTTTGTGTGAGGAAGTGAATGTTAGATTGAAATGGGAAACTGAAGCGGGTCATTCCCCTTTTGTTGAGCTTCTCCTTCTTGTCAAACCACTGGGTGCACGTTGTATTTCTTGTTTGTCACTGATAGCCTATCACAATGCCCCTTCTGTTAGGATGCTGGACCTGAAACTCCCACTAGCCAACAGAGCATAAACACTAAGGTGGAACTACCTTCCAAAAAGCTCTCCCATACAATGGCTGCTGCTGTCACCAGGACAATCAAGTGGATCTCATGGTGCTCTATTTTTTCCCATCATATACATGACAGAAAGTCTAATGGACCTTGTTAGTTTCTTTAGTAGCTTTTAAGGCCCTATAAAATGACTTGTTATCAGTCCCATCTATGTTCCCAAGATGTCTACCTGGATGTCAGAGATCACTGGCATTGGCTATGTTTTTATTCCTTCAATGAGCATGAAGAAGATAAGAAACTAGAGAGGGAAACTGTTAGCTGTGCAGAAGGAAAAAAACTCCCATTAATGAAGAATTAAAATTTCTCTCTCATCTTGTCACAGGTGTTTCACAAACTTCTGAAGTTGCAAGGCATAAAGGAATATATTATTTTAGTCTGGCCATTATTGATTATACAGATTATGAATGAATTTGGATCAGTGTGTTAAGGATTTTGAACTACTTTCCCTGTGTGGGAGATAGTAATAATGAAGATAATAATTATTATTTTTCCACTTTACAGGGGAAGAAACAGGTTCAGAAGGTTCGAATGATATGCTCACAACTCACACAACTGTTAAATGTAAGAAATTCAAGATCTCCTGGGATGACATTAAGCAATCTTTCCACTATACCATGTTCCTGGCCTCCCTTTGTTATATCATATTGGAAGTTCATGAGTCATTTTGTAATCTTTCTACTCTGTAATACAGGAAAATGAATTTAGCAAAAAAGCAAATTTAGAGAGCTTCAAAAAGTGTCTGCATTGTTATAAAAATTCCCTGACATTGTTCCTAATATTTGACATAAAGAGAAAAGAGAATTGAGGTATGTTCACATTTAGGGGCCAGGAAAAAGGTGAAAGCCCAGCAAAGTAGTCAGAGAGGAAGGGGGAGAACTATGAGAAAAGCCAGTGCTATTGAAATTAAGGAATGAGAAAGTATCGATCAGGAGGAGGAAGACAACAGCGTCAAATGCTATTACAGCAACACAAATCTCAGACGTTTGGAGCTGGAGGGGATCCAGTTGCTATACAGTAAATCGAATTTCCAAAAGGAATCCCCACTTTCGTAGGTGATCCAAAGGGTCATCCTCCATATTCTGCTCTATGACATCCAATGGAGGGAACACTACCTCCTAAGAGAACTTTTCCATTTTGGGACAGCCCCGAGGGAGTTTTTCCTGACATTGATTCTAATTTGTCTCTTTACAATTTCTACTTATTGCTCCTATTTCTATTTTAAAGGCCAAGCAGAACACATTTCTTCCATGTGATAGCCCTTCAGATACTTAAGGATACTTAAGGATAGTTCACATGTCCCGGAGTCTTCATTTCTCTAGCCTAAACATTCCTTCAAATGAACCTCTTATGATGTGGACTCAAGGTTCTTGTCTACCCTGGTTGCCTTCTTCTGAACACTCTCCAGCTTATTAATATTCTTCCTCAACTGTGGTACCCCAGATTTGATGCAACAGTCGGGATGTGATCTGAGCAAAGCAGAGTAAAAGGGGATGATTGCTTTGTACCTGGAAGCTGTTTCTCGTTTAATGCGGCTTAGCTGTTCATTTGGTTTTTTTGACTATATCTCTCTACCCCTATCTTAGCCATACCATGTTGTTGACTCATGAGTTTGCAGTCCACCAAAATCTTAAGACTTTTCTGTACAAAATGACATCTGATTATGATTTCTCTTACTTGTGAAGTTAATTTTTTGGACCCAAAGATAAACTTTACATCGGTTCTTATGGGATTTCATCTGATTCAATTCAAGCTGTCAAACTCCTTTGGGACCCTGACTCTGTCTAGTATGTTAACTGGTAATCTGAGCATACACAGGCAATGAGGGAGAGAGGGGACATAAAAACTGGGAAACCCACCCATTGACATGCTCAATCCTGCCCAATTCAGCCATCATCAGTGGAGCTGGGAGCCGTGCCTTCTTGTACTCTGAGCTGCTCCCTTATCATGTCCCTCAGAAGCTACTGCCCTCTGGTCTACTGTTTCCCTGGGGTCTGCCCTGATTCATTACAGTAAGAGCACAGATCAGCTCTTTATTCCTCTCCTGCTGATATCAAGGCAACGCCTGTGTTGTTGGACTACATCTGATATCAAAGCTTTGAATACGGCCTGCCTCACATACCTCACTTCACACCACTAGGTAATGCCCTAAACCTGACCCTCCGATGCCAGGTTCCTGACCTACAAGATCCAGCCCAAAACCAAAGGTCTCTTTCTTCCAGGACCATAGCTATAGGAAAGGCTGATAACACCAGGCACAATTTCCCTTCTTTCCTAGGACTTGAAAGAAAACAACTTTGCTCTCTGCCATTCCCAGAACTCTTAAAGGTGGGAGCTCTGGTCAAAAGGCACATCCTCATCTTCTTGCTAACAAACTTCCATCTCTTACTCTTCCAACTCCAGTGATGCTGAAAAATTCCTCCCTTTTCCTGCCACCACCTTCAATTCCCATATCCACCTGAATCCTCTCAAAAACCAGCCCAGCTCTCCTCGTCTCTTCCTGATTGGCCTCTGCGACCCCTGGGAAGTCAGCAAACTTCTCATTATCTGAAATCTCTGCTTCTCTTGTTCATTGCGTTTCCTGGTGCTCATGGAGACCGGGCGGCCCCTCAAGACCGGGCATCACCAGCCACTCTCTCTAGAACTGAATACATCATCTCTAATGTGCCATAACACAGTTGTCCAGGAGGAGGAGCAAGCAAACTCTTTGATCCCCATGGCCACTTCAAGACTGTCCCTCTGCCACTATCACTTACTCAGTAACCTCTCCTCCTTTCTAGTTTACCCTGCACACATAGATCACTCTGGGCAGATCCTTGTGGCAATAACTTACAGGTCTTCAGGTCTTTCTCCCTTCTTTCTCAAGGTATTTAATACCTGGTTCATAGTCTTCCTTTCTACCCCAACTCCTATCTTCATACTAGGGAACTTATATATAGTGATATGTATATATATGGTATATATAACTATACATAGTGATAAATTCAGACACCCTAACCTCTCAATTCTTCAGTCTCCCATGACTTACACCTTCACTTTACCTGAACAATACAGAGGTGTTCATGCACTTGATCTCATCATAATAATGCACAAATAAACTAACATACGGTCAAGAATTTGGAAATCCCTCTATCTGAACATATTCTTCTATCATCCCATCTGGGGCAGCTAGGTGGTGCAGTGGATAGAGCACTGAACCAGGAGTCAGGAAAGTCTGAGCCTTAGATGTTTACTAGCTGTGTGATCCTGGGTAAGTCACTTAAACCCTACTTGCCTCCTTTCATCATCTGTAAAATGAGACACGATGGAGAAGGAAATGGAATCTCATTTTATCTTCACAACAACCCTTCCTGGTAGGTGCTGTTATTATCCCCATTTTACAGCTAAGGAAACTGAGGCAAACAGTGGTTAAGTGTCTTGCTAGGATCATATAGCTAGTAACTGACCAAATTTGAACTCAAGTTTTCCTGATCCCAGGCTAGGTGGGAAGAATGCAGACTGTATTTCATACATCTGCGTAAGAGGCAGACTGGGGTGCAAAAGCCTAGAGAGGAGAGATCTTCATTTCTTCTTTGAGAGAAATATTTGAGAGCCCAAACTAGGGGACTGACTCTGGAGACATGGAGAGAGATAGTTAGACTTTGCAAGGGAAGGAAGGTAGTAAAAATGGACCTGCATGCTCACCTGCCTCCCTAGAAACTTCAGGGTCTTTCTCTTGGTTGAGTGAGAATTCATCTTGCCTTCATCTTAAGAGCACTTTCGCTTGTATATTTTCTGATGTATTCTAATCCATCTAACTCCTCCAGTTTCTGCTTGCTGTCTGCTTGTATAAATGGCTTTCTGTGATCTCTGCCATTTGTGGTGATCTTTTGTATAATTATCTGTAAGAAGAAAGGAGTTAAGCCTATGTGCATAAGCCTAGCGTGAACTTCCCCAGAAGTGATCAGGGAAAGTGGCTTTTTGTTTGGCTCTAAAATTGTTTCCCTAGGCCAGCAAATTTAGGAAGGCTGTAAATATTATTCTAACCTAGGGGTAGAGAACCTGCAGCCTCGAGACCATGGTCTAACCTGATATCCCTCTCCCTGCTTCCCTTAAGGTAGAAATCCATCTCCCTTGGGAAGGAGTGGGCAAGATTTCAGAATTAGCTATGAATCCTTGCCCTTGCACTCATGGTCTATATGTTTAGACATTCTGTCCTGATGAGACTTCCAACATGGCCATATACACACCTCAAACTTCCTTGAGGCTCCAGTGCAGATGGAAGAAGGATGTAACTTAGGCCATCTCTGTTGAGGACAGCTTTATCCTTCCACTCAGCTAGCTTTTCAACCTCATAGTAAACTTTGCACTCTGCTGTATTCCAGTATCTGATCAGTTGTTAAATCTTACTGATGCTATCTCCTGCATAGCTCTTGACTCTGCTTTAGTACTTTGTCTCCTCATGGTCATTTCCTTCCCCTCGCCCCTGCTCTCGAGTTTAGGCCCTCATCACCTCTTACCTAAACTATCCCAGTGGCCCCAAGGGTCTTTCTCCTTGTCACCAATCTCTCCCCTCTCTGGTCCATCTTCCACATCGCTGTCAAAATGATATTCCCAAAGCACACTCTCCTTCTCAATATACTCTACTGATTTGCCCTTTTGCTCTAGGATCAAAGAGAGACTCTTCCATTTGGTAATTAAAGCCCCTCACAATCAGACTCCAGTCTATTTTCTCCAGATTTGTAGTATACACTCCCATTGATGCACTCAAAATTCAAAATCTCCAACCAAACTGGCCTGTTTGCTTTTCTTCATCTACAACATTCTATCTCCAATTTCTGGGCCTGTTTACAAACTGACTTGAATGCCTAGAATATATTTCTTCCTCACCTCTGCCTCTGGAAATTCTGACCTTCAAGATTTAGGTCAATTGTCATCTTCTGAAATTGCCATGTGTTTACTTATGTATACATGCTGTTATTCCTGCTAGAATGTAAGCCCATTGAGGGAAAGGACTATTTTTTGTCTTTGCATCTCTAGCACCTATTCCAATGCCTAATAGACATTTGGCAAAAATTTGCTGATGGATTGATTGATCAGCCATGTCTACCAGCTTTGTCTCAAAGGTAAATTCGATTAGCATGCCATGTACATTTTTATCCCAAGTCATTGATGTAAACATTAAACAGGGCAGAGACAAGTACAGAGCTTTCAGGCACTCCACTGGAGACTCCTTCCAAGTTTTTGTTGAATCATAAACAATTACTCTTAGAGTTTGTCTTTCAACCCATCCCATATCCATCTAACTGTCTTATCATAGAACCCACAATTTAAGCTATTAAAGCTGAAAACTTTCGGGACATGCAGTAGTATAAGTTACTTTATTAAATGCTTTTTTGAAAAATGTTTTTTGAAATCTATATAAATTATATTTACAACATTCTCTTGATATTTCCATTTAGTAACCCTGTCAAAAAAAAGGAAACAAAGTTATTCTACACTGTTTCTTAACACTTCCATTTCTAAATGTTCCTTAACTGTCTCTTTAAACAACTATTTTTTTCCCTCAGGAATTGAAGACAAACTCACTAGTTTATAGTTTGTAGATTCTCTTCTCTTCTCTTCTCTTCTCTTCTCTTCTCTTCTCTTCTCTTCTCTTCTCTTCTCTTCTCTTCTCTTCTCTTCTCTTCTCTTCTCTTCTCTCTGTCTCTGTCTCTCTCTGTCTCTCTGTCTCTGTCTCTCTCTGTCTCTGTCTCTCTCTGTCTCTCTGTCTCTCTCTCTCCGTCTCTCTCTGTCTCTCTCTCTCTCTCTCTCTCTCTCTCAGTTTGGGACAATATTTGCCCGTTCTCCCATTCTGTGGTTCTTCAAGCATTCTCCATGATATTTTTTTGTCTCTCCTTATTGGTGACTCAGCAATCACTTCTGCCAGTTTTTTCTATGCTGGAGAATGTAATACTTCTGAATTCTTTAGGTACAGCTATGTGTTCCCTTAAAATGTTCTTATCTTATCAACACTCTGCTAACTATTTCTGTCCTGTCATTTCCATTTCAAAGGTCATTATTTTTGACAAAGAAAATAGAAGTAATAGTAATTACTTCTATTAGTTTTTACTAATTGGTAATAGTAATTTATTATTTTAGTAAATTTTAATTTAAAATTTAGCAATTTTAATTTAAAATTAGTATTTTTTAAAAAATAAATTTAATTTAAAACTAAATAGTAAATTACTAGAAAGAGTGAAAATAGTAACTAAAATTAGTAATTTCTAATAGTAAAAAAAGTAATAGAAGTAAACTGGAGCGGCTTCAGAACCTCTTTCTATGGAGAGTTACCTCCACCCTGTCCACACCAAGCAGGGTCCTTTTCCTTGTTTGATCCTCATCTTTACCCACTAGAGCCAACACCCATCTGGTTTTCTTGACTTTCCCTGAAACCTTGGCCCATCCTGAACTTTAGTGCTTCTGATTGAGCCTATTGTTGCTGGTCTGGGCATTCATTCTTTGTAATACACCCTTGTTGTTATGTTCTCTAGATATCTTTTTTAAAAATCTTCTTTGATCTATGAGTTACTTTGCATCCATATCAGTCTTTTCATACAACTCCCTTTTTCCTTCATTCTTGGAATTATTTTCTTTTGTGTCTTTAAAATTTAATTCTTGAAAGTTTCCTATTTCTCCTGGGATCACTTCATTGATATAATTTTAATCCATGGGATCTTACTAGCCTTCTTCTGAAGACTTTGAAATCTGCTTTCCATGAATCCAGGGTGCATATTACATAGTATATCTTTAACTCTTCCAGATATTCTTGTTGGGCTTGTGCCCATTTGAATTTTTCTTTGAGGCTTTTAATAGCTGTTTTCCCATTGTTGTCTTCTTCTGAGTTTGTGTCTTGGTTTTCTCTGCCACCTTAGTAGCACTTTATGGTTAAGTTCTTTTGTTGTTTTTGTTTGCTCATTTTTATAGCCTGTTTCTTGACTTCGAACTTTATGTTAAAGTTGGGTTCTGTTCACCTGGGGGCAGGCTATGTCTCAAGCTTTGGGTTTTACCATGCTACTATTTTTAGAGCTAGTTCTGGAGGTCTGCAGGTTTTCAGTGCTTCTAAGGTGGTATGATCTGGGTAGAGGTGTGGTCACTGCTCTCCTGGTCTGTGCTCTTGTCTTTATCCAGGAAGGGACCTTGGTTCCCTGCAGCCACCAGCACTAGCGCTCCTTTTGGCCCTGGAACTGTGACGAGGTCCCCTGCTCTCCTGAAATCATAAGTGCTAACTGTCCTCTCTGCCCTGGAACTGTCATCAGGATTCCTGCTCCCTTGTGACTAACTAAAAGTGCTTCTCTCTACCTTAGAACTGTGACCCAGAACTGTGTGTCAGCAACAGAGGTGCCAATCAGTGCTAGTGGCAACTTGTGTCAGCAAAGGGTCCCCTGTATTCTCTTTCTGGACAGTTGTTTAACCCCCTTACCATCTCTGGGCTGAGAACTCCAGAAGCTGCTGCTGCTGCTACTGCCACCACTGTCTCTGCTGCCTCCCAAGGCTCATTGCTGGCGCTACTGCTCCTGCCAGGCTCTGGGTCGGCTCCCACCCCAATGTCACAGACTTCTCCTGCTGATCTCTTAAGTTGTCTTAGGCTAGAAAAATGTCTGACTCTGACCTTTTGTTGGCTCTGCTACTCCAAAATTTGGTTTGAGGAGTTACTTTTAAGTTACTCTGAGGGGAATATTGGAAGAGTTCAGCTGGGTCTCTGCCTATACTCTGTTTCTGGCCTCTGACCTCTAGCTGCCAAATCTTAATTACCAAATGGCCTCTTCTCAGTTTTCATCATTCTTGAATTCCCTGCAGCATTAACCGCACTATTTACCACACTTGTCTTTTGGATAACTGGTCCTCTCTCGGATCTTGTGATATTGCTCTCACTTGGTTCTCCTCCTACCTGTACAAGTGCTTCTTCTCAGTCTCCTTTGATGGATGGCCATCCATATCATGCCCCTAATAGACCATGTACCCCAAGACTCTGTCCTAGGTTCTCTTCTATTTCTGTGCTTTCTCGTTTGGTGATTTAATTATTATTTAAATATTATCAATTAAATTATTATTATCTTAGGCAGACAATTCCCAGATCTATATATCTAACTCTAGTTCTTCTTCTGAGTCACCAACTACCTATTAGGCTTTCACACTGGATGTCCCATAGATACCTCAAAGTCAACATATCCAAAATAGAAGTCATTATCACCACTCCACACTTCTCTTCCAAACTTCAGTATTTTTCCAAGGGAACCACCTAGGTTGCTCTAGGCATCCAACGGATGGCTTATAAACCCAGGTTTACAGATTCTGCATCACCATCAGCTCTTCACTATCATCCATCCCACCTATTTAATCAACTGCAAAATCCTGTCACTTCTACAATATCTCTTACATGAATTCTTTCTGTTCATTGATCCAGCTTCTGGTTTATTTCAGGCCCTCATTACCTCCCATTTGGACCATTGCTAGTCTCCTTGACTCAAGTCTTTCCCCTTTCTAACACATTTTCCAGATGATTTTCTTAAAGCTCAGGTTTGACTCTGTCCTTATTTCTCAACAAACTCAAAGATATCCCTATTACCAGTAGGATCAAATATAAACTCCTCTGCTAGAATTTTAAGTCTTTCACGCTGTGGCCCCAACCTACCTTTCTAGTTTTATTAAACATTCCTCCCCGTACACTCTGTGGACTAGTCAAAAAGGTCTTTGAAACAGGCACGATGTCCCAGATTCCAGGGTCTTCTATTTTTCTATCACCCCAATCTCTCCAAATCACCTTGCATCTCTGTCATATAGACCTATTTGTGTGCGTGTTGTCTTCCCTGATAGAATATAAGTTCCAGAACAGTAGATCCTGTAGCAATTTTATATTTGTATCCCTATTATCTAGCATGGTGCTTGGTTCATAGTAGGTGCTTAATACATGCTTATTGCTTAATTGACTGGATAAAAAAGTGTTCTTCCTCTCCTATCCTTTTCATTTTAGAGTCCTTTTCATTAGATGTCTTAGAGGCCAACCACTTACATTCCTATTAGCCTTTGTTGAGTGCAAATCTCTAGCTAAGGATCTATAAATCCTATATTTTAAGTTGTGGTTCAGAACATTCTTTTCCTTTTCTTTTTTTTTTTTATCATTTTTATTTAATATTTTAGTTTTCAACACTAAATTCCACAAGATTTTGAGATACAAATTTTCTCCCCATTTCTACCCTCCCCCCTTTTCCAAGATGGCATATATTAGGATTGCCTCATTCCCCAGTCAGCCCTCCCCTCTTTCACCCCATTCCCCCCCCATCCCCTTTCCCCTTACTTTCTTGTAGTGCAGGATAGATTTCTATGCCCCATTCCCTATATATCTTATTGCTCAGCTGCATGCAAAACCAACTTTTTTTTTGAGCATCTGCTTTTAAAACTTTGAGTTCCAAATTCTCTCCCCTCTTCCCTTCCCACCCACTCTCCCTAGGAAGGCAAACAATTCAACATAGGTCATTTTCCTTTTCTTACTCTGAATTTTCTACTCTCTAAATTCCTGATAAAGACCAAATTTTCCTTCTGCTATTTCAAATCCTTTGTCCCCCCACACATTGAAGCCCACTTTCATTTTTTTAAAGGAACATGTCTTTGTTCCTGATAACCTATAGTGCAGATGGGCGTTCCTAGAGATCTCTTGCCTTTTTTAATCTGAGGTCATTCCGCTCCAGCAGAAATGTGAACATCACACACTCAGAGCAAGTCTGCCAAATTTTTCTTGCTTTTCATACTGAGATTGTCAGCCTTATATCTTGAACTCTTCTGGCTCCTTCTATATTATTTTCTCCCACTGATGCTTTGGAGAGATCAAAGAATGAAAAATGAAAACAAGCCAAATATGATGAAATTATAGGTAGAATTCTAGACAGAGTCAGGAGACTTGAACTATTTGAATGATCTTAGACATGTCAATTTACTCTTATCTTTCTCAGTTTCCTCATTTGACATTAAGACCTATTTCCTACTTAATTAGGGATCATAGGAACATATGTTCAGGGCTGGAAGACACTTAATCATCTAGTCCAACCATTTCCTCTTATTTTACATCTTTAAAAACTTTTAATATGCACTATATCCTTATTTTGCTATAATATTATTTTTACGTAATTTGGCATTGAGTTCATAAGATATTGCAAGATATTCTTTATCATAAAACCATAGTTCACTGAATGTGAAACATAACTTTGAGAACCCATTTTTCCAAGTCTAACCTTCATTCAAGTCCAAAGTTTATCTTTTCTTTTTAAAAATTCTATCTATATCTAGATATAATTTTAATTTATGGAATAAAATAAATATTCCTATACATAGTATGATAAAAAGATGATTGCACATGAAAGTGCAAATCTATTATGTATAACTTGCTATTCCTTTTAAATATATAATAAAGTTATCATGTAAATTTCTTTTTTTTTTGTTCTCTACCCCCACTCCAGCTTAGAGATGGCTACTATTAGACACAAATAGGTAAATCTATATGTATATATATTATATTATATATATATACATACAGATGTGTGTGTATGTCTGTAAAATTATTCAGTACATACTTCTATTTATCAATTCTTTCTCTGGATACAGATAATATCTTTCTTCATATGTTTTTTAAACTTATTTTGGGTATTTATACTAGTTGAAATGACTTATTCGCTCTAAGTTGTTTTTAAAACAGATGAGACAACCAGCAACCAAAGGAATGAAAGATTACGTGGGTTACCAGCTAAAGCCAAGATTTCAACCTAGGTTTTCTGTTAAGCTAGAGTTCTCTATTGCACAGACTGCTTCTGGATGTAAGACTGCTTATATTATTTGGTTAGAACAAAGAGGTAATGAAATCAAGGCCATAGATTTTAGCATCATTTGGTTAGCATTTCCACAGATACAAAAATATAGATTCTGAATTGTTTTTCATTGTTCACAAGAAAAGACTATCTGACTATATCGAACTGCAAACCCTTCAGCTCTATTAGAAACACAAACACGTTTCACCAGTGCCTTTCAATGGAGCCTTTCTTCACATGAAGAAAATATGGTTACCTTAAAGGAAAAAAAAAACTACAAAGTGGTTTCGGCATGTATTTTTAATAATTTAAGCCATGCTAATTTTACATATAAGTAAATAGCCATTAAGACATGGAGTAAATTAATGACTCTCACACAATATAATTTATCATGTAGGATTTGAATTTAAGGGTCTGAGAGAAAAGGAAATAGAACTAAGAAAATATATATATATATATATATATATATACATATATATATATACATATGACTGAGCAAAGTAGATGAAACAACAACAAAACAAATGCTAAAACTGTATAATTGTACAAACAAGGTAAACCATAGAGAATTGAGAAAATGGACCCCTCCCTTTGTTTACATGGGTGGGAGACTGTAGATGTGGAATGCTCCATCCAGGACCTAAATGACTGACATACTGGTTGGTTGGGCTCTTTTTTTATTTTCTTTTTTCTTTCTTTTTTTTCACTGTTTGCTAAATAGGGAGGGCAGAGAGATATTTAAAAGGCATAAGTAGTCTTAAAAGAAAAACTAGAAAAATAAAGAATTTAAGGACTTTCCCTTTTATGTTAATTTCATGCAAAAGAGCACAACAGTACCGATCTACTTCATTGATGTGTGAAGAATATTTACTGAGCAAATAGCATTTGGAAAGTATGAGGAGTTTTATCTGTGGGGTATATTTCAGCGTCTAGGACACAGACCAGCATCTTGGAGTGTGTGTGTAGCACTGTGGCACCACCTGAGCCCAGCAATTGAGCAGATTCTCCTGTTATTATAGTATTAGTCATCACTTTTGCTTTATGAACAACTTCAACCCATAGTAGTGCAGCCCTTCTTGCTGCTACCTGCACCTGAACATAAACTGCTTTTCTGTCTGATGCAGAAATGTTTTCTATAAGGACTCATCACTTTTAATCAAAAAATTTAAGGCATACAGAAAATAGGCTTAAAAATGAAGAGAGGGGGGGGGAGAGAGAGAGAGAGAGAGAGAGAGAGAGAGAGACAGACAGACAGACAAAAAAAGAGAGACAGAGATGGAGGCAGAGAGAGGAGGGAGAGAGACAGACAGAGACAGGAAGAGGAGAGAGAAAGAAGAGAGGAGGGAGAGACAGAGACACACACACAGCAAGCGAGACAGAGACAGAAGAGAGAGAGAGGAGAGAGAGAGAGAAACAGAGAGAGAGGGAGAGAGATAGACAGAGAGAGATAGACAGATAAAAAGACAAAGAGACAGAGATGGAGACAGAGACGGAAGAGAGAGGAGGGAGAGAGACAGACAGAGACTGGAAGAGGAGAGAGAAAGAAGAGAGGAGGGAGAGACAAAGACAGAGAGACACACACACAGCAAGTGAGACAGAGACACTATATATATATATACATATATATATATATATATATATATATATATGAGAGAGTGAGGAGAGAGAGAGACAGAGGAAGAGACAGAGAGAAGGAGAGACAGAGAGAGACAGAGAGGAGAGAGAAAGAAGAGAGGGGGGAGAGAGAGAAGAGAGAGGAGAGAGAGACAGAGATAGAGACAGAGAGAGAGAAGAGAGAAAGAAGAGAGGAGGGAGGGAGAGAGAGAAGAGGGAGAGAACAGAGAGAGAGAGACAGAGAGAGAAAACAAAGAGAGGAGAGAGAGAGAGAGAGAAACATAATATTGGGAGCAAAGGATTTCATTGTTCAGTCTATTTTAAAAAGAATAATAGGTTATGTTATAGTGAAAAGAGCACTGGCAGCTTGAGTTCTAAACTTGATTTTGCTACTAACTGGAAGTCCCTTCACCTCTCTGAATCTCAATTTTCTCATATTAAAGTGACGAGTAATTTGGGGGTCTTTTCTAGGTCTTGGCCTTGATAATTCTTTCATTAGTGGTCCCCAGAAAGTCTGTATTGCATCGCATTCAATGCAGAGGCCAAGCTAAATGCGCTTAGAGTTCTGGAAGACACACTAGTGTTTGCTCTGAGCTCGATGCCACCCTTGAAACAAGAGTGGAACACAGCCTGGTTCTGTGGTTGTACCCCAAAATGAGGAATATGCAAACACTTTGTCTATTTTCCCTTGGTTTTGAGACAGACATGATGTATAGGTCAGTGAAGTCAAGAGCATTTTAATTGCTAAAAGACTTTTTCAGAGTCTTCTGGGAATGGTAAAACAGGATCCTGCCTTTTGTTCTTGTTTCCCTTCATGAAATGTACTCTTTTCTTTGTCAGTATACATGATAGTTGCTGTGCATACAGATAGAGTCTTAACAATGCTGGTCTGACATTTAAGTATTTCAGCTTCGATGTGGTACAGCCTGTTTGTCCTTTGAAACTTGGCTACTGGGCCAAATGCAAAGGAAGCACTGTGCAGCTTGTAGCTTATCTTCTGTCCCCAAGCCTCCAAAGTTAGTGCTTAGCTGTGTCGGGTATCACCTAGGGACTGAAGATTGAGCCTTTTTGCCATTAACCCAGTCCTGCGATCTGCACTGCTTTTGATATGAAGGCAGTTTCCTTAACTACGAAGACTGCCTATTCCATTAATTGGAATCAAGTTCACCTGAAATGTAGCCCACAATAATTCCTATTTTCTCTCATAATGGCTTTAGGTATACTTCATTATAACCCCATGTAAGCATGCCAGTCAGTGGGAAGCTGGGGAGATTTCCTTCTTGTATTTTCTTTCTTAAATTTCCTTGTTTTAATAGATTCATAATGCTGCAGAAACCATAGGATTTAATGTAGCTTATGCTCAGTCTGAGCTCACTCCTCTCCTGGCTTTTGAGCAGGACTTTATAGAAACCATCCAAAATAGATTTTTCACACAGGTGAAGACTTGAATGCTCCTAAAGTTACTAATGATGCTTTCAAAACTGATGCAATATATATAGTAAATTCAGAAGCTGCTTAATCATTTTACCTTATACTTTATGTAAACCAAAGTGTCACTTTTACCCTTTATAAATAAATCCTGTGTGAGGAGGTCACCTGCTGGGCTCCAATTTAAATCCATGATGCATTGTAATAAACCCAAAAGCTTTCAGAAGGGAAGATAAACTTCTCTGTTGAGTGCCCAACAGGGAGCTGCAGAAAACATAATTTAAGAACATATTTCAGAACAATGGCGTTCTCCTTACAGGGTTATCAGAAAAATTCTGACCTACAGGGATTAAAGAAATGTCTTTTCTCTAGGGTAGGATTTCTTCTCACTATCCTGTATCTGTCCTGAAGATAAAAAAAGCCTGAATTAACGTATTGCCCTGAACGTTTTAGGTAGTTAATAAATGTTTGTTGAATTGAATTAGTGCTCAAGGAATTCCAGTGTTCAAAATTTTCAACAATCTCCTTTATTTCCATGGATCAATTTCACTTTCAAATACATATCACAAGTTTTAGATACTGTTATGAGATTACTGAGAGGCAGCATAAGGTAATGGATAGTATAACTGGGCTAAATGGCCAGGGGGACCTTGATTCAAATTTCCCCTCATATGCTTACTAGCTATGAGACCTTGAAAAAGTCATTTATCATTATGTACCTCAGTTTTCTCATTTGTAAAATAAAGGGTTGATTTATTGTTTTCAGTTGTTTCAGTTGTGTTTGACTCTTCCTGACTCCATTCGGGGTTTTCTTGGCAAAGATACCGGAGTGGTTTGCTGTTTCCTTCTACAGCTCGTTTTTTAGATGAGGAAACCAAGGCAAACAGGGTTAACTGACTTGCCCAAGGTCCCACAGCTAATAAGCATCTTAGGTTCTATTTGAACTCAGGAAGATGAGTCTTCCTTAATCTAGGGCCTGGAATAAGGAATGTTGTTAAGTTGTTTTTCAGTCATGTCTCATTCTCCATGACTCTATTTTGGGTTTTCTTGGCAGAGATTCTGGAGTGTTTTGCCATTTCCTTCTCCAGTTCATTTTACATATGCAGAACTGAGGCAAACAAGGTTAAGTGACTTGCCCAGGGTCATATAGCTAATAAGTGTATGAGGCCAGATTCGAACTCAGGAAGAGTCTTCCTGACTCCGGGCCCTGCACTCTATGCAGTAAGGAGCCACCTACCAGCGCCAAAACCAAGGCTTAAAGAGATCCAAACAGAAAAGTCTAGCCCAAAGTTCAGTCTGAGTATGGTACAAATTAAGTTCATAAATTGAAATGGGGAAGTAAGTGAGGATATTGATCCAGCATGACAGAGGAAACCCTGGGTTCAAATCCCACCTCTGACACTTACTACTTGTGTGACTATGCACAAGTCACTTAAACTGTCTCTGCTTAGTTTCCTCATCAAAAATGAGGCTAACACCTTGTTATGAGGTTTAAGTGATATATGTAAAGCACTTGGCCAATCTTAAAGTGTGATATCAATGCTAGCCATCATTAATCTGCTAAGACCCCAGTTTCCACATCTGCAAAGTGGGGAGTGGGTGGATTAAATGGCCTCTGAAGCATCTTTTAGCTTTTATGAGGGAGAGCATGATCATACTCAGAGTCATGAGGGCAGAACCAGAAGAACAGGGCAGCAAGGTGGTGCAGTGCATAGAGTACCGACCCTGGAGTCAGGAGGACCTGAGTTCAAATCCAGTCTCGGATACTCGACACTTACTAGCTGTGTGACCTTGGGTAAGTTACTTAACCCCAATTGCCTCACCTTCCTCCTCCAAAAAAAAAAAAAAAAAAGAACCAGAAGAACTGAGAACAGGAAATGATGCCAAAGGGCTAGAGTTTTATCTGGATCAGGGGAAAAGGGAGAGGATTTTCCAATGACAGACCAACCAGGCAATATTAGCTGGAAATTATTTGTTTAAACCAGGAATTATGGAAACATTACACGTTTGAGAAATTTTAGATTCTTCAAGATCCAGTTCAAATGTAATTTCCAGGAAGCCTTTGCTGACATCTATAATAGAAAATTATTGTCTCTGTAAAACTCTTGTAACATTTTGTTTGTATCTCTTTTACTCTCTAATTTTTATTTTTTAATCTTAGGTTTTAATGTACATGTGGTATCTGCCCTCATTTAGACTTTACTTCTTTGAAGGTAGGTTTTATTTTTATTTTATTTACCTTTATTTATTTTATTTTATTTACATTTTAGGCTCTATCAATGTCCCCTGTGGTATTTTACACATATTCACAGCTGAAATGGATCAGCCCTTTCAGTGATTTAGACAGTCCTTCCAACTGTGCTGATTGCAGCCCATCCATGCCTACCCATCCCATAGGACTATAGTCCATGTCTTTCTGCTGGTTCTCCACACTGGGCCTTCTTTGCTTTCTCTTGACATCTCAAAGATACCATTGGGTCACTTGTACCAGCCACCCTGTGACCCTCCACCTATCTTTTTTTCTTATCATAATTTCCCTGATGAGATTTTCTGCTCTCTCACCTGTTATGTATAGCAGCCTATTCAGTCCCACTATTCACCTTGACCTTGTCTTCTCTGTGATATTCACTTCAATTCTTCAAAGACTGTCCCATACTTGTAGGTACTTAATAAAATCAATAAAGCGGTGGACTCCACAACATGGTGTTCAAGATTCATCAGGGATTCATCCCATCTAGAAATATTCAAATTTCTCTTTATTTCCATGTAAAAATATAAAATGGAAGTGAAATTTGGCTCCTATTGTATATATGGATTGATGCTGGTGCTTTCAGTGTGTCCATGTGTCAGACAGCCATGTATCATGCATGGATGATATACCAGGTAGCCTGAGAGAAACATGGGAAGTTTCACCATAAAGATGGGCTGACAGTGACCAACAGTGCATTTGCTTTTAGAATATTAGAATGCATTGCTATTCTTGTGAGCCTGGTTAAGTGGATTTATGGGTTATATTATGTAATATTGGCCAAAATAACCCCCTCAAAACATTTCCTTAAAGAAACCACAGATTGGAAATAATGTTAATAATATGAGCCCAAATGAACAATAAGCCACTTAAGAGTTTTTCTTAAGCCACATTTACAAGGCAAAAACAATGATGACTCTATCACATTTGACAAAGAGGTTAGCCTCAAATATTCAAAATTAGCAAGGAGATTATGTGAACAATGGATTTTTAGCCATTCTCATTAATTATTAACTTTGGAGGGTGGATACTTGCCATACCAAATAATGGTTAAGAAATCCAGTGAGAAAGCACAATGAGCGATACCTCCCACCCCAGAAAATCAAAAAGACGCTGCCAGAAGCCATGCAAAAAGAAAAGGGGCAAGAACAGCCTCCAAGGATCTGTCTCCAGAAGCAGTAATTAATAACAACATTGGCTAGCATTACATAGCGCCTACTGAAAAGATGACTTTGTCTTACCAGCTTTAAAGACACAAAGTCATCTTTTCAGTTGTTGTCCTAGAATGATGGTGCCCAGCATGGGCACTGGGGAAAGGTACTTACCCTTCCCCTGTTCTCCCTCTTTCACTCCAGCTCTGAGAAATGGGCTTGAGGGTATTTGTTTCAGTTTTGTGATACTTGTCCTCAGTTTTGGGTGATGGGGCTCTAAGGGAACTGAGCTAAATTATGAACTTTATCCCCTTCCCTATCCCTTGAGACAGAGATAGTGGGGGAGGGGGAATTATGCCTTCCATGTGTTAGGGGGCGGGGTACTGTATATTTGTGACAATTTCTAAAGTAAATATTTCTTTGTAAAAGCTCCATTGCATTATAGCTACGTAGGCTATGTATATGTGTGTATGTGTACATATGTATATATATTACATATATGTACTAGTTATAGTTCAGTTTTTTGGGAGGGGTTGGGTTTTCTATTTCTTATACTGTTAGTCTGGGTAGTTTATATTTTTGTTACCACTCATCCATTTCATTTGTTATCCATTTTGCTCACATATAGTTTGGCAAAACGTTTTGATAATTCCCTTTATTAATTTGTTATGAAGTCTTTTTAATTTTTATATTGGTCATTTTGTTTCTATTTCCAGATAATTATATATTAGGCTTTTTTAAAAAAAAACAAGCTCCTAGTTTTGTCAGTTTAATTTTTCTTTTTTTGTTTTCAAATTAATTGATCTTTTTATTTTCAGATTTCTATTTTTGTGCTTAGTTGGGATTATTTTTGATTTTGTTGTGTTAATAGTTTTTTCTTTTGCCTGCCCAATTCATTCATTAGCTCTGTCTTTTGTTAACCAAAGTTGTTTAGAGATACAATATTTAGGAAAAACGAGAAAAACAAATATTGGAGAAAGAATTGGTCACTGCTCATTTCTGAGCCACATAAAAAATTATAATATTAATGTATAAAGTTAGTTTTATAGCAACCACACTACCAAGGAATTAGCTTAACTAGGCAAAATGATAATCAAATTCATCTGGAATTGGTCACAAGGCAACAAACATTTATTAAGTGTTTACTGTGTGCCAGACACTGTACTTAGTGCTGAAGATAGCTAAAAAAGATCTCTCCTTCTGATGGGGGAGACAAACATGAAAATCTAGCTCTCATATTCTAATGGGGGAGACAATTGTGAAATTCTAGACTTCCCATTCTAATGGGGGAGACAAACATGAAAATCTAGCTCTCATATTCTAATGGGGGAGACAATTGTGAAATTCTAGACTTCCCATTCTAATGGGGGAGACAAACATGAAAATCTAGACCCCCACATTCTAATGGGAGAGATTGATGTGAAAATCTAGGCACATACAAGATACATTCCAAGCATTCACTTCAGGGACACCAAGAAAGGCCTCTTGCAGAGTTGCAGAGGTGAGGAAGGGGAGCATTCTAAGTACCAAGGATAGCCAATTAGAAGGCAATGAAGGTAGAGTGTCCTGTTAAAGACACAGAAAAAGGGCCAGTGTTGTTGAATAGTAGAATCTGTGGAGGGGAGTAAAGGGTAAGAAGACTGGAAAAGTAGGAAGGGGCCAAGTTCAAAAGAGCTTCAAATGCTAAATGGATGGCTTTATAGTTTATCTTAAAGCTAATAGGGCTCCACTAAAGATTATTGAAGAGGGGGGGCGGAGCCAAGATGGCGACTGGAAAGCAGTAACCGGTGGAGCTCCCCTCCAAGTCCCTCCAAAAACCTATGAAAAAATGGCTCTGAACCAATTCTAGAACTACAGAACCCACAAAGGGGCAGAGGGAAGCAGGAATCCAGCCCAGGTCTGCCTGGATGGTCTCGGGGTAAGGTCTGTCCCGAACAGAACTCCCAGCCCCCAGCCGAGGGGAGCGGAGCTGAGCCAAGCAGAGCCCAG
>CM053623.1:290113896-290159312 GCA_028646595.1 Phalanger gymnotis | reverse complement strand
GGGGGGGGGGTGGAAATGGGGAGAAAAATCTGTAATTCACACGCATATGAAAATTAATGCTGAAAACTAAAGATGTTAATTAAAAAAAAATTGAAGAAAAAAAAAAGATTATTAAAGAGGGCCAGGGTGACATGGTCAAACCTGGAGTGAAGAGAGAAATGAGACAAAGAGACCATTGGAAGTCTATTGTGATACTCCAGGCGACAGGTGATGGAAGACTTGACCTTGGGTGATATCTGTGCAAATGGAGAGAAGGGACAAAATATAAGAAATAGTGTGAAGATTGAGTCAATGGGACTTGGCACCTGATTGGATGTGAGGGACGAGTGTGAGTGAGAAATCGAGGGTGACATCAAGGTTGTGAGCCTGTCAGTTACAGGAAAATTCAGAAGAGAGGATTTGGGGAGAAAGATAATAAGTTCTACCTGGGACATGTTGAATTTGAGATGCCTATGTGACATCCAGTTCTAGGTGTTGGCAATGTAGGCCTGGAACTCAGGAGAGACCTTAGAGCTGGATGTTAATCTGGGAATCACATGCAGAAAGATCACCAGATGAGATAATATATATAAAAAAAAGAGAGCCCAGAAAAGAGGGATACCCACCTATGTTTAGTGGGCAAAGTAGGACATAGCCGAAGATCCAGCAAAGGAGGTGGCAGAGAGGTGAGATAGGTAGAAGAACCAATAAAAGGGAACATCATGAAACCCCAGAGACAAAAGGGGATCCATGAGAAGAAGATGCTCAACATTGACAAAGACTACAGAGATCAAGAAGGATGGGGAGTGGGAAAAGGTCATTTGGATTTGGTAATTAAGAAACCATCGGTAAATGGAGAGGAGTGGCTCACTTTAGTTTTTTATGGTATGCGATAATAGTGGGAAGACCACTGGCTCTGGAGTCAGAGGACCCGGGTTCACATCCCACCATTGATGTTTACTTCCTGTTTGACCGTTCATCTCTCTGGCCTTTAGCTTCCTCAACTCATAAGGAAAGGGTTGGACTAGATGACCTCTAAGGAACCTTCCAGCTCTAGATAAGTGACGCAGTGGAAGACTGCCTGATCTGATCATGCTTAATTAACTGTGCAGGCTGATAGCTGCTTCAGCGGAGAGTAGTATTTTAATTTGGGAGGGTGGCAACAGATTTGACAAAGGAACAAAACAAACCACTATTTAAAAGATTCTATTAAGTTTCTGCCCTGAATCAAACACAGCCATTGTAAAGGTAAATTACCAATGGTCTTGGCCGTGTACTCATGTGTGCAGAACTGCTGCTGGAGGCCTCTCATTTCTGAGTTTGAAGGCAGGGTTAAACTCTTTTGATGGTTTTGTTTGTTCATCAAAGATGATTTACTTCCATAAACTCAGACTTGAGTTTTCCACAATATTGTTGTTTTTTTTGTTTTTGAAGTAATATAGCAGAGGGCCTGCTGGAACATAATGAAAAAGAGATCGACAATGAAATCAACAATTTTAGAAAGAGAGGAAAAACCATCTGACAATGTTCTCTCCGCTTACAGGTTATCACTTCATAGAACAAGCACTGAGATTGCATGTAAAGGCCTCTCTTTCGACTTCAGAACAAAGAATACGAATTTAAAAAGGTAAAAATGAAAATATGCCCTGTTCTGCGCCCATGTAGCTGGAGAGTTACAAAAGGTTCTTTGAGCAATATTGAGTTTGTGGTAGGACAATCACATCACAGAAGATTTACCTTCACTCTGCAAACTCAATATAGGGCAATAACAGTCTATTACAAGCACAGCAATACAACATCAAAGGAATGTTTAAAAGAACTAGACAGAACCTTTAAATCAACACAATTGAGTTATCCTTCCCCAAAGGAAGCACCCCTGGGAGAACTCACAGCGAGGTTTTTCAAGAGGTGTTACTAATTTACCGTAAGTTATATTTAATATGCTTTAAAAATAGTGTTTGTGATCTCTCTTCACTTTTTAGAACACAGAACAGTAAATTAAAAGAGAAATATTCCCCAAAGAGTAAGAGACCAGAAAAAATGACAATAGTTTTGTGTCATTTGGGGTTAACACTTTAAGCAATGCTCCAAGACCATGTAATAGCCTTAGTACATCCTTTCTTTTTTCTTATTCTTATTCTTTATTATTCTTAAGTTCATTTCAGGAAAGGAGCAAAATATTATATCAGTTTAAGTATCTGATTAAGTGGTTTACACACTGTGTTGTAATGGCCACTATCACTAGTACATTAAAAAATTCTCTCTGTCTTTTTGACTATAGCAACTTTCACAAACCATCTAGTGGCTGTATGACCTATAGCAGTGAAGAGAATATTTGAGCCAACAACATTACCAGCTTCTTCAAGTTCTCCAGCACTGAGATATGGCAATATGCATTGTGCCTTTCTATAACATGTTTTGGAACGCCTTTTTAGGTTCCTCTATGTCAAATACAGAATTGCAATTCAATTGCTTGGCTATAGTATTATGCTTTAATTTTCTTCTAACCACTTAAAATTTTTCCATTAATTCTAATTTAAAAATTTAGTTGTATTAATTTGATTATCTATTATAGCATGTCTCAATAATATTGAAGTGTTCCTATACATATATTCTAGAGAATTTTGATCAAATCCCCGTTTCACTGTTTCAAATCAATCACTCTATCAACACACATTCATTTAATGCCTTTCATATACCAGGCATTGTGCTAAACACCGGATGTACAAAAATGAATGTCTCTGCTCTTAAGAAGCTTACATTCTATTAGGGAAGATAAGATGTACAATTATAATTATAAGACTTACTGTGCCCCCCCCCGAAAGTCACTTTGCGAATGGCTTGAAGGCCATTTCACCCCCTGCCCCAAATATCCTTAAGGGGGTTTATGGGGTCCTTACAGTTCTCTACCAATGGTTCCAGCTCCTATCCATGATGGTCTCCCAAGTGTAGAGTTGGGTCCCCTGCACCTCAATTCCATTTAGCCACCGACAGTTGGATTTGTTTTGTCACGTTTGACTTTTCATGACCTTATTTGAGGTTTTTTTTTTGGCAAAGATACTAGAGTGGTTTGCCATTTCCTTCTCCAGCTCATTTTACAGATGAGGAAACTGAGGTAAACAGGATCACTTGCCCAGAGTCACACAGCTAGCATCTGAGGCTGGCTTCAAAGTCATGTCTTCCTGACTCCAGGCTCTGTGCTCTATCTACTGTGCCACCTAGCTGTTTTTTTTTTTACAAAGGAATATTTACTTCAACAGGTATAATCACCAATATCTAAACTTATTCCCCAACAAGTGAGAAGCTTAAAACCAATTTGGCAGAAAGGGGTCAAGTTCACTGTGTAGCTCAGTTCCTATAGAAGACACAGTCCCAGTTCTAAGTCCCAAACCCCCCTCAGCCTGGAGTCCCATGCACCCTGACTTCTTTGTGCTTCCTTCCTGGAATCATGGCTCCAAGGTCTCCATGGCTAGGGACTCATACCTGGCACCTGAAACTGAGAAGGACAAATGAAACAGAAACAGTCCCCTCCTTCTGTGCCCTGTCCCCTACCCCCATTACTGGTTGTTGTTCATTTTTTTGGTTCTCAAAGAGTACCATGACATCAGGGAGGTGCTGTCATGACTTACAAGTGAATTGGATTTAAGTGAGGCAGGGCTGTGCAAAGTCACTAGCCTCGCTTTCTTCTCTGGAGCCATCTGAGTCCAGTGTCGAGATACAGATCAGAATGCCTGGAGATGCTCCCCCATTATATAGAGCCAAAGTAAAAGAGGAGGGGAAGGAAGTCCTTCCTCTTGCACCAGCTCAGGTCATGATGAGTGAACTATGATCTTCATCCTCTGGATGTAGTTGCAAAAAATCTGCAGTAGGAAAGAGCAAAGGCAGGAAGAACCAATTTTTAAAATGTTGTCTATTCCAGTTATGAGGCCAATCAAAGGAGGCTATGCTCACCTACATGATAGGGGATGAAGAATGCCTCCATTTTAGGAGATGTAGACATGCCCAGACAAGCTCAGGTTACACACGCATATATAAATACAAGTAAAATTTTGGTTACTACCTGGAGGGATCATAAAATCATAAATGTAGAGCTGGAAAAGCACTCAGGGGCTATCTAACCTAACATCCTCATTTTATAAATGAAGACTAGGGAGGGTGACATGTATCAGAGGTAGGATTTGAACCCAGGTTCTCTAACTCTTTTGTCCTGATGATCAAGAAAGATCTGCTTCAGGAGATGATTCTCGACCTGAGCTTGGAAGGAAGAACCAGATGAGGGGTAGGTGAATTCTAGGCGTGAAGAAGGAATACAGGAGATGGAATGTTAATGTGTGAAGAAACAGCATTAATTAAAAATAAATAGCTCATATTGCTAGTAGTTTATGCATTCTCCTCACAAGAACTGGTTGACATAGGCAGTGTGAAGTGTTATTCACCCCATTTTGCAGATAAGAACACTGATGCTCCAAAAGATGATAATTTTTCTATGAATGGAAGAAAAAAAAATCCAAACAAACAAACTTAAATCTAGGCCTACTTACAACAAAACCAGTGATTTTTCTACTAGACTACACTTGTTGATTTTCATCATATAAAACTTTCAAATATAAAACAATCAATTTTGATGCAAGGCAAGCACCTTAGCCACCAGTCTGTCTTTAAGCTGTTTTGTTTTTGCTACTGCTTTTTGTTGTTTCTTGCTCTCTTGAATCTACCTGCAAAGATGACTAATCATCAAAGGCCTTTTGAATATCTGAGTTCACATTATCAACAAGAATTTTTAGTATATGAGTCTTTGGAGCTGGTGACGAAAACCAGCAGGTGCATAGAACTGCCTGTTTACACATGGCACTGGGTGGGTGGGGGGAGTCCTAGAGTTTATCCACATTGATAGAGAATTGTTTTATTGGCGTCATATTGCAAAGTTTTGTAATAAATCAGATTGTTCCTGGTTTTATGATTTTGATTCTGTGGTAAGGGAACATTTTTTTTGTTGATTTTCATCTTCAATCTGGGTTTCTAAATTCCTTTTATGGGGGTGTGCGTGTTATTTATTCTTTTCAATGTTTAAATATTTTTCTTATTTTTCTTTATACTATATGGTTTTACTGTATGGTTTCATTCCTAAAAATATTCCTTCACAGATCCCAAGCTAGAGAGCCATTCCTTGGAACAACAAATATTTTTTTGAAAAGAGTCAAAAAAATTCAGTTTAGCCAAACTGTATCTGATCATGTGTGGCAGCATATTTGACTGTATATGCAGCATTTCATAGTCATTGCATTCCTAAATTCCTTTTCATTTGCTCTTTTGGCAAGACTATTGCATTTGAAATCAAGTTTTTTGATCCCTAAGTATTTCAGCTATCTTGCTTTTATTCAAGTGACTGTCTTGTTTGAAACATTTAAAACTATTATTTTGGCTCTCTGACCATCTTTATACAATACATTTTTTATATGGAAGAATTCAAAAGATAGGGGGCTGATTTATATGTAGTATACTTTTTAACCTTAAAGTAGTCTTTATTAATTACTATATACTTACCGGCATACTAACATTGCATGTTCCCTGTAGCATCTTTGTCTAAAGTTAGCTACTATGTAGTTTTTATAAATGCTTATTGTTTAATGATCACTCTTTAAATTTTTTTAAAGAATTATTTTTTTACCAATATATATATGTATATATATACATATATATATATATATACATATGTGATTTTAAAAAATATAGTCAGCCTACATTCTTGTTTTCAGAGAATTCTCAGGTTTCACAGCTGGAGATTCTCACCCATTTCCCCTTTGACCAACCTAAGTTTATGGGATTGTCAGACTATATATAGAGATGGAAGTAAGAAGCAGAAATAAGATTTGAGCCCTGGTGTGCTTTTCTACAGCGCACTTTCCACTGTGCCAGGCTATCTCTCTCAACCTCCCTGTTTTACAGGCAAGGAAACTGTGGTTCCAAAAGGTGAAAGCCCAATGTCACACAATTAAGAAATGTATCTAGGACTTGATCCTACGGTGATAGATAGATAGATGGATGGATGGGTAGACAGACAGACAGATAGATAGGTAGATGATGGCTGGATGGAGGAAGGGATGGGTAGATTGATAGATGATGGATGGAGGGGGGTGGAAGGAGGGAGGGATGGATAGATAGATAGAAAAATATGGCCAAGGCAGGGCATAACATTGAATAGCTGCTCACATCCTTGCATTTAGGTCTAGTCTCAAAGGACCAACAGGACACCAAAGATTGCTTTTCTTGTTTGCTCTTATAATTGTTGCACAAATATAAAAACAGGAAATAGCATAAGACCTTCCGACCCTCAAAGTTTTAGAGGGATGAAGGGGCACTCCTTGGCAGAACTGTAAAACAAAAGAAGAATGTTTGCTTTTGGGCCAACAGAGATTATATAAGCAACACCTGTTACCTGACAGTTTAGTGGAAATTATACCAAACAACACTGAATGAGTAACCACATTAAACAGCTATCACTGTTGAAAGACAATTAATCCTTTAGTCTAGACCTGCTCCAATATTTAATGGGTTGTGTCCCTTTCTGGAGGAAATGATATTAATTATAATGGCTATCCGGGAAAGAGCAATAAAGTTTAATGTGAGTTTTTATCTTTTTCTGGAATGCCATCACCTGCTGGTCTGAAGAATAATCCTCCTAGTTTTTGTTTAGTGCTGGTAGGATAACTTTAATTCACTGAAAATCTAGAAACCAATAAGCTCCAATTAATGAGATTTTTTTTAAAAAATGGGAAACAACATGATAAAGTGGAGAACATGGAATAAAGGAAGTGGACAAGGAATAATAATGATAATAGTGAGCATTTATATAGCACTTGAAGGTTTGCAGAACACTTTACAAATATTATCTCATTTAATGTTCATAACTACAGCCCTATAAGGTGGATACTATTATTAGCCCCATTTTTACAGATGAAGAAACTGAGGCTAAGTGACTTGCCCGAGGCTAGTTAATATCTGAGAACGAGTGAAGGGGAGGGCAGGAAAGGGAATAAGTATTTATTAAGGACCTACTGTGTGCCAAGCGCATCCCTAAGCACTTTATAAATATAATCTCATTTGCTCTTCACAACAGCCCTGTGAGATAAGTGCTGGTATTATTCGCTCCATTTTATAGTTGAGGAAACTAAAGGCAGAGATTAAGTGACTTGCCCAATAACACATAGCTAATAAGTGTACTCGAACGCGGGGCTTTCTGATTCCAGGCCCAGCATTCTATAGACTGCACTATCTAACCCTCTAGAGAAGTACTGGTGTGTATTGGTGAGAGAATTTCCTAACTAGGGGTATGCTGTACCAATGAAATCACAGGTATAGTGTTTTCTTACTCTCCAAATAGCCCTCCCACACCAACCCAAAAAAACCCCACAGCTGATTCCTTTGTCTTTCATGCTCCTGATAATTGCACTACGGTGAGTCCAGCGCACTGACCACCTTAAAGATTCCAAAACAAAGCAATGCTTATGTACTGAGCTTTTATCAGAATGGGACAAACTTTAATAAAACCAGTCAATATTGTGATTAATTTTTTAAAAAATTTCCAGGAGAGATTCTGGATGTGGCATCAAAAAATTTCCAAGGCTCAAGGCTGGTTCTGCAAACTCTTCACTATGCAACACTGGACAGGTTACCTGGCATCCCTGAATTTGAGATCTTATTAGTGCTCTATATCTTTTTTTTTGTTTTTTTCTTCATATTTTTTATTTAATATTTTTAGTTTTCAATATTCATTTCCAAAAGATTTTGAATTACAAATTTTCTCCCCATTTCTCTCCAACATAGCATATATTCTAATTGCCCCATTCCCCAGTCTGCCCTCCCTTCCCCAATCCCTTTTCCCCTTACTTTCTTGTAGGGAAAGATAGTTTTCTATAACCCATTACCTGTATATCTTATTTCCCAGTTGTACGTAAAAACTACTTTTTTTTTTGAGCATTTGATTTTAGAGCTCCGAGTTCCAAATTCTCTCCCTTCTTCCCTCCCCACCCACCCTCCTTGAGAAGGCAAGCAATTCAACACAGGCCACACATGTATCATTATGCAAAATGCCTCCATAATAGTCATGTTGTGAAAGACTAACTATATTTCCCTCCATCCTATCCTGTCCCCTTTCATTCAATTTTCTCCCTTGACCCTGTCCCTTTTGAAAAATGTTTGATTTTGACTACCTCCTCCCCCAATCTGCCCTCTCTTCTATCATCCCCTCTCTCTTATCCCATTCCCCCTACTTTTCTGTAGGGTAAGATACCCAATTGATTGTGTATGTTATTCCCTCCTTAAGTCAAATCTGATGAGAGCAAGACTCACTTATTCCCTTTCACCTTTCCTCTCTTCCTTTCCCATAGAACTACTTTTTCTTGGCACTTTTATGTGAGATAATTTACCCCATTCTATCTCTCCTTTTCTCCTTCTCTCGATATATTCCTCTCTCACCTGTTAATTTAATTTAATTTTTTAGATATCATCCTTTCATATTCAACTCATCCTGTGCCCTCTGTCTATATATATGTACATTCCCTTCAACTACTCTAATACTGAGAAAGATCTCATGAGTTACAAATATCATCTTTCCATGTAGGAATGTAAACAAAATGGTTCAACTTTAGCAAGTCCTTTATGATTTGTATTTCCTGTTTACCTTTTCATACTTCTCTTGATTCTTGTATTTGAAAGTCAAATTTTCTATTCACCCCTGGTCTTTTCATTGAGATAGCTTGAAAGTCCTCCATTTTATTGAAAACCCATATTTTGCCTTGGAGTATTATACTCAGTTTTTCTGGGTAGGTGATTCTTGGTTTTAATCCTACCTCCTTTGACCCCTGGAATATCATATTCTAAGCCCTTTGATCCCTTAATGTAGAGGCTGCTAGATTTTATGTTATCCTGATTGTGTTTACACAATACTCAAATTGTTTCTTTCTGAATGCTTGCAATATTTTCTCCTTGACCTGGGAACTCTGGAATTTGGTGACAGTATTCCTAGGAGTCTTCTTTTTGGGATGTTTTTCAAGAGGAGATGGGTGGATTCTTTCCATTTCTATTTTAGCCTCTGGTTCTAGAATATCAGGGCAGTTTTCCTTGATAATTTCTTGAAAGATGCTGTCTAGGCTCTTTTTTTGATCATGGCTTTCAGGTAGTCCAATAATTTTAAAATTATCTCTCCTGGATCTGTTCTCCAGGTCAGTGGTTTTTACAATGAGCTATTTCACATTGTCTTCCATGTTTTCATTTTTTGGTTTTATTTTATAATTTCTTGATTTCTCATAAAGTCACTAGCTTCCACTTGCTCCAATCCAATTTTTAAAGTAGCATTTTCTTCAGTGGTCTTTTGGACCTCTTCTTCCATTTGTCTAATTCTGCCTTTTTAGGCATTCTTCGCCTCATTGGCTTTTTGGAACTCTTTTGCCATTTGGGTTAGTCTATTTTTAAGGTGTTATTTTCTTCATATTCTTTTGGGTCTCCTTTGGCAAGATATTGACTTTTTTATGATTTTCTTACATCACTCTCATTTCTTTTCCCATTTTTCCTGTACCCCTCTTACTTGCTTTTTCAAATCGTTTTTGAACTCTTCCACGGCCTGAGACCAATTCATACTTTTCTTGGAGGCTTTTGACGTAGGCTCTTTGACTTTGTTGAATTCTTCTGGCTGTATGTTTTAATCTTCTTTGTCACCAAAAAAAGATTCTATAGTCTGAGTCCTTTTTCACTGCCTGTTCATGTTCCCAGCCAACTACTTGACCCTTGAGCTTTTTGTCAGGGTATGACTGCTTTTAGAGTAGAAAGTACTTTGTACCAAGCTTTAGGGGCCATGTGCTGCTGTTTTCAGAACTACTTCTACTCCATAGTAACCACAAGCTCTGCTACAGCAGCACTCCTCCTCCCCCACAAACCACCAACCAAGACTGTGACTCGGATCCAAACAGGGCAAAGGAAGAGAACTCTGCCTCTGCACCAGGAAAGTAATCCCTGCAGTCCCACTCTGATCTGTCACTTGATTCTTCCCACTGGGTGGGCCAGGGTCTTAGGAAGCAGCCTCTGCTGGAGCTCTGGAAGCAGCTGTAGGCAGAGCTTTCTGTTGTTGCTGCCTTGCCACCTCTGCCATCCCCAGGGCTGCGGCTGGACTGCGCACTTCTCTCACCCAGATCCAGCAGTTTTCCCACTATCCTGCTCCATTGTCTTTGGCATTTGTGGGTTGAGAAGTCTGGTAACCACCACAGCTCAATGATTCAGGGCCCTATGGCCTGCTCTTCTCAACTTGGTCTGGACGGTCCTGGCACAGCCCACGCTGGGCTGTGCTCCACTCCCAGCACAGTGTGAGAGACCCTTTCCAGTGACCATCCAGGATGTCTTGGGCTGGAGACTTGTTTCCGTATGTTATTTTGTGGGTTCTGTAGCTCTAGAATTTGTTCAGAGCCATTTTTTACAGGTGTTTGGAGGGATTTGGGGGAGAGCTTAAGCCAATACCTGTTTTCCAGATGCTCCGCCCCACCGAATTTGCTTTTTCTTCTGTAAAATGAGGAAAATCATTCTTGCAGTCACTATCTATGTCACAGAGTCATGATGAGAATCAGAGGCAATGTATATAAATTGCTTTAAAAATTTATCAGACACTTAATAATTCAACTTGTTTTGTAGCTATTTGCATGGAAACAAACAAAGTTTAGTTCACTAAGTGTTGATTGACTTAAATTTAAAGAATTTAAACACACGAAATGCCATAACTTTAAAATATTTCTCAGCCTTTTGTAAACCTATCAAGCAACAAGCATTTATTAAGTGCCTACTACATGCTAGGGCTAGATATTGGAGATACAAATACAAAAATGAGAAAGTCTTTAATTCCAGGAGCTTATATTCCACTAGAATTCATTGAAATTGCTCCTTTATTCATTCCCATATGCTTTTTCTCTTACATGGTTATAGTTCATGGATATCCTATTGTACTGTTTGATTTTTTTTGCTTCCCCAAGAAATAGAATCCTTGATTACTAGAATAGACCAAACAGAAATCAATGATTCCACAAGACAGTGAGAATTATTAGAAGAAAACCAAAGGACTGAAAAAATAGAAGAAAATGTAACATATTAGAGATCTACTCTCTGTCTATTCCATGCTTCATCATTCACTAATTGTCAGAGACCTATCATATTTAAATTTTCTAATATTCCATTCTGATACTTTTTTTCCTCTTAGATTTAAGTCCGAAAAGGGCACATCGAAGTTCCCATAGATTTTCGTTTTACGGTCAAGTTCAAATGCACTTAAGGTGAGTGAACTTGACCCAGAGAGGAGAGAAAAAGGTTACAGGTGCAATGTCCATGCTACATTTGCAGATGGGATCCTGGGCACGAACAATATTGGACAGAAGAGGAATGTGCTGGCATTGAAACATCAATGAAATCTACGAAGCAGGACCCCACAGGCTCATGAAGAATCAGGCATGACTGAATAACTGACCAACAATAACATATCCATGTTTAGTTTTCAGGAAGTAAAGTCTGGCTTACTCCTTACTAGAAATATTGTGAAGATATTCCTGTTCCAGGCATTATTTTAAGGATTAGATCTATCTGCTCTGGATCTTTCAGTTAATTTTCCATAACGGGGACAAGAAAGAGAGTCAGAGGAAAGATAGACGTGATTTCATTATCAGAAACTCTAAGGGTTGGAGATGGGATGGACCAGGAGGAATGAGAGAGGCCCAAAATGAAATTCTGATAACATAAGCCCAAGTGATAACAGAAAAGAAAAAGTAGGACTATGTAAAGGGCTCTCTGCTGAACTTATAATTTAAAATTACAGGTACAAAGGATGAATCAATCAACAGACATTTATTATAAACAGCACAGAATAATATTCAAGCAGGGACATCTGAAGGACCTCTCCATTTGCATGGAATTCTTCTTCCATTTGAATTCTCTGCAGAATTTCCCATATAACAGTGTATACAATGATGGTAAGCACGTGTATCTATTTTATGCCACACTAGATTTTAAGAATCAAAAAGGTTATTGAATAGAGTTGTCTCTGTGACTACATTTATCAACTAATTCCTTATAATTTTTACATGCATGTATATGCATACATATACACATACACATACTAATGTGGATATCTATACAGCACACATATATGTATACACATACTTTATATACATATACACACATACACACACAGATGAGACTCCTTGTTGGAGGAGGGCTCTTAAACTGCATTTTACTATTCCAAATCAAATGCTTTTTTTTTGTAGTCAAGAAACAATAACAGCAGAACCTTGTCATTTTTATTTTTCAGTCAATTAAGTGACTGCAAATCTGTTGTAGAATAAATTTGCAAAGGTTCCCTTCTACTTTTATCAATTTTACTCTCAATATATGTGAACCTTTGAGTATTAAATCTTGTAAATCATAAAGAGGAGATAAGACATGAGCTGATAATTTTGATGTCTTTCTGATCATCTTTGAGGGTAATGATATCATCTGTTATTCCCCTTGCCATTCTTTCTCTCCTTGAAATAGTTTATAAAACAATCCCTCAACACCTTTAGCATAGATTTCATCAGTGTGAATATATTCCAAATCCAGCCACTCCTTAATCTTTCTACTTAAATGCCATTTCATCTTTCTTATGTAATTCTTGTTGTTCTAAAGCGTCATGGTCCCAATGTGGTATTTACATTTTCATTAATGATGAAAACAGATTGTTATAGAAAAGTTGACAAATCTATTCCATTTTCCATTTATTTTGTATCTCACAGCAAGCTTTCTGTGGACTTTTTTATTGCCTTCAATTTCTTTACAACTTTATTGCTTACAATTTTATAAGATTTTGCAATATTCTTACATCCTCCTCTATAGGGTTTTACAAATGAGTTTGTATCTGATATCAATAATAATCTTGGTCATCCCTTTGTTTTGCAAGGAAACCAAGTGTTTGTTGCCTAAGCTGGTTTTGGTGCTATTCTGGCCACCTCAACGTGGTAACTACTTTACCTCAGTTAAAGTTTTGCAGACTGTAGTAGAAATCAATAAAACTGTTTTTTTTTTTACTTCTCCCTACTCTCTCTGTCTCTGTGTTTGTTTCTTTGATCCTCTGTTTCTGTCTGTCTGTCTCTGTATCTGTCTGTCTGTCTCTCTTCATCAATAGTTCATTTGATTAGGTCAGGCTGAGATTGCTGCCATATGGTACCTTTCTCTTATGTTATTGCTCACTCATGTCCAACTCTTCATGACTCCATTTGGGGTTTTCTTGGCAAAGATACCAGTGTAGTTTGCCATTTCCTTCTCCAGCTCATTTTACAAATGAGGAAACCAAGACAAACAGGATTAAGTGACTTGCACACAGTCACAGAGCTAGTAAATGTCTGAGGCTATATTTGAATTCAGGTTTTGCTGAATGCAGACCCAGTGTTCTATCCACTAATTTGATATTTATTTTCATATTTTCTCTAACAATTTTATGGTCTGACTCTACAGAGACAGTTGATGTAAGCTAAATAAGGAGAAAGAAATTATGAAAGTGATTTGGAGAAATATTGGCTTATGAAGCATTTAAAAAGGGAGAAAATTGGGACATCTCGAAGGAAGAAGAAGCTGAAGGAAATAAGATGAACTTACTGAGAGGAAGGGCTCAATCTGAGGACTCATTTTGGAAGAATAAAAAGATGGACAAATAAGAACCTGAAGAGAAGGAGTCTAGAAGAGTCAAGATGATGGAGTAGGAGGAAGCAAATTGCAAGATAATTAATCCATATGAATCATCAGCATTTCTGTATAATACCAATAAAACTCAGAAGGAAGAGATAGAGAAATTCCATCTACAATAACTACACAATGTATAAAACATTTAGGGGTATACCCCCGCTATGACACAAACATGGCTACAATTACAAAACCACTGCTAATAGGAATAAAGATTGACAGCGCCTCTCTTTGGGGGAGCAAAAAACTGGAAACTGCAGGCATCAATTGGGGACTGGTTAAATGAGCTGTCGTATATGATTGTGATGGAATACCATGGTGTTATAAGAAACATGGAAAGACTTGCATGAAGGGTGAAATGAGCAGAACCAAGAGAACATTGTATACAATAATAGCAATATTGTTTTAAGATGACTTTGATAAGATGTACAGGCAATGGGGTATAGAAATCCATCTTACCCTACCAGAAAATAGAGGGGAAAGGGATGGGAGAAGGGGGGTGATAGAAAAAGGGCAAGCTGTCCTGGATGGGGAGAGGGGAGAGTTGGGGAGAAATTTGGAATTCAAAATCTTGTGGAAGTGAATATTGAAAACTGAAAATAAATAAATTGTATATAAGAATGACTTTGAGTGAATAAGTCATTTTTGTCAATTTTGACTATTATAAATATCCAAATTAACTCTAAAGAATATATGAAGGAAGATAAAATCTGCATCCAGAGAAGGAATTGATGACCAGAAATATGTATAACATAATTTTACATATATGTGTGTATATGTGTGTGTATGTGTGTGTGTGTGCACGTGCGTGTGTGTGTAATGGTAGCCATCTCTAAGGCAGGAAGGAGGGAAGAAAAAAATGGAAAAAAGAAATTTACATAACTTTATTATATATTTAAAATTGTACATAGTAGATTTTCAGTTTCATGTACAATCACCTTTTTATTATACTATTTATAGAAACGCTTAGTTTATTCCATAAATTAAAAATAAAATAAATTAAAAATAAAGATTAATCTGAATAATTGGAAAAATATTAATTGCTCATGGGTAAGCCAAGTAAATATAGTAAAATTGCCCAAACTACCTAAATTAATACACTTATTCAACTCCCTACCAATCATATTACCAAAAGATTGCTTTATAGAACTAGAGAAAATAATTCATCTGGAGGCACAAAAATTCAAGAATCTCAAGGGAAATAATGAAAAAAGTAGAAAGGAAGGTGACCATCAGTACCAGATCTCAAAGTATTACAAAGTAATGATTCTTTTTTTTGGCGGGGGCAAGGCAATTGGGGTTAAGTGACTTGTCCAAGGTCACACAGCTAGTACATGTGTGAAGTGTCTGAGGTCGCATTTGAACTCAGGTCCTGCTGATTCCAGGGCCGGTGCTGTACTCACTGCGTCACCTAGCTGCCCTGAAAATTAGTGATTCTTAAAGCAATTTGGCGCTGGTTGAAAAACAGACAGATGGATCAGTGTTTAAGTATAAAACACATAGAAGCAAACAGACCAAGTAATCTAGTGTTAGATAAATTAAAAGACCCCAGGATATGGATTCATTATTTGATTAAAAAGTGCTGAGAAAATTGGACAGCAGTATGGCAGAAATTAAACTTCACAAATATCTCACACCTAACACGCCCTAAATATAAAACTTCACATCATAAATTAGAGAAGCAAAGAAGAAATTATCCTTCATATCTACAGAAGGAAGAAAGAACGGAAATGAGTATTTATTAAAAATGCTTCCTATGTGCCAGGTACCATGCTAAGCGCTTTCCAAATACTATCTCATTTGGTCCCCACAACAATCCTGTGAGGTAATTGCTATTATAATCCCCACTTTGAGACAGAGGTTAAATGACTCGCCCAGGGTCCCACAGATAGTATCTGAGACTGAATTCGAACTTCCTGATGTCAGGCCCAGTGCTATATTCACTACTTTGTGTCTGTTTATGTTAACTGCATCACCTAACTAGAAAAGGGGATAACCAAAGAAGAGAGAAAGGATCATGGAAGATGAAATGGATAATTTTGATAACATAAAATTATTTTTTTGCATAAACAAATTTAATATAGCTAAGATTAGAAGAAAAACAGTTAACTCTAAAAAAATTCTTTGCATCAAGTTTCTCTGATAAAGGTTTCATTTCTAAGATATTTAAGGAACTGATTTGAATTTACAAGAATGGGTCACTCCCCAGTTGATATATGGTTGAAGGATTTGAACAGGCAGTTCTCAAAAACAGGGGCCCCAACCATCTGTAGCCATATAAAATGGTTCTCCAAGTGACCTAATAATTAGAATATCTCAAATGAAAAATAACTGTGAAGTTCCATCTCATACTTATCAAATTGGCAAAACTGACAGAAAAAAGAAAATGATATATGTTGGAGGGTATGTGAGTTAGAGCACATTGACACACTGTTGGTGGAGATATGAATTGGTCTAACTATTCTGGGAAGCAATTTGGAATTATGCCTCCAAATGGTGCATGATATTTGACCCAGCAATACCACTATTAAGAATACACCCTTAAAAAGATAAAAGGAAGAAAATGTCTTATATGTGTGAAAATATTTGCAGCAGCTCTTTTCATGGTGGTAAATAATTGGAAAGTAAGTGGGGGGGGGGAATCAATGGCAAATGACTATACCAATTATGATATGCAAATGTAATAGAATACTTTTGTGATATAAGAAATGAAGAAAAAAGAAGAAACGAAGAATGAGATATTTCAGAGAAGCCTGAGAAGATCTATGTGAACTGATACAGAGTGAAGCGACTGGAACCAGGAGAATAATTTATATTATAATATCAACCCTGTAAAAAAAACAAATCCAAAAGCCTTAAGAACTGTGATAAATGAAATGTTCAATCATTATTCCAGATTATACCTATGAAGAACACCTTATGACAGAGACGATGGCACAACACAGAGAAGGAGAATTTTTGGATGTGGTCAATGTGGGAATTTGTTTTGTTTGACTGCTATTATGTGATACAAAGATTCCTTCCTTCCTTCCTTCCTTCCTTCCTTCCTTCCTTCCTTCCTTCCTTCCTTCCTTCCTTCCTTCCTTCCTTCCTTCCTTGCTACCTGCTTTCCTGTCTTTCTTCTTCCCTTCCTTTATTCCTTCCCTTCCTCCCTCTCTCTCTCTCTCTCTCTCTCTCTTTCTATAAGAAATAAGGAATATTAAGAATTCAGACAAAACTGGGAAGGCTTGTATGAGCTCATGCAGAGCAAAGTAAGTAGAATCAACAGAGCAATTTAAATGATTACCATAATCGTATAAAGGAAAACAATAGAACTCTGACAAATGAATGATCCATCATAACTTCAGAGGACTTGTCAATGACATATGCTTTCTACCTCTTGGCAAAAAGATGGTGGACAATGGGTGTAAAGTGAGGTATATGTGCTCAACTATGGCCAATACTGTACTTATGTGGTAAAAGGGTAACATTAACAAGGAGAGAGGAGGCAAAAGTGACGATGATGTTTTAAAAAGAAAAGAGCATAAAGAAAGTATTAAAGAAAGAGAATGGCAGATCAGAAATATTCTATAGATAAAGCATATCAGAATTTCAGCTAGACATTTAACAATGTCAAATAATGCAGTTTGGTAGATTCACGAGTATACCCACAATAATAGATAGAGCTAGAGGTGGGGTCAGGAAGCAGCATGAAACTCTGCAGATCCCAAGCTTAGTCTTTCTTATGATAGAGCATAATACTGCCTCAGAGTGAAAGCTAGAGAAGCTGACCCAGGAAACTTTCCAATTCCCTAAATAAGGGTTTCTTCATTTGTTGAAAGAGTGTAACAATATCTCAGGGTAGCTCCAGTGCAGCAACCATTGTAGAGCTGACCCTAACCAAAAGGACAATGGAGAGACCTAGAAGAGGATGGTTCTACCCATCATTGAATTGTTTTTCAGGCTGTTCCTGCATTGAACAAAGGAGATCAATTTGATTATTGGCCTGGCCACATGTTCTGTCTGTATGTTCTTTCTTATTATGTTTCTGTAAGTTTCTGCTCACCATTCTCCAGATATATATATGTCAGTGAGACAGCATACTTTTGACTTAAGGGTAGAATATTATGTTATTATTATTAATTCCTTACCTTCTGTTTAATAAATATTTTTATTGAGTTAATGGAGTTCATCTTAATTAATTGGTAAATGAGAACTACACTAGTGGTGACTTCAGAGCTAAGGTGTACAGTAACACAAATATAATACCAGCACACATAGAATGCTGAGAAAGTTAGTCATCTCATTGTAGTTACTCCTTATGGGAATTCTCCTAACTGGCTAATATATGAGTATAGGTTTAGGCAAATGAGCTAAACCACAGAAAAAAAGAGAGAATGAGGTTAGAGGACACGTCCATGCTACAATTAGCAAATAGTATTGAGGGAATGAAAAACAAGGGACAAGATGAATAGGTTGGAAATGAGGCATCAGTGAGGTCTAAAGAACAAATTGCTATCACAATCAAAAGAGTTCAAAGGACCTAAATGACAAATAAGGCCTGATTTGAAGCAAATCAGAATAGTAATACTCAGAGAGAGAAAGCATGGAGTAGTAGAAAGAGTGGTCTTTGAGTCAAGAAGACTCGGGTTCAAGTCTTGACTGACACATACTAAGTGTGTGAGGCTTGGCAAGTCAGTTAACCTAGGGGCCTGGAATCTGCAGCCTCGAAGTCACATGTGGCCCTCTAGATCCTCAAGTGCAACCCTTTGACTGAATCCAAGTGAATCTAGTGAATCCAAAGATTCAGTCAAAGGGTTCCACTTGAGGATCTAGAGAGCCACATGTGGCCTTGAGGCCACAGGTACCCCACCCCTGAACTTATATGTCTCCTAGCCAACTTTCTGAGACTGTAAGTTACAAACTAAAGGCAGATCCATATTGGAAAATAGAGTTTATTCACTGGGATTCCATACATTGATGAACTCCTAGGTTCACACAAAAAAAATCATGACATATTTAGGCAGTGCTTAAAGTTTTGTGCTAAATAACCCTTGAGAGTACAAATGTTATTACTGCAATTTTACACATGAGGAAACAGACTTTAGAAAGGTTTAGTGATTTGCTTAAGCTCACACATGTCAACTCAATTCAACAAACCTTTATTAAGTACCTAGCGCTATACTAGGTTCTGGGAATACAAATTAAAAAATGAAAGACTTTGCTCTTGAGAACCTTATATTTTACTATGACGGCAGTTGGGATGGAGGTTAAGAGAAAGAATATAACTTGTAGACATATAAAGCTGTCTGAAGATAGCCCTAAAGTGAAATAGGTTGCCTTGAAAATGGTAAATAGTATAATTTGTTATTCTGGAACAGAGACTGGAGGACTACCTGCCTCAGATGTTGGAAAGAATTTCCAGAATTAGCTGAAAGATTAAATTAGCTATCTAAGGTATTTAAGAACTATTAGATTCTTTAATTAGATGCTCACCACAGTTACTTTCATGTCTAAAATTCTATGATTTTCAGCAGGGAAGGTTCAGAATTAAAAAGGTTTTTTTTTAAAGAGTAACTATTATTCTGTATTAAGTTCACATAATTTATCCTCAGTGCTCCTTCTAACAATTCCCCATTCTCTCTCAGTGAGGACAACCTTTAGGTGTTTTTTATTTTTTCTAAAACAGTGATGTCATTGATATAACGAATTCTTAGGAAGGAAACACCTTCTAACAATGATTAGTCCTTGCTTTGCCACTTATATACAGTCTTAGGGAGTTACTTAGAATACAGAGAGGTATCCTCAACCTTCTTTTAGGTAATGCAAGTCAGAGGAAAGCACTTGAACCATCTCTTCCTGTCTCAAAGGCCAACTTTCTTGTAGCTATATTATAGTGCCTCTAAGAAAACTGCTTTTAAGTCCCAGGACTATATTGGGAAGTAAATGATCCACATTTAAAAATTTGAAAAGGCCAATAAAGCACTAATAAGGGGGAATAAGGAAAAGGCACTAATGTATACATATAACAATTTTTGGCTAAAATTGTAGGTATTTTTTAACAAAAACAAAAACAAATTCAAAATTACAGAGATTAAGTCTCTTCTCTCCTTTTCAGGAAAATGCAAAGCTGGCCAAAACAGAACAAACAGCCAGCTCTATTATAAAAACTCTATTATAATTTAAAAATAGAATTATATTTTATAGAATAGTATTATTTTAGAAGACAAAAATGAATTAAAAATAACAAGACTGATGCAAAAGTAAGTTAAAATCTGATGAAAAGTAGAGAAATCAGTGAGCATAATAGCAATATATTGTGGGTAAGCAGAGTTCTGAAAATCCATTAGTTGTGAATATGCTTCTCTAGAGCGAAAAATGGTTCCAGTGACTTGAGAAGTATGGGTTAAGGCTTACTTTACAGATTTTTAAAGCTTGCTTATTGAAATGATTTGAGAACTTTTAATCTTTGCTACATAGTTTGTCAGAGTTGGAGTGGTAGATCTAATCTGTGTCTTCTGCTCAACACATTTCATACATCCCAGAGAAGTACTTATCTGGCTGCTGTTCCAAGATCTACAATTTGCTGGTCCTAAAGATGGCTCTGATAGTTCCTATTATGGTAAGTATAGAAAGCAGAAGCAAAATCATTTAGAATTGGTCCAAAGAGGAATAGATATAAATTATAACATATCATTGGCATTGAGAGGAAATGGTTATAGAAAATTCTCAAAAATTTGAAAAAGCAAAAGACAATGAAATAGTCTAGTTCTATATATCGGCAACAGAGTAAAACAAAACTGGTATGATCAATTTACCTTTTAAAAGGAAAAGAATAGCACTTTCTTGTTTCAATTCAACAGTATTTACTGCATATCAAGCTCTGTGGTAATTAGATTTCCTACAGCTTTTAGAAATTTGTAGAATAGTTGTTGCAAAATATACATTCTTCTCTTCCACATCATGACTTTCCCCATTGCGGTTTCAATATATCATGAATCGGCATAAGAAATTAAATGGTGTGCGTAACAGATCACAAAATAAAACCTCCAAGGAAGTAAAGGAAAGATCGACAGTTCTGAACATAATCTACAGTATTTATTATATAGGCTTTCTGGAAATGGAAATTTATTGCTTTATATATTGAATCCTCTCATATTCTGCTATGCACATGGCAATGTTTTTTTTTTCTTTTCTTATTTTGTATTTGAGTTTTAGCGTTTAAGTTTGTTTCTTTTTTCTCTTCTTATTTTGTATTTAAGTTTAAAATTAAAAAAAAATAAATGGGAATTTTGGGGGAGTTTTGTGGAAGCCACAGATGATGCATGAAGGCCAGCAGATGACACAGAAAAAGTTTAGAAATTCAGAAATGCATAAAATATATAGTATTGTATAATATCAACATTTTAATCTTTTAATACCATAATAATTCAGACTTCTTCTCTGGTACAAAGGGAAGGCCAAAAAATTTTACTGGACTTTCCAGATTGTGGGCGTGCTGCCCCGTGATGTTGAAGGCATGAATGTAGGTTGATGAAATCTTTCAGAGACTTGATTTCCTGTGGTCATGTGTTTATGGTTGGGTAAGAATTAGACCAGATTTTCTCTGAGACTCTTTCCATGTCACAGCCACTCCGGGCTTTGGGCAGCTCTCTTAAGACTTGTAGACAATACAGTGAAGGAAAACTTGCCAACCTGTATGGATAGAGGGAGTTTCCTTGCTCTTTAGTTCTCTATACAAGACCTTAGCCCAAAAGGGCCAGGGTCACCCATTGCATCCTGGGCCATCTCCAGTGGTCCTGATGAATATCTGGTCACTGGATCCAGATGGCTCTGGAAGACAAAGTGAGGCTGACAACCTTGCCCAGCCCTCTCTCACTCAAATCTAACTGCAAGTCATGTCATCATTCCCTGATGTCATGGTCCTCTTCGAGAATGAAAGACAAACATAACTGAGGAAATCACAGGGCCAGTCCCAAGTTCTAAAAAAAAATCTTCAGAAACACGCATCTGTAGATGGTTAATTTTGATGAAAATGGGTTTGTTGTGTGCCACAGATGGCTCTCCGGGAAGCAAGGTTGGGAGAGATTTACTGGAAAATGTCACTTATGACGTAAAAACAAGATAACAAAAGTTAATTTTAAAACTAAACAATTTTTAAAAAAGGTTTTACCTGTCTCATTCTACCCTACCATTTCATTCTGTTATTCCATTCTTCTGGAGCCTTTACTTTGTCGTTATCCATCCACTCCTTGTGCCAGACCTGTGTCTTTTCCTTGAAAAAATACTTGTATTTGTTTTAATTTTCTGTGTTTGCATTGTACTCTCCAAATAAAATTTAAGCTCCCAGAGGGCAATGACTGTTCTGGTTTTATCTTTTTGTCCTTTGCACCTAGTCCAGCACCTGGCAAATAGTAGGCACTTACTTAATGAATTCTCATTGAATTGAATTTTTAAGGTAGCATATCATTCCAGTGTCTTATTATCATTAATGCCAGGAAGTTCCCCTTTTACTTTCTGTTACAATTTAATTCTGTTGGGACAGCTAGGTGGTACAGTGGATGGAGTACTGGCCCTGAAGTCAGGAGGATCCGAGTTCAAATCCAGTCTCAGACACTTACTAGCTGTTGTAACCCTGGGCAAATCACCTAACCCTGATTGCCTTCAAAAATAAAATAAAAGACAAACAATTTAATATCGTTCCTTCTCCCTTCCTTAAGTTAAGCAGAATCCATATTTGAATAAATGTTCAACAGATCTGTGATCTCTTCAGTTTGGAGGTCCCCTCCTATGATGTAGCTAGCATACATGGACATCCCTTAAATCCACCACCCAATGTATGGAGTTATTTCTCACTTTGTTCTGACATCTCAGGATTCCTGGTGGAGCACTCAGGCTATGTGGCCCTCTCCACATGACCTGTTCATCTTTTTTATCAAATATTTCATATGCCACTACACACACATACCATATTACTCATTTAGAAGTATATTCTGATTTAGCTTTCTTTTTGACCAATGAAATAACCTATGTTCCAAATTCCCTTAGCTTTCCTAACCCTAATTCTTTTTTCAGAGGACAGATAGTGGGAAAGCCGAATAAAACTGGGAGAGATAATAACTATTAGAAGATTGAGAGCCCATTTATTAGAACAGAAGACACAGTATTTGTGGCTCCTTCCGGTGAATTTTGGTGTCAATAACGTGATAGTTAAAGTGAATTGAGAGAAGAAAGCCTCAGAACACCAACAACTGCTCTGAAAACTGAACAGTTAAGCCACACCTGCTTCTCCAGAGGAAATTCTGCTGCTGTGGGAACTACCCTAATTTGCATGGACTTTAAATGACCTATCTGTAAGGATACACCTGCCTCAAGGGTACACTGCAGATGTTTGTCATTACCAATTACAGAGAAGTATAATAAAAATAAGGGGACAGTAGATTAAAAAATGCAAAAAGGAACTGGGGATAAAGTAATTGTTCTTAATAATGTATGTGATATAGGATAGGAGTGTATTAGGGAAGGGATAAGTCAGAACCAAAGGTCAAAGAAGCTGGTTTTCATCCAGGGACCTCCCCCTGAACTCAGACACTTACTATCAAGGATGGCGTAAAAGCAAAGGGAAACTGGGATGATTTACAAGTTATACCAAGTAGGGAATGGAGTTAATTAGTGGAAAAATGGACGCAAAAGTCCTGCATCCACGTGAGAGGGGATTTGTGCACAAAGAAAGGTAATCGGTGCAGGTGGGCTTGGTAAAAGAAGTGCAAACAGTAACTCACACCAGCAGGAATGAAAAGTTATCCTGGGAACCAGCCAGCAAGTATCCAAACAGACTCAAAACATTACAGTGGTAGAATATATCAAATTCCTATTTCAAAAACACCTTGGAATTCAAACATTTTTTTTCCAGGGATTTACCCCACTCCTAAAGGTGCCAGGCATCCTTTGAGGTCAATGGCTCTTTTTCTGACTTCCCTAGCATACTGTTATTGTATCTTTTAATTATATGCAGCATATTATAGTAGCTTTGGGTATAAGCATCTACCATTTCCAGAATCAGAGGATGTCTGTGGTTGCGAGTTCCGGATGATTAAAGAAAAGACTGATGTTACCCTAATGGACATATCATCAATCACACTTTCTATCTATTATATTTTTACCGCATTATAGGAGATTTCTAGATTTAAGCCCTCCTGAGTGGTCATTAATGGAATACACACACAAACACACACACAAACACATAGACACTCACGTAGACACAGACACACAGACATAGACATGCACATACACAGACACAGGTACACACACACAAGCAGACACAGACACACAGACACACGCACATACACAGAGGGTCATTCCCCGGCAGAATCCTGTACCCTGCAGTTTAGTGCAGACGTCATACAGCCTTCCCCCAGCCAATTCCTCCCCATCTGAAATTACCTTTCATTTTCTCTCTACATATTATATATGTCCTGGTTACTTACTAGGCAAATAGAATATGAGTTCTTTGAAGGCAGGGACTGTTTTTTTGTCTTTCTTTGTCTACCTAGCACTTAGTGCCTGATATGTGGTAAGTGTTTAAGAAATACTTGTTGACTGACTGGGTGGCTGAGTTCTAAGATAAGTGTAAACATTAAAATGTGAATGTAAAGTGTAAATCACTAAAATGCTTGGTTTCATAAGCCTGAACATTTTGCCTACTTTATGCCCTATTAAGGTACCTAGGTGGTGTAGTGGATAAAGCAATGGACTTGGAATCAGAAAGACTTGAATTCAAATTCTGCTTCAGATACTGACTAGCTGTGTGACCTTGGGCAAATCACTTAAATTCTGTGTCTCAGTTTCCTCATCTGCAAAATGGGGATCATAACAGCACGTAGGCCACAGGTTTGTGATGACCAAATAAGACAACATATGCAGTGTGCTATAAAATATGCTATACAAATGTCAGCTATTATTAAAACAACAGCAATAAGGACAACTGTGACTTCTATCTCTATACAAGAATCTGTGATTTTACCAGGATTGGAGAATTCATCACTTCTCTTTTGTAAACTGTCTACACTGATTTCAATCAGTCTGAAAAAAACCTATCTCCTTATAAGTGATGCTTTGGTGATAAATTAATCTCTTCACTTTTTGTTAGGCTTGATTCATCTTCTATCTTGGGGACTGTGGTCAGGCACAGATTTTGCCAGCTCAGTGTTCCCTCCAGGTCATGAGGAAGCATCAGAACACTATCTATTACAGAATGATCACATGTAGAGAGGTCTACAATGGCCAAGCTGCCTTCAGTCTTTGTTTGAATACCTCCGGCAATGCAGAACCTAGCACTACAGAAGGCTTCCATTGTATCTATGGATACCTCTAACTGGTAACAAGTTTTTCGTACATCATGGCTGAACTTTCTGCTACTTCAGCTCAATGATTCCAATATGCTTTCTGGGACGAGGAAGGCATATTTAGGCCTACAAATATACAAATACTACATATTTACATCATAGGCAAACACGAAATAATTTTCTAGGGAGTGTGAAAGGGGAAATTTATGTTTTTTAAGGCAAAGATTTATTAAATAATTATAAAATATATTATTTTTATTTGTCCAACTAAAGAAACTAAATCTTAATTGAATTTTTTAATTAACAACTAAACTTTTCTTTAAAAATACAAACTTAAAACGTGAGATACACTACAAAAATTTTGAGAGATTCAATCATCTAAAACATTTTTAGAACCCTGCACTCTAGGGCCGCATTCACATGACTCGCATCTCCTCAAGGTCTTAGAGTTCCACTGTCTCATGTGACATGACAGTCACAGTGAACTCGAAAGTTTTTGAAAGTTAGGCCAGAAAAGCACAAATCTGACAAAGCCAAGCTTTCGACAAAATTTTCCTTTTTTATATTTGAAGAAAGGATAAAACAACACTGAAAATAGGACTGCTATGTAGATTCTAAAGTGGTTTGGCCCAAAGAATTGTCAAAGTGGTCATTTGGTATGATGCATCACTGAATGACTTTGGGATCTATGTTTGGCCTTTTGCTACTTAACCTTTATATCAATGATTTGCGAAAAACAAAAACAAAAACAAAAAAAAACAACAACAAACATATGAGAGGAGATTAACAAACTTTTAGAGAGCTTAAAGCTGGGAACATATTCCAAGTGCAAGATACTGTGATATTGCAGGTCCCCTCAAGCTGGGAAGGCTTAGAGCACATGGACTCCATATCTATTATTCAAAGACCAGCTTGTCTAAGTTTAGAGATGCTCAAGAACCCATTGGCAGGCAGGGTGATGAATTCTGCAGCTATCGATACTACTGAAGACGAATTACCCAAATTGGAAAGGGGTTACTATTGGTGTGGAAGGAGTAGAAGTCCCACAGATACTTAAAGTATTATTCAATTTAGTGCATTTCAACTTGGCCAATTCAATCAACATTTATTAAGGGCCTAATGTGTGACCAGGAGCTGTGCTGTCACTGTGGAGGTGATACAAAGACAAAATGAAACAAGAGATCCCTTGGCTGAAGAAACTTGCTTTCAACTGTAAACTGAAGTATTGTAAATATAGTTAGACAAAGTAAAGTGGCTGTGGGAAAAGGGCAGCTAGGTGGCAAAGTGGAGAGAATGCCAGGCCAGGAAGATTCATCTTCCTGAGTTCAAATCTGGCCCCAGACACTTATTAGCTGTGTGACCCTGGGCAAGTCACCCAGCCCAGTTTGCCTTAGTTTCCTCATCTGTAAAATGAATTAGAGAAGGAAATGGCAAATAATCCTAGTGTCTTTGTCAAGAAAATCCCACATGTGGTCATGAAGAATGAGACATGATTAAAATGACTGAACAATAACAACAAAATGAGGCTGTGGAGTAAAGTAAATTTTACCTCTTTCCCCATCCTCTTCCATTTGTAGGTTGCTGTTTTCTCTCTCTTTGCTGGTACGTTATTAACTTTTGGTTGGCAATTTTCATCCTGTTAATATCTTGTTTTATAAAATTAATTTGTTATATTTCCCAATTATATGTAAAATTTTTTAACAATCATTAGAAAAATTTTGAGTTCCAAATCCTCTCCCTCCCATGCCTCCAATTTGATTTCAATTATACATGTACAGTCATGTAAAATATATTTCCATATTAGCCATATTGCAAAGAAAACAAGATAAAACAATAAAAATAAAGAAAGCAAAAAAGTATGCTTCAATATGCATTCAGAGTTCATCAGTTTTCTTTCTGGAGGCAGATAACATTTTTCATTATGGGTGCTTTGGAATTGTCTTGATCAGAGTAGCTAAGTCTTTCACGGTTGGTCATCCTTATAATATTGCTGTTAGTGTGCACAATGTTCTCTGGTTCTGCTCATTTCACTTTGCATAAGTTCATATAAGTCTTCCCAGGCTTTTCTGAAACCATCCTTATTGTTATTTCTTATAGTACAATAGTATTCCATTAAATCATATACCACAGATTGTTCAGCTGTTCCTCACTTGATGGGCATCCCCTTGATTTTCAATTCTTTGCCACTGCAAAAAGAGCTGCTACAAATACTTTGGTACAAATAAGTCCTTTTCCCTTTGTTAACAATTTCTTTGAGTTATAGATCTAGTAGTGGTATTGCTGGGTCAAAGAGTCTGCATATTTTGATGGCCTTTTGGGCATAGTTTCAAATTGTTCTCCACAATAGCTGGGCTAGATCACAACTCTACCAATAGTGTATTAGTGCCCCATTTTTCTACATCCCTTCTGGCATTTGTTATTTTCCTTTCCTGTCATGTTAGCCAATCTGGTCACGTCAGCCAAAGTGTAAGGTGTATCTCAGAATTGTTTTAATTTGTATTTCTCTAACTAGTAGTGATTTAGAGTATTTTTTCCTGTGATTATTAGTAGTTTTGATTTCTTCTTTTAAAAACTGCCTTTCGTATCTGACCATTTGCTGACTGGGAAAAGGCTTTTAATTTTATAAATTTGGCTTAGTTCTCTATATATTTGAGAAATTAGGCCTTTATCAGAGAAACTTGCTGCAAACATTTTTCCCCAATTTCCTGTTTTCCTTCTAATTTTGGCTACGATAGTGTGTGTGTGTGTTTGGGTGCAAAAGCTTTTTAATTTCATGTAACAAAATTAACTATTTTACTTCCCATTATCTTCTCTATCTCTTGTTGGTCATAAACTCTACCCTTACCCATAGATCTGATAGGTATATTTTTCCATGCTTCCCTAATTTATTTATGATATCACTCTTTATAGCTCAATTATTTATACATTTTGACTTCTTTTGCTGATTTTTGTAGAAACAGTATTTACCTCCTGCAAATATATTAATATTTTTAAGTACCCACAATTTCATCACAGAATCACAAAATTTGAGAGTTGCAAGGGATATCAGTGGCTACTAAGTCCAAGACATAATATCTCAGAGAAATCTCCATCATTGCTTATCCAGCCAGGACTCATTAGGCCCACCCGAAGGCTTCCAGTGAGAAAGGGGCATAATGTCTATCTTAGTCTGCCCTCAGAGAGCTGTGATTGGTAAGAAGGTGTTCCAAACCTGGCGGCTAAATTTGACTTACTGAACCAGCTCTGCCCATATAGGCCAAACAGGACAAGTGTTGCCTGTAACATATGATCGATCTTCAGTTATTTGAAGAGAACTATCATGTTTCTCCCAAAGTTTTCTCCAGATTTAATAGTCTCCATCTCTTCAGCCAATCAGCACATGCAAAGGCTCAGAGATCTTTAACATCCTGACTTTCCTCTTCTAGGCCATCGCCAGTTTAATCAATATGGTACTCTCTTGTAACAGCATAATCGCTCTACATCCTGGGATGGGAAAACTAATTTCCATGTGTTGCCAGGGCCAAAATGTTCATCACCAGAGTCGATCTCCTGTTAATTAGCTTCCCTGAAGAATTTGTAGGTCAGTCCTCAGCTGACAGAGATGCTGTTAGTCACTGGGCTCATTCTTTCAAGTTTGTTACCACCTACCAGAACTTGCGAGCCTCCTTCACATAAAGACAAATATTTATTTTAGACTAGATTTAGGACCACTAAAAACTATTAGTTTAATTAGCCTAGAACAAAAGAGATTGTACTAAAGATCATGTTAAAGGAACGGATAAGTGGTTTGAAAGACAATGCAGTACCTCAACACATTTCTTATATCTATTTGCCTTTTAAGAATCTTAATTTTTTGCACTTAACCAGCGGTGAGAAATAGTATTTTTCAATTAGATTTTTTTTATTTTTAGTTTACAACACTTAGTTTTACATGTTCTTGAGTTTCAAATTTTCTTCCCTTCCCTCCCCTCCTTCCTGCCCCCCCAAGATGGCACGCAGTCTGATATAGATTCTACATAGATCTTCTCATTAAACTTATTTACACAATAGTCAAGTTGCAAAGAAGAATTATGACCAATGGAAAGAATCATGAGAGAGAAAAAATAAAACCCCAAAAAAGAGAAAAAAAGAAAGCAAATAGTTTGCCTTAATCTGCATTCAGACTCCACAGTTCTTTCTCTGGATGTAGCTAGCTTTTTTTCCATCATGAGTCCTTTGGAGCTGTCTTTGAGCCTTGTATTGCTGAGGAGAGCCAAGTCTATCAAAGTTATTCATCACAGAATCAATATGTCTGTGGTTGTGTATAATGTTATCCTGGTTCTGCTCCTCTCACTCAGCATCATATCGTGTAGGTCTTTCCAGGTTATTATAAGGTCTGTATCTTCCCCATTTCTTACAGCACAATAGTATTCTGTTACATTCATATACCACAACTTGTTCAGCCATTCCCCAATTGAGGGGCATCCCCTTAATTTCCATTTTTTTGCCACCACAAAAAGAGCAGCTATAAATATTTTTTGTACATACAGGTCCTGGTAAGGAGTACTATTGCTGAAAATAGAAGGAGGATGATACATAAATCATTCCTTATGCCTAGGAGATAGAGAATGTATGGGGTCTATATTTCTTGCTTCTTCCAAGGGGAAGTGACTTCTCACTCACTCCCATTAATTTAGACATTTTCATGGCCCTCACAGGTTGTTTTATCATAAATGGCCTAATTTTAGAATTGGACGTTTAAATAGGCCCCTAGATTTATGGCTCAACTTTAAAATTGGAGTTTCAGTTTTGTAGTCTAATTATCTGAGCTCTCCTCCCCCAAAAGATAATGTGAAAGGAAACAGACTTTATTCTTAAAGTTAACCAAAACTTGTGTTTTCCATTTAACTAGAGAATTGTGCCCATTGCCAATACTGTCAATTTATCTCAATCGAGTTTTTACTATTGCTTTTTTCCCCTTCTTCCAGCTTCTTTTCACCTTACACACACACACACACACACACACACACACACACGGGAAGAAACCTTCTTAGACACATAAACTGCTATCAGTTTGAATTTCTACATGACAGAGTGACAATTCCTTTTTTCCCCCTGAGTTCTGTTGACTCCATAGCATTTAGGTGGCTATCTTTTTGATTTAAACTTGGCTTCCCTATATTACCACACGACCCATCATAAGGCACTCACGAAACAATAAAGATTCCAGAAATCAGTCAGCTGATAACTGAGCTTTGATATACTGAGCAGCCACCATCTCCCTTTTCACTTAACGAATTCTTTGAAAAGAAATTAGAAATAAAAGGCAAGGAGCAAATGCCTCGTGGTACAACAGAGATTTCTTCAGACTGTAAAGATCACCTAACACATTTGTTTCTCCTTTTTTCTCCCCTTGTTAACTCTGTCTGATTCTGCTGTACAGGTGCTGGGTGCTGGGTTTTGCCAAGACTGTCCCCTTTACTCACTTGTTAACCCTTTCTGGGCTTATAGATTTTTCTTTCTTTCTTTTTTCTTTTTAGTACAAGTTTTTCCTCCTTGAGGAAATGCTTAACAATTGCATCTCAGAATTACTGATCATAGAACAAAATTATAAGCAAAGCTAAATTATAACCCTGGATCTTTTCAGCTGTCTACATGGCATTTATATTCCATATGAGTTATTACAAACAAAGAGACAGTTTTCCTTCTGAAAGACCAATTTTATTAAAATGCACAAACTCTAAACTCGGAGGCACCTGTGACTGGTCGCTATTAGGGGCATCACAAGACTTGTTGAGCATACCCCTGAAATCAATCTCATTTGTCGGATTTTCCATTTTGCTTTGCCTTCTTTATGTTTTTTAGGGTTAAACTGGGTGGTTCTCAGAGATTTACAAGAGAACTATTAGTGAAAAACAATCTGATACATTCAACTTACTCAAGCCCTACTATTTCCCTCTAATCTTTCAGCAGGACCCAAGGGAGGCTAAAGTTTAGATCAGTCTATTCTCCACCAGAACTTTGATTCACTATTAAATTCCACCTAATGAAGATGACTTTGCCATCTCACGTTCATCAGTAGGCTATGTAAGGGACAATGCAGAACCTAACTTTTATAGAGGGACATTGTTCTTTCTTCTTGGTTACTCCAGTTGAATAGGATCTCATGAAAATTCACATGCATAGGATACCTGTGAAATCAGGAACTAGTGTAAATCTCCAGGGTACTGAGGTGAGTCAAGTTAAGGAAATAACCATTTTTCTTAAGTGTAGCCTCACTCGTGTCTTACGGCATGTCGTGTTTATGATAAGAACAAACAGCTCCAAGGACAAACTGAATCAGGGCAAAAACAAAACGAAACCACAGCATTAAAACATGAAATTTGGGGTCTGAATTCCAAAGGGACCAACTATGATATGTGACTTTCCTTTACTGGTACTCCCTGAGATGCAGAACTGATGTAACAAATTACAAGATGCTACTGCACAAATCTCACCGCAATCAGTAATGCTACATATACTCAAATTAATTGCATTTTCCAAGCCACTTTGATTATGAAATGTAGAGAATGTATTCTAAAAGCAGCTGCAGCTATAAAATTGCTGGGTTCATTCTCATATTCATTCCTTGGGTTGGTATATGGAAAAGTCATAACTTCTTATGGCAGATAATGAACTGTGTCAGGCCAGAAAATATAGAATGCAGATTTCATTTCTCACTTCTCTCTGTGCTTTGCACAGGATATCCCCATGTTGTAATGTACTCCTTCCCTTCCTCCATCTTTTAGTTTCCCTAGTTTTTTTCAAAGTTCAGGTCAAATGCCACCTCACATGTGAGGCCCTGATCATACCCTTTCCCCACCTAGCTGCTAGTGCCTTCTCTCTCTCTCTCTCTCTCTCTCTCTCTCTCTCTCTCTCTCTCTCTCTCTCTCTCTCTTTTCTTTCTTCCTTTTGCTTTCTCTCTCTCTCTCTCTTTTTCTTTCTCTCTCTCATCTATCTATCATCTATTTTAATTTATGGAGCTATCTTGTATTTTTCTCATAGATATTTTGTATGTACTTACATAAGTACATACAGTTTCTCCCACTAGAATGTAAACTCCCTGAGAGGAGGGACTTTTTCATTTCTGTCTTTGTCTCTCCATATGACCTTAGTGGTGCAAATATTCCTCCAACCAGAGCAGTTTGCAATTTTGTCTTGTCCTGCATCATTCTTGTCCTTGTCTTTTCATAAATCCTATAGTAACTATCTACCCAATGCATTTTTTATTTAAAAAATATATATATTTTATAAGATATACAGGCAATACAGTATAGAAATATATCTTGCCCTATAAGAAAGTAAGGGGAAAGGGGATGTGGGGGAGTGGAGTGATAGAAGGCAGGGCAGACTGGGGAAAGGGGCAATCAGAATACATGCCATCTTGGGGTGGGGGAGAGTAGAGATGCCTGACATATAGCAGGTACTTAATAAATGTTTGCTATTGTTTGATTTATTGAAATACTTTCCTATTACTGGCTAAATTTTTTAAAGGTGGTAGAGTACATGTACCATCTTGAGAGGAAAGATTTTGAAATAGAAAATAACTTCATGTTATATAAAATTAAAGATCACATTTTCTACATTTGGAGAGTAATCTAATAGAATTACAAAGCATTCTACCTTTTCTTTCAATTCTGTAACTGATTTTCTTATTTTCATTTTTCTCAGTATCTATATATTAATTTAGATAGGATTTTTTTTTACTAATAGCAATCATCATATATGAAAGAGTTCAGGAAAAATTTTGTTCCAGTGTTCATTTTCTTGCAGGGTAGGTAATAACCTTTTTCTTGAAAATAGCATTTATGAATTTGCTCATTTTTCTTCCTTACAATGGACATTTACCAAAACTCAATCTTTGTTGTATGCATATTTACACGTTATGGATGCACATTCTTTTTATTTAATATTGATGTATTTCTTGAATCATGTCACACATGCATACATATAGTTGAATAAGGGGACAAGGACATTCTGGATGAAATTTAGGAAGGCAGGGATCAGGGGCTTCAACTCATTATTAAACAATAGCATGTATATGGAATATAGCATAAAAGTCAACAATAAATAAACATATGACTGGAAACAGAGGTGAACCAGTCCTGTAATGAGAGTGAGGCCTACACTGGTATGGTGAAATATTAATGTGTATATATGTGTGTATTTAAGTTTTTAAAAAAATTTATTTTTGTTTTCAACATTCATTTCCACAAGATTACAAGACTTTGAGTTACAAATTTTCTCCCCATCTCTACCCTCCCCCACCCCAAGATGGCATGTATTCTGATTGCCCCTTTCCCCAGTCTGCCCTGCCTTCTATCACTCTACTCCCCCCATTCCCTTTCCCCTTACTTTCTTATAGGGCAAGATATATTTCTATACCGCATTGCCTGTATATCTTACAAAATATATATTTTTTAAATAAAAAATGCATTGGGTAGATAGTTATTATAGGATTTATGAAAAGACAAGGACAAGAATGATGCAGGACAAGACAAAATTGCAAACTGCTCTGGTTGGAGGAATAACTGTACCACTAAGGTCACAAAGCCATAAAAGCAGGTATAGTATATAATATGCAAACCAAAGACACAGATACACAAATGAGATGAGAAACAGTGTTTTATAAAAAAGTTAAATTACTCTACGTTTTTTCTCTGTAAGAAGAAACAATGGCAGAACAAATTAGACTTTGCATGATGTCCTTATCCTTCTTGGTGATGTACATGGTGCCTAATATAATGTCTTCTCTGTAGTATGTATGAATGCATGGGAGAAGGAATGAAGCTCCTCATCTCTAAAACTTACACATACATTCATACACCACATATACATATATATGCACACACACCATGTTTGTACACTAGAGGCAAAGCCCTGCTGTAAGAGGTACCTTCAGTGGCCATAAAAACAGAACAAAATTAATTGGCTCACATTGGCATAGAATTCGTGATTCTCATTGGTACCGATAATTAAAAACTGAGCCTTTGCAATATAAACTTCAGAGTAAGGATTGTTTAATTCATTGTAATTGTATTCCCAGTGCTAGCATAGCTGCTTAGCACATAGTAGGTACTTCATATATGCTTGCTTCGATGGATTGATTGCCTACCTTAAAATGGTCTTTTCCCAGGGGATTGAGATCGTGAAAGTAAGTGAATGATGCACAAACTTAGAATAACTTCCAAGTCCTTCTGGGAATCTGCTACTTTGGACTTGGTTCCTATATCTGCCCATCAGCAATTTCACAAAATCTCAGAATTCGACAGAATCTCAGAAATCATCTAATTAAGCCTGTACTTGGGTAAGAGTACTCATAAAATAGAGGTCGTCCAGGCTGCCATTAAATTAAATGTTGTATTCGTTTATTGCAAAGCAATAACATTCTAGGTGCTGGAGATACAAAAATAACACAATTTCTCTCTTTGAGGAATTACATTCTTCTGGGGAAGGGGGTAGGCGCATACACGGTGTAAGAGTTGGGTGGGTGGGGGATCAAAGGATAGATTCCAACAGAAAACTAATAATATTGGAGGAGAAGCATGGAACAGAAGACTGGGAGCCTAATACAGGCAACAGATCAAAGTAACATCATCTAGCCTAACCTTTTCATTTTTCCACGTGAGAAAGATGTGGCCCAGGGTGGTGAGCTGACTCTCCAGAAGTCCCAGAGCAGAGATTTGAACCTCAGCTTCCAACTCTCATGCCAGTCCACTTTCAATCATACCACCCTACTTCTCAGAAGGTTCATATCATCAATGTTTGTACCACTGTTTGGAAAAAAATCCAGATTTTTCCTAGCCTTGACAAGTAACTTTTCTTGTCTTTTACAATTTATAGACCAAGAAGGATAAACTCTTCAGGATAAATTCTCTAGTCATTTCTTCATGGTCAAAATCTCCAAATTCTAAAGCTTGAGTTAGTTGTTCACAGTGCAGAAAAAGTTAAACATTTCAGTCCTATCATGTTTTATTCCATCTTTCACTCATCTTTCAAAACTCCTCGATGTGAATAGACTTTTTCTCTCTCCCAGGGCCTTTTAAATTTTAAACGCTTGTTGTCTCTAATGCTGATCATATTTCTGAGAAATTGCTTTATGTAAAAGATGGAGCAAGATAAAGTTGCCACATCTCATTTTATCTTCTCTGTTGAATTATTTGGGCCTAAAGTTGTGGTGACAAGGTGGCTTCTCTAATAGGGCCTGTTGCCATGGCAGCAGGCTGTTTGGAAACAATACAACTCATGGCCACCAAGGGCCTCTTACTTTCCTGTCCATATTCATAAATGCACAATCCTCAGGTTTAGCAAGCTGAGTACGCACAGTGCCCCTTATGGATCAGGCCTGCTTTCAGAAAACAGAAGCCGAGAAAGCCACTTGATCAGATATCAAACCATATCACAAACAAGCAGCATTTGTCTACACAAGGAACATGTGATTTACAAGAAAATCTTTCTCTTTGGGAGATTGATAAAGATGAGTCCTAGAGACCTTGTATAAATGAAGAACTGAGAAAAGTCTATTGCTGCAAAAAGTCATGAGGCCCTATGATGAGGAGTAAATACTGCCATTACCAAGTAGCAGGGGCAAGAAGAGTGTAACACTGGAAAGTGCAAGTGTATCTATTTTGTTTGATGGAAACTTATACCAATAGGAAGGAACCTAGAAGATTACGCAGGATATCAACAATACCCCCATTTCTGCCTTCCGATACCTTCATAGTCATTGTTGGAAAATCCACCTTGTGATGGGCTTAGAATTTTTAATTTTACATTGGCATGCAGGACAAATGTTTTTATTTTGAGAAAGGAAATCAGCAAAATAGGGATATTTTTGGAAAGCAAGATGGCACCACTCAATACTTGACTCTGTGACCTCTTTGGTGTGGGTCATGCCTACAAAGGTGCAGATCGCATGTCCTCCATAACTTCCCATCCTGTTTGACTTTTGTCCATTTTCTTCCATATTTACTTGACAAATGATCTGTCTAACCTGTTGGAGGCCTACCTTTCAATCTTTCTACATTACACAGATGTCACTAGATGTATTGCCCACATTGGATGAGACTAGATACCTCTTACTTCCATTCTATGACCAACCTACTTCTTTTTCTGGTTATACATCTCCTTGGTGAAATGTTTTGTTACTACTCCTATTGTAGTTCTTCAGTGCTAACATGCTCTTGATCACTCAGATATGGACCAGGTAGTTTATTTCCTACATAGACATGGGAATGCCAAGAAATAGAGAACCATCAGATAATTAGAACAGAATTTAGTAGCTGCAACTACCAGTACAGTCAGTCAGGAGGCTGACATTAAAGTCTTGTTGGGACATACACTACTTTTGCAAGGCTACTAATTAACCAGTTAATATTTCACCTCTACAGAGCAGAGTCTGATTAGGATCTTCTTTTCAGTGTCTCTCCTCTCCCCCTCCCCTACCTTTCTTTGCTAGATGGTGAAGTGGAGAAAGCACTTTATCTGGAGTCAAGAAGACCTGAGTTCAACTCTAGCCTCAAACATTAGTTGTATGACCCAGGGCAAGTCACTTAACTTCCACATGCTCCAATTTTTTCATCTGTAAAATGAGGATAATAATAAGGATTATTGTTGTAAGGATAAAATATGATAATCTTTGTAAAATGCTTTGCAAATGGTAAAGCACTATGTAAAGATCGTTATTATTAATCCATTAGAGTGTGAGCTCCTTAAAGGCTGGGACCGTCTTTGCTTCTTTTTGTGTTCTCAGCACTTAGCACAGTGCCCGGCACATAGTAGGTGCTCAATAAATGTTTATTTGCTGATTTACTATCATCTCTCAAATATTCCTTCGTCTCTCTTCTGGTACCACCCTAGTATAAGCCCTCATCACAACTGGGCTTTCGTAAAATAGCCTTTCATTGGTTGGTCTGCCTTACCCAGGTCTCTCCCCATTTAAATACATCCTCTATTCAGCTGTCAAAAGGATCTTCCTAAAGTGTATGTCTGACCATGTCACGCCCCAGCACCCCTCTTTCCCCATACTCAGTAATATCCAGTGGCTCCCTATCACCTCCAGGATCAAATAAAGGATCCCGTTTGGTGTTCGTAACCTAGCCCGTCCTCTTACCTTTCCAGCCTTCTTTCACCTTGCACAATACCCTCCCCCATGCATTCTTTGATCCAATGACACTGGCTTCTTTGCTGTTCCATGAACAAGACACTCTGTCTCCTGACTAAGCATTTTTATTGGCTGTCCCTCATACCTAGAAAGCTCTCTGTCCTCATCTCCTGGCCTCCCTGGCTTCCTTTAAGCCCCAGCTAAAATCCCATCTTTTCCAGGAAGGTTTTCCTAATACCTATTAATTCTAGTGCTTTCCCTCTGTTAATTATTTTCAATCTATATTGTATATAACTTATTTTTACGTAATGTTTGCTTGTACTGCCTCATTAGACTGTTACTTCCTGGGGCAAGGATTGTTTTTGCCTTCTTTGTATCCCCAGCACTTAGTGCAGTGCTTAACCCATAGTAGGTGCTTAATAAATGCTTATTAATTGACTAGTCTGCTTCCATTGCTGTGGAACTTCCATTGCTATACTGCAACTGTTTTGGTAGCCTTTGACCTTAGTGCCTGCTTGTTGCTGTTGACGCACACAGACCTCTAATGGAGGGGTGACAAAGGAGGAGGCAAAAGCAGCCAGGAGCCCTGACTGGTTGAGTCTCCTTGCCCTGTGTGACACATGGGTTAGATATGACATGACCCTGAGTGGAAAAATAACGAAAAATGCTGTAAATTGTCCTTTGTTGAATTTGCATAATTTTTGTATTTGGGAATGAATGTGGTCTCCAAGACAATCAATTGTCCTCAGTTTGGGCCCTCCATTAAGACTGACGGTTTGGAATTGCCTCAGAACTGTGCTGAAAAAAATGCTTTGGATTTTTTTTTGGAGAATTTGGGAAGTCTTTGGGAACTGTGCCACGTGGACCATGTTGGGACTATTAGTTGTAAAGCACTTGAAAAGATAATTCTTTAGCTCCCTAGGAGACAAGAGAACTTTCCAGAATTGGGGATATGGACAAATATGCAAAATGCACACCAGTTGATTTGCTGAGGACAAGAGGGCCCTGCATGAGTTTAAAAAGTTTAAAAGAGACAGTTTCTGTTCTCTCTTCTGAATGGTAGCTCTTTCTGGGACTTCCAGTGAAGTGTGGGCAAGAGCCCTTGGTAGAGCAGATCTCAGCACAGGATCGAGCATAGAAGACCAACAGCAGTGAGCATAAGTCTCAGCTAGGCACTGGGGGGAGGGGAAGGGTAAAACACTGAGGCCCCAGTAGCAAAAGTACTTATAGGCCCAGGATAGCTAGTCAGAGCTGGGGCCCCAGCAGTGGCAATGCCTGTCGTAGCACTCATCCAAGCAGTATTTGGCTTGGTGTATGAGGAGAGGCCTAGAGCAGCACTTGGGCTGGTACAGAGGTACAGTGGCAGCATCTGAGGCAGCAATAAGACCTTGGACTACAGAAGCAGCTCTTGGTTAGCATGTCCCATCCATGGCTGTACCTCTGACATTCAGCTCCATACAAGTGAGGATAGTAGCAGAATGTATGGTCACAGCTATAAAACAGTGGACAAAAATTCAAGCCTCAGTGCAGGGGGGCAACATCCAGTCTGGAACAAGGTGGGAATCTCTCAGGCCTTGATACTGGGGGGACTATGTTTAACTCTGGGATAAGGGGACCAATTTAGGAAGATATCACTGGCACCAAAATATGTTAGCAGCACTCAGGTCCTAGATACGGCTATGCCTGAAGCAACATTCAGATAGCATAGAGGCAGTTGTTTAGGCCTTGGCAAGGGAGGTGGTCTGGATATTGCTAGAAGTGAGTAGCTGGGGATCCTGGTGGTGGGGGCAATAGAATGAGCAGCAATGTGGACCCCTGTGGCAGAGGCTGAAATTCAGGCTCAAGAGATAGTAAGCAGCAGAGTGGGAGCAATATGAGCCCTGATGAAGTAAACGCTGGCATTGGCAAAGGCAAAGGCAGGTCGGCACAACCCTTTTGCCATGGAAAAGAGGAAGGAAAGGTGAGCTCAGTTAAATCTATGAGTTTTTCTTTCTGACAATCCTTTCTATGCTATGGTTAAGTAAACCTCCTTTTGTTAACTATTAGATATTCTATGGGCATCTCATTTTGTAGCAATTCTGAACCTGGAGGATCACATATCCTGGTCTAGAATACAGTTCAACATAATCTTCCACTCCCTATTTCTCTGTTCTGGTCTCAGAGGAAGAGATGACCATACTCCTCTGCTAAGAGATCACTCACCCCTCTACTTGTATCTTCTATTCACACATGATCCACTGTCTTTCTCTAAAAATTTGCTGCTTTCTCTCCCTAATTTTTGTTCTGGTTGTTTACAAATGTTCCTCTCCTTTAGAAATCTTACTAGATTTAGAAATCTTGATCTTATCATCTCCTAAAGCTCTATTTCTCTTCTATTATGAATCTTTAGAAAATACTTTCTACTCACTTTGTCTCTATTTTTACTGCCCTTCTACTTTCCAAGCTACTAAATCTGCTTTTATCAAGGCTTCTAAGGATCTCTTTATCCATTATTCTCTCATGGTTCTCCTTCTACCTGTTGGACCAAAATTTCAGTGTTCTTTGCAGGACCTGTGCCCTCTCTTCCAATCCCTGTCTTCCAACATGGGGATTTACTGAGGGCCCTGTATTGAGCCCTCTTCTCTCTTTACATACTTTTTCTTGGTAATGTTCCAAGTTCCTGTGAGTTCTAGTTATCATCTCCAGGGAGATCACTCAGAAATCTATATATCTAGCTCTATTCTCTTACTTCTGAGCTCTAGTCCCATATATTTGCCTACCTGTTGGACATCTTCAAACCTGGATGTCTTGTAAGGCATCTTAAACTCAACATGTACAAAACAGAACTCATTGTCTTTCACGTAAACTAATGCCTCCTTCCTCATTTTCCTATTTCTGTTGAGGATACCTTTATCCTTCCAGATATTCAATAGGTTCGCCACCTCAGAGTAATCCTTGAATCTCCATTCTTCCTAACCACCACGCCTCCATATCCAATCAGTTGCCAAATCTTATCAATTCTACCTTCACAACGTGTCTAATATCCATTTAAGTGGCCACACTCTAGCTCACTCATTGCCTCTCCCCTGCACTATTGTAATGAGTTCTCAGTTGATCTCCTTGCCAATCCTACCTCTTACACATATTGGTTGTATGTCCTAGGCCACTTGCTTCTACCATCGGAGACTCATTTTCCTCATCCGTGTAAGCTCAGCCTCATAGCCCATTTGTATGATATCCTTCTCATTGGTGGAGATTTGATTGTTTGCTGCTCTGTGACTATGTGAGGGGTGGAATTGGTGAGAGTTGGAGAGAAGAAAGACCCTAATTTTCCAGAGTCCAGTTTTGAGAGAGAATTCTTACCTTCCAGATCCTCTTTTGTTCCATGAAGAGATTCAAAGAATCTGGTGAAAAGGCAACAAGAAGAGAATATAGTATTCGGATCCTACTCCCAGGGATTCCTACTCTCAGGTTATTACACTAGAGATTTTAAGGGTGAGATCTGAGACCCTCTCTCCTAGTTGAGCTGAATTACCTTGCTTCCATTGAGAGAGCTCATTCACTCTGGGTGTTATCTGGTTTATATTCTCATAGGTATGCTTTCTCTGATTTCTGTTTTCTGTATATTTCAATGAACTGGTTTATTCTCTATTCCCTATGTGTGTTCGTAGTAGAAGTGGCATTTGGTAGGAAGGGAGTCAAATCTTGAATACATTGCTTAGAGCCCTCCTTTGCCATTAAGGGATAGCAATCAGGAGTACAACTTGACCCTGAAAATCACTTCCCCTGAGCTAACAATATTTAAGGTAATAAATAGATATCTTTTTAACCTAGTCCTCCCCCTGTCTCTGAGGAGAGTAAAGTGGCTGGTGTCTGCCCCCCCCAGCTTCCTGCTTCCTTTCCATGAAGTTACTAAAGTCTCCCTTGGAGAAAGGTTGGGGTGGGAGAAGAGAGTTGAGATATTTCTTCTTGCCTGCATTTGAACCCACAACTAGACAGACCCATGTGGAAACTCATAACCTACATGGGTAAAACCCTCACACCCCTTTACAATAATAAAGTGAGAGGATGAAACCCTCTCAATGACCTCGAACGTTCCTTCTAGCCTCAAAGTTATTATTCTATGACCTGTCTTCAGTCTTTCCTCAACACAGCTACCAAATTGATATTCCTAACACACAGGTCTGACCATGTTACTCAAGGGATTTCAAGAATTTTGTGTGCAGCTCTATTGCCTTTTCTTTTGGGACTTTTCCCTTTTCTCCTCCCCCGCCCCCATTCTTCCTCCCCCTCTTGAAAACAAAGTTCTAAATGGAAGGACAAGTAAAGAAATAGAAAATAGACTCTGGTGTCCCCCACTTTCCATTATCTACACACCACTCACCCAATCAAATTTTGACCTTTTGATGAATGATAATCCTTCCCAACTCAAGTGGCATTATGTCAATAAGGCACTTAATGGCAGACAGAGAGTAAGCACACACTTTAAAAAGGCAAAGAAACATGGTGCCATAAATCAACCTTCTGGATCTTACTGGAATGCCTGTTTCCACCTCCCCACACCCCCCCCCCCCTTACTCTGAACCTATACAATTTGCATAGCCTCTCTAAAGGCTCTCAGGCTCAGAAATCCCCTGTTTCTGATGCTATAGGGAAATTTCTTATTACAGAAAGTCTTTTCTAAACAGAATGGAGAACTGGTCTTACTTCCTGCTTGACAGCATTTAACTGTGCTATGACCAACAGTAGAATGGAGGAAATCTTCTTCATTGGCTGGTCTAAAGGTTCAAATGTTTCTGGTTTTGTGATCGTGTTGTCTTTCAGAAGACTCCAAAATGCTGGATATGGATACCCCTGCATATGGAGAGAGGATTTCACTTTCTTCTAATATGTTTTCCTTCTTGCTAAGATCACCCAACATCTTTCTTTAAACTTACAATGTCCATGAGCTTCTTTGACAGGCGGAAGCAGATTCAAAAGCTCTAAGAGTTCACACTCTTGTAAGAATTGATCGCAAGGATATTAATAGTAGAAAGTCGTATATTTTAATAATTTATGTAAATGATACTGGTAGAATTAAGATACAAGTTATTTTTATTTTAGGTCTGAAAAAAAAGTTCTAAGCTGTGATACGAATTCTTACACACATTTGATTCAAGGTGAATAGATCCTAAGTCAAAATTTCAATAAGGATGTGAAGTTATTTTGTTTTAGAATAAGAAGAAAAATTGTATAATCACCTAGTACCTGTCAAACAATACACTGCATGAGAACAGACCCTGGATACACATCCCAATTTGCAATCCATGATCCAAAGTCCCTCATCTTATTTTGTGCGTGAAATTTGTCATTTTCTTCTGAGAATCCAAATTTGCATGTGTATGCATATATTTTAAGAACTCACACTTGAAAAGTTGGCTCCTGGAGTGGATTTGAAAAGGCCATTTGGGATCAGTCATCCATTACATGAAAACAAATTTTGCCACCCACTTTGTATTACCCCAACTTTATTAATGGAAGGGGAATAAATGTCACAAGAATTCACTGAGTGTTCCAATGGACCTTCATCAGACCCTCTAATGGTTAAGTCTGAGAAATGCTTTTTGTTTTTGTTGATATTAGTTTCACATTAAAAAGGCTGGCATCTCTTAAACGCCTGAAGTCAAGGTTATTTGACTGAGCTCAGTCACCCATGAGCACTAATCTGTAGGATTTAATAAAGGATATTGTGAAGGGTGTGACAAGATGAATCACTTCATAAAAACTAGTGTAAGGGTACTAAATGCAAACCATACAAGCACCAACATGGACTCAGGTATTCAGATACAAAGCATAGCTAACGGCCAATAACTCATAGTACTAGCTTTTCAGTTGTTTATTCTTTGTAAATATTTGTGTTCCATTTTCTTGGTGTTCTAAAATAAATGAAGAGTGGACTAAGTCAAATTGGCTCATAGATTCAGATTTTACAACAGGTTGGATCATGTCTATGCCACCTCTCACCCCAAACCAAGAGAAACACTTGCATTCAGAAGACCTTTGTTCATGTCCCAGCTCTAACATTCACTAACGGTATGACTTTGGGCAAGTGATTTCACCTCTCACCCTCAGTCCCTTCATCAGCACAATGAGAGGTTTTCACTAAAAGTTTGTAAAGGCATCCTTCCCATTCTGAAGGGCTCTAATGCTTTGTCCGCTGATAGTCATAATGACATGGGCAGCCTATAAGGTAAGTGCAATCCCAACATTCTACAATATTTGAAATGAAAATTTTTTCCAACTTATTTCCCACTACTTCCATGGCATTTTTTACACTGAGAATTAATCACTGAGTAAGTCATTAGTCTTGATACAACTATACGAATTCTTGGATTGTTAAGCAGTGTGTTATCATTGGCATCGTATACTCTCAAACAAAGGCTTGGATCACTCTGCCTAAGTCAAAAGTATGTTCTAAATCATGTTACCAGCCATTGATGTTGCTAAAAATCTCCCCTATGCCCACATGCGAGGACCATTGACCCCCAACACTAGGGCATCACTTTATCCTCTTGGGGTGGTGATAAGAAAATGTGATCGTCCTATATAAGTGATAGAAGTCCATCTGAGTGATATGCAAGACACTCACATAGGGGACTGACAGCTGTCAGTGACAGAGTCTTGTCAATGATTTTCCTAGAATGATTATTGAACCATAGTCCAGACCCCTCACCAATGCCTTAGTCAGCTTAACAATTGGTGATACTCATGTGTTGATTTTTACAGTACCAGGTATTCTTCTAGTGAAAGGAGAAGTCACTTTCTTGGCTAGGCTTAGCACTAAGAGCTGTGTCCACATACATGACCACCAATTGGCTATTCTTACAGTCAAGGGATCAATGAAACTGCAAAAAGGGGTTCAAATATACCACTTCAATATCACTTTTAAGCAAACAGATATTTACTAAACACCTATCATGATAACTGTGGTGTGACGATTAGAAAGGTTCAAGAGACATAGTTTCTGGGTAGCTTAATCATTTTGTTAATAAGGCCAGCCCATTATTAATAAAAGAATGGGAATTTGGCCACATCTCTTGGACCAAAGATAATCATGGTGACAGGTTCAGAGCTTATATATATTTTTTGGAAGAGAAATAGCAATCAACTCTGATTGGTTAACACAATGGAGGTGGGCTATATTAAAATAATGGACTGAGAATGACATGTCATCCTTGGACAGAGAGACTATCTGTGTATCCAGACCACCCCCAGCCTTGAGCCATCTATTCAAAGAATGTACGTCTAACCCAAGCCTGAGCTGGAAATAATGACTTCTACTGGGGTGGGGTTTTGAAAAAGAAAGTTAGTCCAATCTCATTATCAATAATGTCCTTCAAGAGACTGAAATTTTTAAAATCAAGACTTTAGAAGAAGATGAGAACTCTGGATCTCCCCAAATTGTTGTTATTAATAATCGTTTCTCTCAATGGGAAGGGAACAAATTCTTAAATAAGCAAAAGATAGAGGCAATTACAAAGGATAAAATAGAAGTCACTTAGGTGATTCAGTGGATATAGCAATGGGGCTGGAGTCAAGACTCGAGTTCAAATTCAGCCTTAGCCACTTACTAGCTGTGTAACTCTGGGCAAATCATTTAACTATGGTCTGCCTCTATTTTCTTATCTGTAAAATGGGAGTAATAATAGTACCTACCTCCCCGGGCTGTTGTGAAGATTAAATGACGTAATATTTGTAACGTACTTAGCACAGTCTCTGGTACATAGTAAGTACAATGGAAATGTTAGCTATGATGACGATGATGTAAAAACAAAAGATATCACTAAAAATTATTGTTAAAAAACCAAACAAATACCTATTATGTGCTGGACATTGCCAGGTGCATGCCTAACAGGATTGCAACACCAACACTTAAGGGCTGGGAACCTGCAGCATCCAGGCCATAATTATATGGCCCTCTAGGTCCTCAAATACAGCCCTTTGACTAAATCCAAATTTCATAGAACAAATAATCCCCTTAATAAAAGCATTTGTTACGTGAAGTTTGGATTCAGTCAAAGGATTGCATTTGAGGACCTAGAGGCCACATGTGGCCTTGAGGCTACAGGTTCCCCATCCCTGTATTCACTATTGTATCATAAGTTAAATCTAGTCCAAGAGGTAAAACCACTTTTTTTTTAATTTTAATTTATTTTTAATATGTTTAGTTTTCAGCATTGATTTTCACATGCGTTTGAATTACAGATTTTCTCCCCATTTCCACCCCCCCC
>CM053623.1:290088964-290113396 GCA_028646595.1 Phalanger gymnotis | reverse complement strand
GGGGGTGGAGGTAATCAAAAACAAACACTTTTGAAAAGGGACAGGGTCAAGGGAGAAAATTCAATAAAGGGGGATAGGTTAGGAAGAAGCAAAATATAGTTAGTCTTTCACAACATGAGTATTGTGGAAGGGTTATATATAATGATGTAATGGCCCATGTTGAATTGCTTGACTTCTTAGGGAGGGTGGGTGGGAAGGGAAGAGAGAAGAGAATTTGGAACTCAAAGTTTTAAAAATAGATGTTAAAAGAAAACAAAAGCAAAAACAAAAAAGTTTTTGCATGCAACTAGAAAATAAGATACACAGGCAATGGGGTGTAGAAATTTATCTTGCACTACAAGAAAGGAAGGGAAAGGGGGATGGGAGGGGAGTGGGGTGACAGAAGGGAGGGCTGACTGGGGAACAGGGCAACCAGATTATATATCATCTTGGATGAGGGGGGAGGGTAGAAATGGGGAGAAAATTTGTAATTCGAACTCTTGTGAAAACCAATGTTGAAAACTAAATATATTAAATAAAAAATACTAAAAAAAATAAAATTGAAAGAAAAAAAACAGATTGGGAAAATATTTGAAGTAAATAAATTAGAAATCTAACAACTAGAATCTATTTGGAACTGATACATATCTATAAGACAGATGATACAAACTTCTCAGAGGACGTGATCAGATAATTCATGAATGATGACATATAGATGAATAACCACTTGAAGTAATTCTAGAACTTCCTAATAATTAAAATAATACAAATCAAAACAACTTTAAGATACAACTTCCATGCTATTTGAATAGCAAATACGGTTGCTGGTAATATGAAGAAAATGGCAGTATAATAGATGTTTGCTGAGGCAGCAGACTGATGCAATCAACAGAGCAGTATGTTATAGAAGTCTCAAAACTTATCATATCCTTTAACCTGTTGATTCCATTGCTCTAATTGTATCTGATAAATAATATAAAAAGGAAACAAAGGAGCTCTATGTAAAAAAATTGTCATAGTTCTTATGTTAATATTAGCAAAAATTGTGAATAACACATGCCCAAATGATAGACCTATGATCTTATTGATTTGGATATCCAATGATGGGATTCACAACAATCTCTCCTTACCCAACCCAGGCATCACTTATCCATGCCCTCCCCAAGTTAAAAGTCAGTCCACTCAAAATATTGGAGGTTTCCCTGATTTTTTCCTGACATTGCAAAGATAGCCGTAGGACATTCTAAGCATCCATCTGCCAACTTGAGTTCTTGCCATATGACCAGCCCATCTTTTCTTTCTGTCAAATAGTTCTTTGATGAATTTTTTTACTTCTATTCTTCAGTTTCTAGTTGGTTTTATATTATGGCCTGCTCAACCTCACCAAAACACATCACCAGATGGTGCACATCTTTACTATTTCCAAGGTAATAGTGTTCCAGGTCTTGCTGCCATATAGCAAAACCAGTAAAACATTTTTCTTTTTATTGGAAGGTTAGGTCTTTGCTGTTATTGGAAGCTTGGGTGGACAGATAGGTGGCATAGTGGATATAGTGCTGGACATGTAGGCAAGAATACCTGAGTTCAAATCCTGCCTCAGATACTTACTAGCTGTGTTACTTCAGGTAACTCACTTAACTTCTGTCTGCTGGAGCTTCCTGTTCTCTAAAACAGAGATGATAATATACCTACCTTGCAGAGTTATTGTGAGGTTAAAATTAGTAATATATGTGAATTAATTTGCAAATCTTAAAATGCTAACTATTATGGAGTACTTTTCAATTTACTTAAAGCAATCAAGCCCACCATTATCCTTTTTAACGCTGGGCCCAGTTCATTGTTCATCTATATTTTCTCTTTAGATACAGTTATCCTTTCTACATCTTGACTTTCCCCATCAAGGTTTTGATATACGGTGGGTTGGCATAAGAAATTAAATGGGAATTTTTTGGGAGTTTTCCAGAAGCCAAAGATGACATGGGAAGGCCAGCAGACAACACAAAGCCTGTGACCAAATACTCAGACCAAAATTTTCATTAAGGTACTGTTAAGTGCCCCATAAAAGAATAAGAAAAGTTCATACTTCTCTGCTACAAAGGAAGGGCCAAAAAATTTTATGTGGCTTTTCCATATCATGGAGACCATGCACCCTTAACGCCCCTGCAATGTGGAAGGGCTAACTGTATACAAACTGTTAGCTAAACTCTAAAGTATGTCCATTCAGTTACATGAAGAGGGCCTAGGACAGAGCTTTGGGGAACAAACACAGATCAGGAGCATGATATGGTAAATGAACCAGCATAAGACTGAAGAGTGGCTGGACAAGTGGAAGAAGCAAAAGAGAACAGTATCTTAAAACCCAGAAAAAAAAAGTCAGATGACAAGAGAGAGAAGACAAGGAAAAGAAAGAATAAGGAAACAAAAAAGCAAAATTGGGCCCAAAGTGAGAGAATTTTGGACACAACTAGAAGGATACACAGAACAAAAATATTTTTTGCTTACTTGTGCATTAATTCTGCTAATTCTGCCTTGATAAAGGCTAAGGAATTTGGATAAGAGCTTGTCCTTTGTTCTGTATGTTTATATGATTGTTTCTGTTATTCTTTATAACAATTAAAAAAATAGAAACAATCTCTATCAGAACATATTCTAATATTTCTAGATTAAATTACATAGAATAAATATGCTTTTTCTCTTTCTCAGAAGAAGGCCGTAGGTGGCCATATTTGCTACCTTTTCATTTATAAAATTACTTCTCCCAGCTTTCTTTTGTTGTGTCTCTTTTTGACGTGAATAGCCATTTGTACAAAAATGAATAGAAAAGGTATGTATTTCTAATTGGAGGATGTATTTCTCATACACAAGAAGTCATATTTATCTGTGTGATTTTCATTTGATCTCTTGACCCTCTTGTTACTTGAGATCTATAATTTACTGGGAGAGAAGCAAAGAGAAGAAAGGTCCTTGCCAGAGATCAGAGAAAAGAAAGATTGCTAAATTTTGTTAGACAAAACCATTGTTTCAGGTTCAGAATCTACTAGGAAAGATTTAGCCTCTGACTTTCTACTTCAGTATCTCTGAAATTCAAGGACATGATTTTAGGACTTTAGGGTACAACAAACTTTAGAGATCAATTTAGAGGAATAAAATAATCACACTGCCAATAATGAAATACAACAAAAATTGGTTTCATTTTTAAAGTGACTGTCACAATGGTCTTTTACTTTGCTTTTGTTTTAAGCATTTATTTTTGGTATAGAGTTATCACAAACTTTAAATTATCATCATAGATACTTAGACCTAGAAAAGATGTTAGAGAAGAATCTTAGTCCAATTCTTTCATTTCACATTGAAGGAAACTGAGACCCAAGAAAGTACAGGCACTTGCCTAAAGTCACACAAGTAGCAAGTAGCAGAGATAGTATCAGAAAACCATACTTCAAACCTAGCTCTGCAACTTAAAAGTTCCTTACCTTCTCTGTGAAATAAAGTAAAATAAAGATGCTATTTTCACCACTTACTTGTGAGAAAAGTACTGTGTAAATTGGAGAGCACCAGTGTTGAGTCATCAAAAAAGTTTGTCATCATTAAAAGCTTTTAGCACCAAATTGTGTACACCAAATTACTGATTCTTGATTTTGCTAAACTTCCCACTGACACTTCAGTGACATTCAGCCACTGATATTTGAGGAAAGATAAACATCTAAGGTTTCTATCTGTTGCTTGGTAACATGTTGTACCTTGTGGCTCAGTGTGAAACAAACAAAAAAAAATGTCTTCCCATACATAAAGATCTGCTCAAAAATAACTCGAAATCTATTGCAATAAATTCTTGGTGCTTGTGTAAAACCTAAGTTTTTCATTCAAAGACTCATTCAAGAAATGGTTATTAAGCTCCTAAGATGTATGAGGAACAGTGTTTCAGATCTTCTAAGTTATTTTTCTTCTGGGATGTCTCTTGGATATTGTCCTTCTTATTCAAGTCTATAGTCATGAAAGCAAGCTACTGAAGCAGTCTGATTTCTTCCTCCTTTCTTCCTTTTCACTGATTTGAGTTTTAATGATCATTCTTAAAAATAATGCTTGTTGACTCATGTCCTTAGCCATAATTCTAGCCAGTGTCTCAACAGGTCATCAGATCCAGACTAGTCAGATTATGCTTCAAGATTTTAACCAAACTGTACTTTACAAGAATTGAGCACATTTCCAGAAACATATTAGATGCTTAATAATACTTGTTGCTTGATTACAATTACACTCATTTCTTGTTTTGTAAACAGATTAATGATGCTTGTTTTAGATCACTATGACTTCCTAATTTCTAGCCAATAGAACTCTCTTTTGTAACAAAGAAAAAACATTAAACAAAACCAGAATTTGTGATTCACAATATATTTTTTATTTTATTAAAAATATTTATTTGTTAACATTCTTTTTTAAATTTTGAGTTCCAAATTCTTTTCCTCCCTCTCTCTGTTTCTCACTCCTAACTCTCCCCTGCTCATTGAGGAGGTAAGCAATATGATATCAATATGAAATCATGCTAAACATATTTCCATATTAGCCATGTTACAAAAAAGCAAGAAAACTAAAGAAAAAAATTATGCTTTAATCTGCAGTCAGACTCTTTTTTGGAAGGCAGATAGTGTTTTTCATCATGAGTCCTTCAGAATTGTCTTGGATTGTTGCATTGATCAGTAGAGTTAAATCTTTCACAGTTGATCATCATTACAATATTGCTGTTAGCGCATGAATGTTCTCCTGGTTCTGATCACTTCATTTTGCATCAGTTTACAAAAGTCTTTTCAGATAAGGTTTTTCTGAAACCACCCTGCTAGTAATTTCTTATGCACAAGAGCATTCCATCACAATCATAAAATACAACTTTTTCAGCCATTCCCCAATTGATAGGCAGCCTTCGTTTTCCAATTCTTTGCCACCACCGAAAGAGCTGCTATAAAGATTTTTTTGTATATACAGATCCTTTTCCTTTTCCTTTTCCTTTGATCTCTTTGGGATACAGACCAGTAATGGTATTGCTGGGTCAAAGAGTATTTCTGGGTCAAGAGTTTTTTAGTTCTTTCAGGCATAATTCCAAACTGTCCTTTAGAATGCTTGGACCAGTTGCGATTCACACTATATGTACAAATCTGTACCCACAGACTCCCTCCTCTCAATCAAGATTGAAAAACCACACATTATAAGTCCTCTGGAACCAAGATTAGATAATGAGTATAACCTGGATTGTGATGTCATTTAATGATATTTTCACTTATATTATTGTTGCTATTGTGTATATTATATTTTCTGTTTCTGCTTTCTTTGCTCCACATATAAATTTCCTCATATTTTATGAATTCATCACATTTGTTTTTATTCATCTCACAATATTCCATTGCATTCATACACATCAATCTATTTAGACATTCCTCACTGTTTGAAAATTTTTCCTACTATAAAGACTATTCTGATACACATGATATTTCTCTTTTTTATTTATCACCTTGGGGCATATATCCCATGTTCAGCTCAGATTTGAACTTCTTTGATTCGAGATCTAGCACTCTAATCACTATGCCACCTTGCTGCCTTTGCATATAAATATGATCAATTATATTTATAGTTTTCTCAACAAGCCCTGAGTCCCTAGTATGAATCCAGTCTGATCATAACATGTAACCTTTGTGATATATTTTTTTCTTTGTTTTGACTCTACCTTGTCTAGGTATCACCAGCATATTTGTGTCATAGAAGAAATTTTTAAAATTTCTTTTACAATTCCATTTACCCACTCCCTAACATTTTATGTAGTATTGGGATTAATTGTTCTTTAAATGTTTTTCTCATTTTTTTCCACTTTGAAACTCACTTTATGGCTTGAACTTTTCTAAGATAAGATTATACTTGATTTCCTCTTCTATTAATTTGAGCAATTTATACTTCTGTAAATATTAATCCATTTCACTTATGTTGTCAGTTTTGTTGGTATGTAATTTGGAAAAATAGCTCTTAGTAATTTATTCTTTATTGGTCATAAATTTACCTTTTTATTTTTTGATATTGGTAATTTGGTCTATCTTTTTTAAAAGTCAAGTTAATTTGTCTATTTTATTGTGTTTTTTTAAACCAGCTCTTGATTTTATTTATCATTTCAATGATTTTTTTCTTTCAATTTTGTCAGTCTCTCCTTTGATTTTCAAAACTTCTTTTTAGTTTTTAATTTTTAAAAATTTGTTGTTTTTCTGTTTCTTTTAAGTTGCATGTCCATTAGTGATCTGCTCTTTCTTTTAATTTAGTATATATATATGTATATATATATATGTATGTATGTATATATATATGTATATATATAAAAATATATATGTATGTATGTATATATATATACGTGTATATATATACGTGTGTATATATATATATATATATTTTTGCAGGGGGGAAGGACTTGCTCAAGGTCACACAGCTAGTAAGTGTGTCAAGTGTCTGAGGCTGGATTTGAACTCAGGTCCTCCTGACTTCAGGGCTGGTGCTCCACTCACTGTACCACCTAGCTGCCCCTGCTCTTTCTTTTACTGATAAAAGTATTTCTAGATATAATTTTTCCTCTAAGCACTTTTTGGGCTACATCCCAAAAATTTTAGTGTGTTGTCTCATTGTTATCATTCTCTTTAAAGAAATTATTGTTTCTGTGATTTGCTCTATGACAAACCTATTCTAAGGGATTGTTACTTAGTTTTCAAATAATTTTTAATCTTTACTTAAAGGTCCACAAGTGAATAAAATTTTATTGCAGTAAAGATGACAAAAGATATAATTAATATTTCAATTTTTCTGTAGTTGATTATAAGGTTTTTTTTTTAAAATATGTGGCCAATTTTTGTAGTGGTGCCATACATAGCTGAAAAATAGGTATGAGCCTTTACATGCAAATGAAGAATCAGAATAGGACTTTGTAGATTCTTATTCTACTAACATCTTGGGTTATTAAGATGGTCAAATGAAATAGTGATTATCAATTGCTTTATTACAATGATACATCATACAAATGTAAATTATTAATAAATACTGTTTTTATCCATCCCTCTGGAATTTTTACTGAGTCATATAGCTTAGACTTTGATATTAGAGTTAAATTTAGATAAAATAATAGCACTTGTTCCTATCTTCCCACAGGTCTAAGCAAAAAACCTAGGAAGGACTGCTGCTGATCTCTATAGGCTGATGTTAAGCAGGTCTTTGACTGAAAAACAGCTCTAGTTGAACTAGCTGCTGTAATGGTAAGCAAAGTGGGACTTCTCACTGTTTTTTTCTTTTGGAGTGCTTCTCAACACCAATACAATCAAGTGCCTTTGATTGATTCTTTGATTGAATCTAGTGTTTTTGATGACCAGCTTAAGTCAGAAGAAAGCCTAAGTCACAAGAGTTTGAGTCACGTGATTGTGATGCCCTCTGACCCTGAAGAAGTGTATATATACTCTGAGGTTAGCATTTTGTTTTGGGGGCTCACTTATTGGAAGGGCCTTCCTGTGATTTGGACAGGAAAGACTCTGGGTGGCTGTTAAGGAGCCCCCACCTTTGAAAAACCCAGATGGTGGTGCTTCTCTCTCTGGTAACTATGTATGTATTGCTATGGACAGACAAAAGACCTGTCTGCTGATTTGTAGTATTTGCTTTGTTTATATAATTTCTGTTTGTGTTTTCTCTGAAGTTCAGGGTGCTGACTTTTCCCCCTGAACTAAGTGAATGATATATGTGCATTTTATTAAAGTGAGATTGCAAACCCCTTAAAGCTGCTTTTCTTAGAAAAGCAGATCAAAGAACCTGTGCTAGCAGCCCTCCTGTGTTGCTGTTGTTGGTCTTACACCTCCATAGCAGCTGCTAGTAGCATTGTTGCTACAGCTGCCCAGTTTAATTACCTGCAATTTAGTTTTCCTAATTTTCTTTATATTTTTCATATAGAAGATTAAATATAAGATTTGTACTTTGGGGCACCCTTTTGGCCTAATAACACATTGATGGGCAAGGTAATAGATTCTATCTAAAAAAGTTGCCAGATTTTAAAAATATTTTGTAGAGAGATTAACAAAATTGTAAGTAAGAAAACCATTGAACTAAAGTAACTAAACTAGGAGCTGGTTTTATGAAAAAAAGACCTAGTAGAGTAGATAAATATTTAATATTTAAAGAGAAAAATAGAGAAAGAAGAAAGCCAAATTATTGGTATCAAAGGGTGAATTCACCACTAATAAAGAGGAAATTAAAAGAATTATTAGGAGGTATTTTGCCCAGTTATATGCCAATAAATCTGACAATCTAATTGAAATGAATGAATATTTACAAATATATAAATTGCTTGGATTAACAAAAGAGGAAATGGATTACTTTAAATAACACCATTTTAGAAAAAGAAATTGAACAAGCCACCAATGAATTCCCTAAGAAAAAATCCCCAGGGCCAGACAGATTCATAAGTGAATTCTACCAAATATTTAAAGAACAAGTAATTCTAACACTATACAAACTATGGAAAAATAGCAAAGAAGAAGTCCTACCAAATTCATTTTGTGACAGAAATATTGTGCTGATGGCTAACCAAGAAAAAGAAAAAAGAAAACTAAAGATCAATTTCCTTAAAGGATATTGATGTGAAATTTTTAAAGAAAATACTACCAAGGAGATTACAGCAATATTTCACTAAGTTCATATGCTATGACTAGAAGGGATTTATAACAGGAATTCAGGGCTGGTTCAGTATTAGGAAAACTATCAGCACAATTAACCATATCAATAACAAAATGAACAGAAATCATATGACTATCTCCATAGATAAAAAAAAAAGTTTTTGACAAAATAGAGTACTCATTCTTATTGAAAACACTAAAGAGCATAGGAATAAATGGAGCTTTCCTTAAAATGATAAGTAATATCTACCTAAAGCCAAGAGGAAGTAATATTTATAATGGGAATAAGCTAGAAGCCTTCCCAGTACAATAAGGGGTGAATCAAAGATGGCCATTATCACTACTATTATTCAATATTGTACTAGAAATGTTAGTTTAAGCAGTAAAAAATAAGAAAAAGAAATGGAAGGAATTAGAACAAGCAATGAGGAAAAAAAAACTATCACTCTTTACAGATGATATGATGGTATACTTAGAAAATCCTGGAGAATCAATGAGAAAACCAGTCAAAATAATTAAAAAATTCTGCAAAATTTCAAGATATAAAATAAACCCACATAAATCATCAGCATATATTATACCATAAACAAATTGGGAGAGTAAGGAATAGTTGACCTGTAAGATCTATAGAGAAGGGAAGGATTTATGACCAAACCAGAGATTGAGAACACTATGGGATATAAAATGGATAATTTTGATTATGTTAAATTTAGAAGATTTTGCAAAACAAAACTAATGCAACCAAGTTTAGAAAGAAAGCAGAAATCTGGGAAACAGTTTTTACAGATAAAGGCCTCATTTCTCTAAATATATAGAGAACTGAGTCAAATTTATAAGAATACAAGTCATTCTGCAATTGCTAAATGGTCAAAGGATTTGAACAGGCAATTTTCAGATGAAGAAATCAAAGCTATCTGTAGTCATATGACTCTGAATCACTATTGATTAGAGACATGCAAATTAAAACAACTATGGGGTGCTACCTCATACCTATCAAATTGGCTAATATGCCAGAAAAGGAAAATGACGAATGTTTGAGGGGATGGGGGAAAATTGGGACACTAATGCACTGTTGGTGGAATTATGAACTGATCTAACCATTCTAGAATACAATTTGGAGCTATGTCCAAAGGGCTATCAAACTGAGCATACCCTTTGATCCACCAATACCACTACTAGGCTTATATCCCAAAGAGATTTTTTACAAAAGGGGAAAGGATCTATTTGTTCAAAAATATTCATGGCAGCTTTTTTTTGGTGGCAAAAATTGGAAATTGAGAGAATGCCCAGCAATTAGGAAATAGCTGAACAAGTTGTGGTATATGATGGCAATTGAATACTATTGTGCTATAAGAAATGACAAGCAGGCTGATTTCAGAATAACCTAGAAAGACTTACATGAACTGATGCAAAGTGAAGTGAGCAGAACCAGGAAAACACAATATACAGTAATAGCAATATTGTACAATGAGTAATTATGAATGACTTAGCTTTTCTCAGCAATACAATGATTCAAGAAAATTCCAAAAGACTCATGGTGAAAAATTCTGTTCACTTCCAGAGAAAGAACTGATGGAGTCTGAATGCAGATCAAAGCATACTGTTTTTCACTTTATTTTTTTGGTCTGTGTTTTCTCTCATAACATGACTAATATGGAAATGTTTTGCATGATTGCACAGTATAACCTATGTCTAATTACTTGCTGTCTCAGGTAGTGGGGAGGGAAGAGAGGGGAGGAGGGAATTTGGAACTCCAAATTTTAAAAAATGAATATTAAAATTGTTTTTACATGTAATTGGGAAAAATAAAATATTATTAAAAATAAAAATACATGTAGCATTTAGTACAAAGTATTCAATGTCTTCTTCAATCCCTAATTGGAGATTATTTATTCCCATAAATTAGTTCCATAAGAGATAAATGATCACTTTGAAGGCACTTAAATGATTTGTATAATATATCTCAAAGTTTTTGTCAAGGACTTCTCTTATAGCTCATCAGGCACAAGTCCTCAGCTTTCTTTTGCCACTTGTGCCATTCAAATTTCTTTGGAAGCCAGAAACATTAGATAAAAAAAGCCCAGCATCTCATGGTTAGAAGCGACTTTAAAAGCTGTCTAATCTAATCAAGACAAACAAAAACATCTCTACCACTTAACCAATAAGTGGGCATCCACCCATTATTTTAATATCTCATGGCAAAGACAACTTACTACTTACCAAGGTGGTTTATTTCACTTTCAAATTGTTCAGAAAATTTTCCTTTAAATTTGAAATCTACTTCTCTTGAACTGATTTCTGTTCATACAAAAAGCATTTTTTGGAGTCCTTCTGTCTCACTCAGGCTAGAAGTATAGTGGTTGCTTATGGGCCCCATACCACTGCTAACTGGCATGGAAGCTTTGACCTGCCTAGTTTCCATTCTGAGTTGGTTCACCCCACCTTAGACTTTCTGGTGGCACTCTGCTTCTGGGGTTTGGGGGAAGTTTCACCATATTGGTACTAGACTTAGCAAGGACACCTGACAGCTTTAACCTTATTATATCTCAGAATCTCTTGAGTTCAAATGCTCCACTATCCTCTGTCAACTGGAAACAGAGACTCCAGCATATGCCACCACACATTGACAACAATCATTTATTGTTCACTTACTATGTGTCAAAGACTGCTAGGTGTTGAGGGTAGCAGAAGGCAAAAATGAGACTCTTAAGGACCTTATATTCAATTGTGGAGAAACAACATAAACAGAAACATATAAATGTCAAATACATATAAAATAAACACAAAGAATTTTATATACAAATACCCAGAAATTTGGTGGGAGGCATTAACACCTGAAGGAGGGTTGGAGTGGGGAGGAGATCATGAAAAACTTCAAATAGAAGGTGCTACTTGTGCTGAGCCTTGAGAGAAGCTAAGGATTTTATAGAACAGAGGAGAGGCAGGCACGAGGAGGAAATGTGTGTAATATCAATTAAGTTGGTACTTTCTTACTGTTTTAAAATGATTAATTGTCTTTCATTGAGCCTTACTAGGTGCAAAGCCCTGGGCCCAAACCCCTATCTACTAGGTGCTTAAGCCTATGTGGGTATGAAGCCCCCAGGGTCCTAAGGGGAGTTGCTAAGACCAGAGCCAATAGTAAGAGCCTAAGTTTTGGTTGCTCAGATGATGTTTGATGAGGGCTAAAGAGGATATAAAAAGCTAGAACAGAGCTATTTGCAGGGGCTGTCACTCTTGAAGATGTGTTGGTGTGTAGATTTTGGGCAGCTGTAGTTAAGAGCCCTCCAGCTTGTGAACCTGGATCTTGGGACTTTGTTAAACTCTGGTAATTATACATTGAAATTTGAATCAGATAAGGTCTGTCTGTTGATGTTTGTAATTTGTTTGTATTTGCTCTGAAGTTCAGCGTGCTGGCTTTTCCCCCTGAACTAAGTGAATGATATTTGTATGTTCGATTAAATTGAGATTGTTAAGCCCTTAACGTTGCTTTCCTTAGTAAAGCAGATCAAAAGAACCTGTGTCGGCAGCTTTCTGTGTGAGGGTTGTTGGTGGGTCTTACACCCCTACAGCAGCTGCTAGCAGATTGTTGCAACAATGTGCCAAAGCATAGAGGAGGGAGATGAAGAGCAGCAACCAAGTGGGTTTGGCTTACTTGAATGTATTAAGGAATGTGTGAATCTGTATCATCTGTGAATCTTTTTTCATATATAAAATGTTCTCTAGTCCATTTAAAAAAATAGAAAGCTTTAATGTAATCTATAAGGGTCCAGCTGTATGAAGAAATCTCTAGTATCTCTGGATTAATAGTGAAAAAATAAGTAATTAGTAATTAGTAATAGATATCATTATAATAGGCACCATTATTATTATTAAGAAGCATGTAACACTTTTATAAGCGTGAATTGATTTACAATCACTTTTATTAGTGATACTAAACATGAAGTCTGTGAAATAAGTTGGGTTTGTTATCTCTTTTTACAATTCCCATATTCAATTGGTTTTATAGCTATTCTGTTCTAAGTCCTTCATTGGCACCTCTCTTTTGGGCAATATCTCTGTCCTGGCAAAAGCATGAGTAACGTTCCCACCTTTGTTGTCATAAAGATCAACTTGTCACAGGTCTAGCATTGGCACCATCTATTTCCCCGTACTGCAGTAATCTCTCTCCACATGCCGAATATTGATTTCTGGCACTTTCGGGTGTGAGATGGCAACATATATTTATTTATTACCTAAAGCAAACATTAGCGTGAAACTGGTTGAATAAGTCACAAGGATAACTTCATTCCAGGTATGAATGAGCCATATCGTTTGCCTGACCCTGTGCTAGCTAGCTAGATAAGTGAGTTTCAGGCCTCTACCTCTGCTAACCTGCTTTCCTTGTCCTGTCAAGAGGGGGAAATTCTTCCCTTTTGTTGATGAACTCAAAGTTCTTAGATAAAAGGAATTAAATGAACCCCAAAGGCAAACCAACTCAATCAACTTGGAGACTCACTACTACCTTTAGAATGTAAGCTGATGAACCAAATTCAAGATCATAGGATCCTAGATCTACAGCAGGAAGAGAACTTAGAACTCTGTCATTTTACAGATGAAGACACAGGCCCAAGAGGTGAAGTGACTTGCCCACAGTCTCGTAGATAATAAGTGGGAAAGCTGGTTCTGCTTAGGTCTTTTGACACCAAATACGAACCTGTAAATCCAGTGTTTGCATCATACTGTGTCACCTTCCCTCATAGTACTTGGAGTAATAAAAATCAGACTTTCTAGAATTAAGACTTTCTATTCCCATGGTTATAATGAAAAGGCAATATGTCACAGTCAGTAGGGAATTGGCCTTTGAGTAGGAAAGAACCAGATTCCAGTCCCACCCTTGATCCATACTGACTGAGTGACATTAGGCCAGTAACTTAATCTCTTAGCACCCCAGGGCATGGAAGTGCAGCCCTCTCAGCTTGACAATTAGAGAAAAGTATTGCAATCCTTGTTGCTTTGTCTCATGGCAGTAGCTAAAGTCTAGTGTTCTGACCTCTCTTGGCACTTCAGGAGCTTCTGCCATCTGGCCTGGCCTAGATGGAGCTGTCATTTTTTTCTTATCCCATACTTCAGTCCTTCTTATCAGATCCTGAAGACTTGAACTGCAGGCACCATGAGGATCCTCATCAAATCAGAATCCATGATGGGAGTTGTTGCCATATTGCAGAATCCACAAACAGGCTTCTGAGAAGCGTAGTTCACAGAGAATTTTCTCCAATAAGTGAGGTTCCTTCATCTTCAATCATTGTGGGAACATGGGGTTTCTGACCAAACACTCTACCTATACCACTATTTAGCATATAGAGCCTCACATCATTCTCCAACAAAAGACAATAAAGCTCTGTTGATAGTTGAAGGCCCACTGAAAAAGAAGTAGCAGCTACAGAAAAAGGGATGAAACCCAATAACAATAGTGTACTCAAACTGGTGAGCCATGCTTTTATGATGTCTAAAATTTAATCTATCTATGAGCAACTCTGCAAAATTCATGCTCCTATAAGCATTTCTGTCTTGCCTATGCTTTTCCTGATCAATACACATTCAAAAGTATTTTTTTCTATGATTTAAAGTTTATTTATGCCTTAAAAACTGCAGTGTATGAAAAAGTCATACCATCAGGAAAAAGGTCAAACAGATATCCAAAATATTTTGAATTAGTCTTTGGACCTTAAAACATAGAATGAGATTAATATCCAGTATCCTGGATGAACTGGTGTTGCAATTAGTCCCTGTAAGTCAGGGGATCAAGAATATGACAGAGATATCTGTGCAATGGAACACTGAACAATACCTGACTCTACATGTCCCAGTATGGCTCACAGTGATCAGCAACTTGGTGAATCATCTGTAAAAACACACATTAAAAAAGGATTACATGCCATTTTGGACTCCTGCCATGGAGCAGGTCAGAGGGGTTCCCATCAGCACAAGCTGTCAGGCTGACTTTCCATGACTATGAAACTCCTATTGCCTCCTGACCTTCTCCCAGGACAGATGAATTGCAGCTTCCCTCATGTGTAACAGACACACGACAGTGGCTACCTTGGAAAAGTCCAGGTCTAATGGCAAGGGGAAAAAAAGAAAAAAATATTCTCAAGGGGGTATAAAATAGATTATTTATATTAAAGAAGCCATGACCAATCCTAAACTGGATGGAGGTATTTGAAAGGCTCAAGCTCACTTCATCTAACCAAGATGTATTCAAATGGGAACGTCTTTGAACCATGTTCCAGCTCTGAGAATTTGGAATTAATGCAGCATAACCTCACGGATCTATAACGGGTGATGAAATAATAGTAGATTACATTTCTACAGTGTTTTAAAATTTACTGAGATCTTTGTTTTGAGATTTTTTAGTTACTCTCTTCACTGCTCCAAATTTTAACCCATTCATGTTTTTTCATCCTTTGTGTTGTTTACATACATCTACCCATCAATATCCCACAGCAGATAAAATCAATGTGCTAGGGGCCTTTTCAACTTTTCATGGATACCAAATGGAGAATGCAGGCCATCCAATAGTCATCCCTTACTCTTTCTAAATAACCAGCCCACCATCTTTCCTATTCATACATCTCTCTCATGAAAGCCTTAAGGGACTCCCAGTTTAAGAAATACCCTTTGTAAATTGAGACCGACAACTTCTCTGCAACTTATAATCTTAGAGAGTTTTCTGGGGGCAATATCAAATTATGTGACTTGCCCAGGGTCACACAACCAGTCTGTGACAGAGGTGGGTTTGATCTCAGGTCTTCCTGACTCTAAGACTGACTTCCTGTCTTCTATTCTAAGCTGCTTCTTCAATATCCTGTATTCATTATTTCATTTGGTGCTTTTAGAAAAGCATAAACTTATTGTGAGTGATGTGAAATATGATGTGAGTTCTTAACGAATGTCAGTAAACCATTTTATGTGTGAAATTGGTTAATTGTTTTATGATAACTTTGGTGATACTGCCAGTCATAATCTTATAATATGCCATGGAAATGTAATTTATGCTAAGTAGTAAGTATATTGGGCAGCTAGATGGCTCACTGGATGGAGCACTGGGGCTGGAGTCAGGAAGACCTGAGTTCAAATGTGGCCTCAGACACTAACTGTGTGACTCTGAACAAGTCATGTAACCTTAACCCACTGGGAAAAGGAAATGTCAAACCATTCCAGTATCTTTGCCAAGAAAAGCCCATGGAGAGTAAGGTCCATGAGCTCATGAAGAGGTGGACGTGACTCAGCAACAACAACAACAAGCCCATTTAAAGATCTACCAAAGCAAAGAATTGGAAATCAAGGGGATGCCCATCAATTGGAGAATGGCTGAACAAGTTGTGGTATATGAATGTGATGGAATACTATTGTGCTATAAGAAATGGGGAAGATACGGACTTCATAATAACCTGGAAAGACTTACATGATATGATGCTGAGTGAGAGAAGCAGAATCAGGAGAACATTGTACATAACCACAGACGTATTGATTCTGTGATGACTAACTTTGATAGACTTGGCTCTCCTCAGCAACACAAGCAAGGCTCAAAGACAGCTCCAAACGACTCATGAAGGAAAAAAGCTAGCTACATCTAGAGAAAGATCTGTGTAGTCTGAATGCAGATTGAGGCAAACTATTTGATCTCTTTTTTTCTCTTCTTTTTTTGGTTTTGTTTCTTCTCTCTAATGATTCATTCCATTGGTCATTATTCTTCTTTGCAACTTGACTATTGTGTAAATAAGTTTAATACAAAGGTTTATATAGAATCTATATCAGACTGCATGCCAACTTGGGGGGTAGGGGGGAAGAGAGGGAAGAAAATTTTAAACTCAAGAACATGTAGAACTAAGTGTTGTAAACTAAAAATAAAAAATCTAATTAAAAAAGGGAAAGATCTACCAAGATGACGTACACAAGAACGGACACCATGGCTGCCAGCGGTTCCAAGATGGTGATGTCTCTGGATTCCAATATCTACAATAGACAGACCTGGGAGCCTGAGGACTTCCTTATTCTGTGTCAGACATGCCTTGGAGAAAATTTCTACATCCAGATGACCAAAGAAGAATATGGAAAAGAATGAGAAATTTGTGCCAGGCTTCTCACAGCATTCCATTGGTCATCCAGTGTTTGCATGTGTTTTAAAAAGACTGAAGTGTGCCAAACCTGCAATAAGATAAAAAAATGTTTGTTAGACCTGCATTTTGGACCTAGAGTATGACTTATCTATTCAGGACTATCCTTTAAGGATAACATGCCCAAGTCTGATGTGAACGAAGAATACTACCCCCAGTATGTTGAGCAAGAGATGTCCAATTCTGATGGAATTTGGCTACTTGTTCTTGAGAATACTACAGCTACCAGTGACATGTTACTCAAATTGTCTCAGACCACCAATTACTACAAATAGAATCATTTTCACATGTGTTCCTTCTGGATGAGAGGAAAAGTATCCAGATAGACACGAGATGCCGACAGACCCTGATGATCCTCTTACTGACCAGAATGTCAAAGATTGCTGGTATGTAATTGGTGATGCAGTGGAAGATTAGCTTCTAAAATAAGCTTCAGCAATGCCTTGTATGGAGCCGCTTAATGATAAGGCCATTACAACACGATATGTTGGTAGCCTGGGAGCTACAATCAGTGAGACTGATCTTAGAAGTCACTTTGGCCAGTTTGGTGAGATCTGAACAATAACAGTTGGACAGAGGCAGCAGCATGCTTTCATCCAGTTTACTAGAAGGCAAGCTGCAGAGACAGCTGCTGCTGAGTCCTTCAGCAAACTGATTATAAATGAGCACAGGCTTAATATGAAATAGGGAACGTCCCAAGCAGCTAGAGTGAAAGAAAAAGAAAAAGATGGAAATACAGATTCTGGAATTAAGTTGGAGCCTGTCGTAGGACTTCCTGGAACTCTTCCATTTCTCTAGCAGCTGAAGAAGATGCCTTTGCTAATTATTTCAATTTCACTCCCAGTGGTGCTCCAGCAATGATTATTATTGCACTGTCCCCTCCACCCCTACCAAGTTTTGGACTATACATCTTCCACCCAATGGGACTACCACTTCCTTTCATGCAAGTTCTAGGCCCCATCCACTATCATTCTCAGTATCCCCAGAGAAGGAGTGTTCATGAAGGAAGGCATAACAGCTCCTAACATCCTGCTACAGTGGTTGGGCTCTAAGGAGGAAAGGAGCTTTAGAAATTTAATAAATAAATCTTGGAATAAATATTTTTTTCTTTGTAAATTTCCATGGTAGCATATAAGATGCTAAGATACAGGCAGAGAGCTAGAGCTGAGTTCCCAAGTACAGGACAGATGGAGGAGCCCTGTTAAACCAATAATAACCAATCTGGTCATTAGTGTAACAATGTCCTTTGCCACTTAACCATACAGAGAAAAGGAGGATCAGGGTGAATTTGGAGCTTCTGTGAAACTTAGGAGAGTTGTAAGTCTAATTGTATGTATTTTTTTGTGTTAACAGACTTTGACCTAGAGTGATAGAAAATTTTTTACAATATTTTTAAAATAACTCTTTTTGCTAGTACCAGTCATTAGGGAGAGTCATTAAGTATGATTTCTCTATCACCACTTTCAAAATCAAACACCTTTGTATACTTTCTTTCCTCTCTTACCCTTCCTTTGCTAAAGGAACCTCTGCCAACAAACAAAAACAAACTTCCATCCAGTCATAAGAAAGCTCCTGCTTATGATGGATCCTCCAAAGTAACTTTTTCCACAAAACTGTGGGGCTTGTATGCCTCCTCTCATGAGGGAGATGTTAACCTTTCTAACTGTGAAATGGAAAGACCTTGTATTGTGCCTACTGCTTCTAAAAGCAATATTCTCTTTTGTACCAATATGCTCCCTCTGATGGCTGTGAATCATGGAACACCATGATCTCAGAAGAATCAAAATGGCAGGTAACCTAAAGGACAGCAGAAAGATCCATAGTGGGTGATAGCACACATACAAGTATTGAAAGGAAAGACATGGTCAATCACATAGATGATGAGAAAAGGAAGTGGGTTTGTGATGTGTCAAGCTCCTGATTGGAAAGGTTAAGGGCTACCTTGATACCCTTAGGATAGAAAAAAGAGCTAGAGTAGGGGCAGCTAGGTGGAGCAGTGGATAGAACACTGACCCTGGAGTCGGGAGGGCTTGAGTTCAAATCTGACCTCAGACCTTTGAAACTTACTAGCTGTGTGACATTGGGCAAGTCACTTAGCCCTAATTGCCTCACAAAAAAGAAAGATAATAAGAATAGATTTACAAAGAGACATGGATAAGAATCAGATAAGATAAAAAGGCATAGAGGGGTTGTGGGGTGCATCCTTAGAGGAGTCAGCCACACCAGTGAGATTATACATTTATCCAAGGCTCCAAGTAATAAGGGTATTCACTCATTAGGTCATTTCAGATGTGGGAATATTTTGAGTGATTATTTATTGAGGAAGTTGTTGAATTTCATGAAGAAAAAGTTGGAGCCTAAAACTTGTTTCTCTCCTAAACAACGAAGATGACACTTTTCGTAATGCATGCTTTGTAGGATCACAACATTATAGTTAATTGATGGAAGAAACTTAAGAGATCTAGTCCCTCTCTCATTTTATAGATGAAGAAACTGATTCACAGAGAGGCTGAATGACTTGCTTGAAGTCTCAGCTTTATTTTAACTCATACTTATGGGGCAAGACCTTGGACATCTTTATCCATTCAATGTTTCTGGGCTTAATGTGAGTTCAAATAGAAATTCTGTGTTGTTTTATGATATCAATTCATAAGACCATTTTTTTTTGATTCTTGTGAAAGTTACAGAAATTTTTGAAAAGCACAAAACTTAATACTAGTAGCTACCACTATTAATCTCAAGTTTTCTTTAATTATCTTTGTCCTCAAATTAATTATTTTTGCCCTCAAATAATATTAAATTATTTAGAAGGATCTCAACTGTGCTTAAGTTGGCTTTTTTTAAAAACTGGTTTCTGTTACTCCCAGCTAACAAAAGTTGAAGAACTGGTGTTTTCAAATCACGGTGTGTGTGTGTGTGTGTGTGTGTGTGTGTGTGTTTTTTCCATTCAGCTCTAAATGTACATCTTGTCAGCCCTGAAGCAAACTTTCAGGCCTCCCATATGGCTAAGCGATGAAACTCACATGTAGAAGCCAAACAAAACAAAATGAAACCTTTACACCCTTACAAAGACCAGGTTGAAAACGAGTAATTTAGGCAATTGCCTTAGGAAAATATGAAACAGCTTTGTTACAAGAAATTTTAAAACATTTCAATTAAATTGTTATGCAACATTGCAAATTTTAATTTTACATGGCAGTATATGGCATCATAAGTGGCAGTAGAATACTTTGACAATAGTTTAAAAATACCCTTAACAATCTACAGTTTCTGAACCTCACCTTTTTCAGGTCCTATCATTGAATATTAATATTCATCATAATTCATTGCAAATTAATTCTTATTTAAACAAATATCATTATGCATTAAGGTATATAAAATGGAGGATTTTTGTCAAATTTAGGCAGGCGAATGTTGTTTGTTGAATAAAAGTATGTTGAATGAGAAAACTAACACAAGGAACACATTGATTTTTATGGGAAGCAGTATGACATAGTTCATTTTGATTCAGCAAGCATTTATTAAGTACCTACTATGTGCCAGAGACTCTACTAAGTGTTGGGCATACAAAGACAAAAGCAATCAACTTCACAATTAAGGGACTTACGTTCTACCAGAGAAGAGTTTTTCATCTGGGATCCACTGATCCCCAAGCAGTCTGTGGGTAGATTTCCATGAGTTCTTGAACTTGGATTGGGGAAAATGACATCTTTATTTACATTAAATTCTAACTGAAATATGGCATTTTCTCCAATAATTTAAAATCATTAATCTGAGTTTATAGGCCTGACTGACTTTTAGAACCCTGGACTAGAAGGACACAACACAGTGACAAATAAGTATAACTTTTTTTTTTTTTTACAAAATAAATACAAAGTATTTTTGAGTGGAGGGAACTAATGGCTAGGTCCTAGTCCTTGGGTGTGGCCTTTTGACTGAGTCCAAGTTGAGTGTGGCCTTTTGACTGAGTCCAAGTTTTACAGAACAAATCCTTTTATTATGGGGATTTTTTTTCTGTGAAGTTTGGATTCAGTCAAAGGGCTGCACTTGAGGGCCTAGAGGGCCACATGTGGCCTTGAGGCTGCAGGTTCCCCACCCCTGAACTAGGAGAACCAAGAAAGAGTTTTTGGTGTGGGAAGAGGGGTGAATTTACAGAATTTCAGAAGTGGAAGGGCCTCAGTAACCATCCATCCCATCTCATACTAAAAGGAATCTTTATTATAACTTAGAGTTATAGTTATAATGAATGAATTATATACTTACAGTGTGTATGTATATACATGCATAAAGTGGTCATCCAGTCTCTGCTTGAAGACCTTTGAGGAAAAGAAACCTGCTATTTCTTGTGGCAACCTATGTCACTTGGGACAGCTAGGACTGTTAGGAAGTCTTTGCCAGACATGAATCCTTTTGGCTTCTTTACAACTTCCTATAAAAAGAATAAATCTAATCCATCCATATGATAGTCTTTTAAATTCTTGATGATGGCTTTCATTCTTTCCTTCTCCACCTTCCCAGTCTTCTCTTCTTCAGATTTATCCAGGTTAAACAACCCCAGCTTCTTTAAATAATCATCATATGACATGAACTCAAGGCCTTTACCACCGTGATTGCCTGCCTTTCTCCAGACATGCTACAGCTCACCAATGTCCTTTTTATATTGAGATGCCAAGAACTGAACACAGCGTTCTAAGCTGATGGGAGATGACAAGGGTGGAACACAGAGGAGCTATCACCTTTTCCTACCGGGAAGCTACACCACCCTATTGAATGGCACACTGACTCAGTCAGAAGACCTGCTGGGTCCAGATGCCTCTCTGAAATTTACTAACTGTACTATGTTGAGGCAATAACCTCTCCGAGTCCCATTTCCCTCATTTTCAAAATGAGAATAATGTGTGTATGCTACTTATCTACACAGGTACTTTGACGATGGTGCAGTGAAACCCTCAGAGTGTTATGTAAATGTGAGTTATCATTCCCAAATTCTATTCACTTAGGCAGGTATTGTAATGTAGCTGAAAGAATAATAAATTCAGGTAACCTAAAGAATGCCTTTCCACTGACTGGGTCATAATCTCTATGGGCCAAAGTTACCACACATATAAAATGAGGCAGGCCATCTAGGGAAACCAAGAGCCCTTTGAATGATAAAGTTTAAGACTGTGAAATATGAGTGGAAGCATGCTGATGTGGCAAAAATAATCAGGCGACATCAGATCTGGATTCTAGAAAGTCTTGACGCTTCCTTTAACTGCCTGGCTGATATCACACTGACTTTCTTGGATAAATTATTTCTATGGTGATTTCAGGGTGAAAAGTGTGTGAATTCTATTCAATTAATCAATGAACATTTATTAAGCACCTACTATGTGCCAGGTACTGCGCTAAGTGCTGGGATAAAGACACAAAAGTCAAACAGTTCCAGCCCTCGAGGAGCTTACATTATAATAAATGAGACGTATATATATATATATATATTATGTATATTATATATGTAATATATATAATATAAAACACATATATATGTTTATACGTTTATATAGAATATATACAAAACAAATACAAGGTTGTTTGGGTAACTAGCAGTTAGGGGAATAATAATGATAAATAATAGCTAGCATTTATGTAATACTTTAAGGTTTGCAAAACTTCACAAACATTATCTCATTTTATCCTCACAACAACCCTATGAGGTAGGTGCTTTTATTATCTTGAGGCAGGCAGAGGTTAAGTGACTTACCCAGGGTCACTCAGCTGGGTGTCTCAGGCAGGATTTAAACTTAGGTCTTTGTGACCCTAGATCACTCTATCTACAAAAAAGGTGGCACTTGAAGGAAACCAGAGATTGCCAGAAGTGGAAATAAAGAGGGGGTGATTTAGATATAATATTTATATATGTATCTGATATTAATAATATATTAAAAATCTTCAATTAAATGTTACATATTTTAGCTTTAAATAAAATTTTTTATGATTTTATGAAACTTTGTTGCTTTGTTTTGTATACATTTCATAGTTTGTGTTGGGTGAAGATAAAGTTTATAATCAAGAAATTATTTTATTTTTTAAAATGGATGTTTTCTAAAATGTTGTGTGTGTGACCTTTTAGCATATGTTTGCACATACTTTATCTATAGATACACATACACACAAAGATACATGTTTTTGGTTAAAAAAAATTTCCTACTGTTGATTTCTGGTGAAAGGCTGCAATGTTGTTACAATAGGCAGTTCAGTAGTAGAGACAAAATGTCAGATGCTATGAAAGACTTATGAATTATAATTTCATATGCTTATCGATTATTCAAAAAGTAATTCGTAATGCTTTACAGGTGGGTCAGGCAAATCATTTTGTATCAGTCTCTATGCAAATACATATGAGGATGAAAAAATCTTCCCCCTTGTCCCCTTCTCCTAGAGCAGAGATTCTTAAACTTTTTTTAAAAATCATGGACCCTTTTGGCATCCTGATGAAGCCAGAGGGACCCTTTCTCATAACAATGATTTTTTTAAAAAAATTAATGTAATATTTTATTTCCCCCTAATTACATGTTAAAACAATTTTTTTAACACAAAAAAGTTTTGAGTCCCAGATTCTATCCCTCCCTCCTTCCTTCCCCTCTCCTTGAGTTGGTCATTAGGAGCCAAAATGAAACTGGGGAGAAAGAACAGTTTCTAAGATGCAAAGGCAGCCGGTTGCTGTAGATCCTTGGAGAAACCTTGTGTTTTTATGTGCATATTTAGCGAGGAGTCATGGTACCTGTAGTAATAAAGACCAGAAAAATACACTTGCATTTTGTGTAGTAGTGTTGGGTCTGAAGAAGAGAGCTCATGCCTTGGAAAAGAAATGACAGCATTGTCTAGCTGTTAAATACACTTGTAGTTATGATGACTGCAAATTAATTCAGGACAGTGAAAAAGACTCAAGACAATGGCGGGGCGGGGGGGGGGGGAGGACGACGGACAATCATTACCATCCATAAGGATCACAGAACTCCTGAAAATGTGACCTAACAAGCAGGATGCAATGGTGATAAGGACCCAATTTGGAGATCACTGATGGTGATGACATCTGTTTCTCAGTAATAGGCATGAGCTGTGGGCTACAGATAACTTAAAGAGCCAGAAGGAGAACACTGTTGTATAGGTAATAATAATGTTTGTGGAGGCTACTTCTGGGTTTCTCTTGCTATGGTCCGAACCAGGGCAGTATTATGAATCAGTGAAATTCTATGGACCCATGGATAGGTAGAATCAACAAATTCTCATGCTCACTAGTGGTCAATGCTATTTTCTGTGGGCTATGATTTAGATCCTGTGTTTCCTAGGACCATTAATCTAGTCCTGCTTTTAGCCTGTGAACTTGTGTGATGGGAGCTGGTGACTACAGAGAGAAGGATGGGATATGTATGTGTGCGTGCATGTGTGTGTGCGTGTGTGTGTGTGTGTGTGCGTGTGTGTGTGTGTGTGTGTGTCAGAGAGAGAGAGAGATATTAAAGCTCTTACATTATCTGGATGTGAGCAATGAGCCAGAGAAATGTGAATTCACCTAAAATGTATCCTCGGTATCAAAATAAATGTCATATATGTGCATTTGTATATTCAATATCTGCATA
>CM053623.1:290038431-290088464 GCA_028646595.1 Phalanger gymnotis | reverse complement strand
TAAATGTAAGCCTCTTGAGGGCAGGGGCTATTTTGTGTTTGCTTCTGAATCTAAAACATTTAACATAGCATCTTGTATATAGTATTTGTTTAAAAGACGCTTATTGAATTGAGTTGAATATGAATGCAAATACTGAGTGAATAAATATTATTAAATATATTAAATAAATAATATTAAATGATAGCATTCATATGGCTGAAAATTTACATATAATTATTTCATTGATATATCATAAAATTCCTTATGTGAATGACTTTTTTATTTTTTCATCTGTGGAGGACATATTGGAGAACCTAGACAAGAATTGTATGTGATGAGAAGCCATGGATTTCTTGTGATGCCATTTGATGGAAAGAATCTCCACATCTACGTGATCACAAATCCACTGAAATATTGAAATATAAAGCAAATCGTTCCATTTTAAACTTCATTTTTGTGTCTAGGTCTAATGACGTATACACACGCATTCAGCAGAAATAATCTGAGTGTAAGAATAGTTTCATTTTAGCCTTTGTAACCCCCGAATCTAACAGACACTTAATAAATGTAGAATTCGAGATGTAGCATAGTGTAATGGTTAGAACAGGGTTGGGGAACCTGCGGCCTCGAGGCCACATGTTGGCCCTCTAGATCTTCAAGTGCAGCTCTTTAGGACCTAGGGGACCAACATGTAGCCTCGAGGCTGTAGGTTCCCCATTCCTGGGATAGACCATTGGACTGGAAGTCAAGGAGATCTGGATTAAAATCCTATCTCAGGCATTTACTGTCTGGATCAACCTAGGCAAATTGCTTAATGTCTGGGAGCCTTAGTTTCCTCATCTATAAAATGGTGAGGTGGAGTGAACTCAATGGATTTGAAGTTCCCTTCTAGGTTAAATCTTTGATCATATAATATTATGACTTGAACTTATATCTATTTAAAGCTGTGTTGATTCAAGATCTAAGGCTTACTTAAGTGAGAGGCTACTTACCATTGAGCAGATCATATTAAATTGCCTATTTTTGCTAGAAAACATGGAACTCTAATAATAACATTTGAGAGCCAGAAGTGACCAAAGAGATCATTTAGTCCAACTAACTAGTGAACTAGTCTATCTTATTTGACAAATGTGGAAACCAAGGTCCAGAGGTCATTCAGCTAGTTAATGGCAGATATGGATATAGAAACCATGTATCCTGACTCTCAGTCCAGTTTCCTTCTACTGAGATATAATTGCCAACATATTTTAAAATACTAATTTTTATTAGAATTATTTAAATTAGAAGGGTAGCATGACTTAAGCTAGTATCTCATCTCTTTTCATTATTGTGTGACCTTGGTTAATCATTTAATTTCCCTGGGTGTTAATTTCCTAAACTCTGAAATAAGGAGTTTGGATCAGATGACCTTTGAGGTTTCTTCCATCTTTAGATCTATGATACAATAAACTGTATTCCCATATAGTAATGGAGGGAATAATAAGGAAATAGCTTTGGAATACACAAAATAACTCGCTTTGTATTTTCCCATTATGGAAATGCTGATCAGTGTATATAATAAATATTTACTTTCTATAAGAAAATAAACAATATGGACTGCTCTTTTATATCCTATGGCAAAAGTTTCTAGGCTACAACCTTGGTATCCCCTTAAAGCTTGTTGAAAGGGAATTCTAGCTGCACTGTTTTAAGTTTTGAAATCTAAAATAATTTCAGTAATCAAAGAGATGAGTTAAGAAACTAATTGGCAAAGAGTATTTAGAAGAGCAGAGGCTAAGAAAACATCTCAAGACACCTAACTTAAGAGAACAGAGAAATGGACCTCTGTAGCAAGACAGGAGAAGGCCCCTCCTGGAGAGCAGTGGGCCCACTGTGTTGGTATTGTGTAGAAGAATAGAAAGTTTCCTGAGTTCCTCTAACTTAACAAGAAATAATAATTACATGACCAGGAAATAGCTAAAACTTTAAACATCTTGGAGGATGATTTTCCCTATAGTAACTTGAGCTAATGGTATTGCTACTTACTTGACTATTTCATTTTGAAGATTCAAGTACACTTCAAATAAAAAGATTCAATTAATAAAAACCCCCAAGTACTTAAAAATACAAACCAAAAATTCAATTCAACATATATTAAGTACTTATTAAATAGAGGGCATTTGGCTGGTGCTGGAAAAATTTGAATAGTTTCTTTTGTTTTTATTTAAATAGATGAGCACAGTTTATAATAGCTTTAACCCAGTATCATGAATTGTTTCTATAAAGCAAGAGCTGTAGGTGTTCCTGTCTATATGAAACATAGAGATGATGCAATATTCTCTTTGTCAAGCTGTCATGAAAATGCTGACCTCTGTGTTATCTCTAACACTTGCCTGTCATTCAAAATCTTCTTGAACACGAGTATCATGTTAGATTCACAAATAACAGGGATTTTGATTGACAACTCTGTTGCTAAAAAAGGCTTTAGAAAGAAAAATAAATTCCACCTGTTTTAATGACTGGAACTAGCAGCTCACCAGACCTACCAATAAAATTCAATTGCTTAGCTTGAATTTTATTTTACAACAAATTCTTTTCTAAAATTGGAGTCGTTACTCAGTACATATCAAGCTTTTTAAAAATGACGATTAATTTCCTTCAGTCCAATTCAACAAACATTTACTAAGTACTTCTTATGTGTCAGGCATGGTGCTTGGTGCAGGGGTTAGAAGACAAAAATGACCCAGTACCTGACTTCGAGAAGCCGATTTTATAACTCGGGGATAGCCATTTTAAAAATGGACTACTATTACCATATTTTGTTTTTATATTGTCTAAAATCTTTATATCGCTCTTTTTTCCCATCCATAAAGTCATTGATTATATAAAAATTGTTTATATTTCATTTTAAAGAAAAAAACAAAGAGGAAGAAGAAAAAAATTAACAAAATCAATCAATACATCAAAAAGAGGTTGATATGATATTCAATGTTCCACACCCATACCTTCCCCCAGTGCCACATACCCCTGAAAAGGAGTAGAATGAGGTATTTTCTCATATTTCTTTTCTGGGCTCAAACTTGCTCTTTATTATTTCATAACATTCATTTTTGATTGTTTAAGGGCTGTTCTTTTTATTTACATTGCTGTAAATGTGTTGCATTCCTGGCTCTGTTTACTTCACTTTGCATCAGTTCATATAGGTCTTTCCATGCTTCTCTGTATTCATCAAATGTATCATTTCTTACAGCACTGTAATATTCCTTTACATTCATGTACTACATAAGGCATCATTGTTTCCAGTTCTTTCCTATCACAAAAAATGCTGCTATAAATGTCAATGTATATGGAGCTCTTCTTTTTAACAATGACCTCTGTGGGACATATGCCTAGCAGGGGAATTACTGACAGCTTAACAAAGAAGGGCAGTGTGGCATGGGGTCTCAAAGTCTAAAGTCTTTCAGGGTTCAATTCTCACCTCTGATACCCACTTTCTAGCATAGAAGTTCTCTATATGCAATTTTTAAAGTCTAGATACTGTTTCTAACTTTCTCTTCATGTTAATTGACAGTTAGTGAGTCTCTAGACTGCTGACTAAGATATCAGGGAGACCTGAGTTCATAACTCAACATTTATGAGCTGTGTGACCATGAAAAAAATCATTTAACCTTTCCAAGCTTGTCTTCTAATCTATATGACTGACATAATAATACCTGTAACATTTGTTTCATAGGGTTGTAGGCAGTTGTAGTGTATATTTAAATGAAATAATTAATATAAAATGCTTTGCAGTGCTTAACATATCAGTTATTATTATTATTAGATACCATTGTCACTCCATTATATCGTATTTCAGCACAGAGAGTAGAGAATGAAAATGCAAATATAGTAATGGTTCTGCTGTCATTGTTGCTGAGGATGCATTGCTATAGAAACCTCAGCAGATCTGTTCCATTTCATGGCTATTTTGTTCTCTTCTTTGTAGTTTCATCTACATGTACTCAGGTTCTCTTCAGTCTCAGTTGCTCATCAGATTTGTTTGTTTTGCAAAGTGATGCTGCTTGTGATTTTAAGTCATCACCCTTTCCACAATGTTTACTAAACAATTCAACAACATTGGTGTCTTAGTGTTGTGAGGTATATTGGGCGTTGGATTTATAGTCAGTGTATCTGGGCTGGTTTGAAATTCTGCCTCCGCCGATTCTCTATGACCTCGGGCAAATAATTTAACCTTGATAGGGCACAGCTTTCCAAACTATAATAAGAGAGGGTTCTATGAGATGTTCTTTAAGTATCTTCCATTTTAAAATTTATGTCTTTGTTTGACATGGAGACCAAATGTCTACCAGATGAAGTAGTTTCTGGTGGATTGGCCTAGATGGTAACTGACATTCCCTTTAGTTCCCACAATTCTGTGATTCTGGGACTCTATGGGCTCTTCTGGCCTCTTCATTGTAGTGACTATTTTGCTTCAGAATACTCTAGGAATAGTGTTAGTCAGAGCAACTCTCTTAGTTTTTATCAGTTTCCCATTTTTCAGAGTCACCAGCTTCCTTAATTAAGCAGGACAAGTTGGAAACACTAAAATCTAATTCAATGTCTTTATCAGTAGATAGAGTGCTGGCCTTGGGGTCAGGAAGATCTGAGTTCAAGGCTCATCTCAGACTTTTACTGGATGAGTGACCTTGGGAAAGTCACTTAAATTTCCTCCCTGGTTTCCTCATCTGAGGGCTATCTAAATCCCCAAGTGTTACTCTGAGTATTTGGGGTATTGGTAGCACTTTATAGCAAAGAGAGCTAAAAATAAAAAAAAAATTTCCCTTTGGTAAGGGTAAATCCCCTTCCAATGCTAATCTCAAATTAAGTTCTTTTCCAAGAGAGGAGGTGGCTCTGATGTAGTTTTTAAGTATTTTATGTATTTGTTTCTGAGTGCCTGTATTTGTTTCTGAGTACTTTTTAATATTACTTTCTATGGGGTGGAATAAAGGCTGTCCTCTTCCCAATATGTAATCATTTGGGTGCTAAAAAAGGACCCTGTGATCTTATCCACATTTGGGTTAATAAGAACCTAAAATGAGCAATACTCAAGTATATGAGAAGATTGTTTTGGAGTAACTCCAGGCAGGGGCAACAATTGAGAGACATAAACTGGACTTCTTAGAGTTAGCCTGCATTACAAGTCTAGATTTTTGGAAGCCTGGTCCATAGGATACATCTTAATGTAGTTTTTTATAGGTCCTGTCTAATGTAGTTGTTTGCTGAATAAGCATGCCCTAATGTCTGCTGTCTTTAGATTTTAGTGTGTTATGGTGAATTTTGAAAAAATAATGTGCCTTTCTAACTCATACACTAAAATGAAGAGATGTAAAGTTGCTGAGGGATAATATTAAAAAGTGATGATGATGATGGTGGTAAGAGCTATGGAATGTGTGTGTGTGTGTGTGTGAGAAAGACAGAGAGAGAGAGAGAGAGACAGACAGACAGACAGACAGACAGACAGACAGAGAGAGTAGTATGTATAGAAAGAATAGCAGCGATAAATACCATGAGGAAACCAGAAAGAAGAATAAAGTTTCCAATACATCCCCAAATCAGAGAGCTTTGTCAAATAGCCACACATGTACCCATGGCATTACAAATTACTTGGTTAAAACTATCACATACAGCCAGATGGTAACTTTCTTTTCAACCACTTTGAAATTGTGAATAGTATTGTGTGAAACGGCAAATTCACAGTGTGTTGAAGATATAACATATTTTCCATGCTGTACTTAGCCTCTGATGACTTGTAGTTAACTTTACCCTACTCTTGCAAGTCAGGCACATGTATGTAAACATTCACACACACTTATGTATTTAATCTTGGCTGATTTCATCTTTTTTTTCCTCAAGCATATTCAAGTTTTAGTAAGGCAATTCCAAACTTGTCAGCCAGTGGAAAATTTGTTTATATTCCTACTGCTCTGGGGAGTAAAATTTAATCCTGAACTCTTAGGAAAGAAAGAGACATTAAATCCATCTACATTGTGGGGAAATACACAAACCTTTTCCTTGTTTGAATTGATTATCATCACTGGAAGTTATCAATATTATATAAGATCTAGAGGAACACTTGAAAAGATTAAATTTCATCTTACAAGAATGAGAATTCTTGAAGAATCGAATTAAAGGCTTATAAAGTTGTTTGAGAAGGATGACTGTGGGAAGACAAGTATGAAGTAGCAAAAAATCTAAAATACAAAATATTTTTTAAAAAAGGTAATATTTTAACAGTCAAGCTCTTATATGAATTTGAACTGACTGGGGACAAAATACTTCAAAGTAAATGTTTATCCAGGGTTGTTTTAAAGAGGAGGTGAAATAAATTATAATTAGCATGAGCCATCCATGTATAAAAATTTTATATACAAGAATATTAAGACAAGGTGAGTATACGAACTTTTTTATAGATTAGTACACAGAAAAACTTTTCACCTAGTCCTGGCCAAATAATCCCAAATTAAAAATCAGTTGAGGCAAAGAATGAGACAGGAAGTGCCTTGAGATGTCTTTTTTCTCTGTGTTTAGAGAAAAAACATTTCCCTTCTCTTTTTCATGACTTGGAAAAGATGACAAATTCATTATAGAGAGGAACTTAGTATGGCATAAAAACAATTGGGAAACCTGGATTCCAGTCTCGTCCCTCCACTAAATTACTATGGGAGTTTGGACAAATTATTTCACCTCTCTAAGCCTGTTTCCTCATCAGTAAAATGATAGAGTTTGACTTTAAGCTCCTTTCTGAGGGAAAAAAGTACTGATCTTAAGCAAAGGCATCATCTGCTTAGATGGGGTGACTCTCCAAGAATCCTATACACATGATAAAGCCATTTCCACTAATAGGACATTTTCAGTCTATGTTTTTATGATTAATTATGTACAAAACTCAATAGTAAATGAGGTATTCCCCCCCGCCCCGCCACATATTATCCTGGCACCATTTCCTGAGGACTTTAAAATATTGTTACCTTGCTATTCAGCATATGCCTGGCCCCAAACAGTTCACATGTTCAGTCTTTTTTAGCTTCTAACTCTTGTCCTCCACTTTTGGAGAACTATAAATCTCAGTGTTCAAATACTTCATTATCATCTAGTCTAGTCCATAGCACAAAAATAATTCACTTTTCAACATACCTGAAAAAGAGCCATTAAGCCTGAGGTTAACTCATTCTACTTTTGGGTGCTCTGATGTTAGGAAAGTTTTCCTGACATCAAACCTTAACTTTCATCTTTAAAACTTCTGCCCTTTCTTCCTAATTCTGCCTTCTGGGGTGAAGAAGAATAAATATAATTTCCCTTCCAAATCACTGCCCTATAAATACATGAAAATAACTACAACATTTCTCCTAAGCCTTCTTTTTTCCAGGCTAACCATACCCAGTTTCTTCAACAGATCCTCATATAACATGAAGTTGAGGCCTTTCTCATTTGTTTATTTAATTACTTTAAAAAAAAATTGCTCATTTTGAGTTTCAAATTTTCTCACTTTCCCACCTCTCCCCCACCTATGGAGAACAGAAGCAATATATCAGTTATACATGCAAAGTCACAAGACATATTTCCATATTAGTAAAGCTATCAAAAAGAGAAAAATAAAGTGAAAAACTGTAATTCAATCTGCGGAGTTCTTCAGTTCTCCCTCTGGAGGTTGATAGCATTTTTCAGTTTTGGAGTTGTCTTGGATCATTGTATTGATTAGAAGAACTAAGTCTTTTACAGATGATCATCACTATAAGATTGCTGTTATTGTGTACAAAGTTTTCCTGGTTCTGCTTGCTTCACTTTGCAAGAGTTCATAAAAGTCTTCCCAGGTTTTTCTGAAGCTGTCTTGCTGATCATTTCTTATAGCACAATAGTGCTCCATCACAATCATATGCCATAGCTTGTTTAGCCATTCCCCAATTGATGAACATCCCCTCAGTTTCCAATTCTTTGCCACCACAAAAGAGCTGCTATAAACGTTTTTTGTATATAAAGTTCTTTTTCCTTTTTCTTTGCTCTCTTTGGGGTATAGACCTAGCAGTGATATTGCTGGGCAAAAGGGTATGCACAATTTTATAGTCCATTGGGCACAGTTCCAAATTGATCCCAAGAATGGTTAAGCCATTTTATAACTCCACTAACAGTGCATTAGTGTCCCTATTCTTCAAAATCCCCTCCATCAATAGTCTGTTTTCTTTTCTGTTATGTTAGTCACTCTGATAGGTGTGAGGTAGTACCTTAGAATTGTTTTAATTATCATTCTTCTAATCAGTTATGCTTTTAGAGCACTTTTTTCATGCAACTAGTCATAGCTTTGATTTCTTCTTCTGAAAACTGTTCATAACCTCTGACCATTTAGCAATTGGGTAATGGCTTGCATATTTGTAAATATGACTCAGTTCCCTATATATTTGAGAAATGAGTCCTTTATCAGAGAAACTTGCTGCAAATTTTCCCCCTAGTTTCCTGTTTTCCTTTTAATTTTGGCTGTATTGGTTTTGATTGTGCAAAACTTTTTTAGTATCATGTAATCAACATTATCCATTTCATTTCTCATGATCCTCTCATGTGCCTTTTTTGGTCATAAACTCTTCCCTTATCCATAGGTCTGAATGGCAATTTTTTTTCCTTGCTCCCCTAAGATATCAGTTCTCCATTTTGACCATATGTTGGTATGCAGTGTGAGATGCTGATTTATATCTAGTTTCTGCCAAACTGCTTTCTAGTTTTCCCAGAAATTTTTGTCAAATGATTTCTTGCCCCAGAAGCCTGGATTTCAGGGTTAATCAAACACTAAATTAGTATGGTCATTTACTACAGTATATTGCCTACCTAATCTGTTCCACTGATCCATCACTCTTTTTCTTAGCAATACCAAATTGTTTTGATGTTTACCTCTTTGCAATATACTTTGCTAGACCACCTTCCTTCAATTCTTTTTCATTTATTCTCTTAATATTCTTGACATTTTATTCTTCCAGATGGATTTTATTATTTTTCTTGGTCTATAAGAATAATTCTTTGTGTTTTTTGTTTGAAATGACAATGAATAAATTAATTTAGTTAGAATAGTCATTTTTTATTGTATTGTCTTGTTTTACCTATGAACAATAATATTTTTCCAATAGTTTAGATCTGTATTTGTGTGAAAAGTATTTTGTAATTGTGTTCATAGTCCTTGGGAAAGTGATGATAGGCAGAATCCCAGGTATCTAATATTGTCTGCAGTTATTTTAAATGGAATGTCTCTTTCTATCTCTTCTTGCTGGGTTTTGTTGGTAATATATACAAATGTTGATGATTTTTGTAGGCTTATTTTATATCCTGCAACTTTGCTAAAGTTGTTAATTGTTTTGACTTGTTTTTATTTAGTTCATTCTTTAGGGTTTTCTAAGTATATCATTATATCATGTGCAAAGAGTGATAGTTTTTTCCCCTGTTGTCTATTCTTCTTCCTTCAACTTCTTTTTCTTGTCATTGAAATAGCTAGCATTTTAAAAATGCAATATTGAATAATAGTGGTGATAATGAACATCTTTGCTTCACCCTTAATCTTATTGAGAATACTTTTAATTCATCTCCATTACAGATGTTACTTCCTCTTGGTTTTGGATAGATACTACTTACTTTAAGAAAAAAACCCATTGACTCCTATACTTTCTAGTGTTATTTAATAAGAATGGGTATTTTATTTTGTCAAAAGTTTTTTTCTGCACCCATTCATATATACGTATGATTTTTTGTTGTTTATTTTTGGGTTGGTCAACAATGATTATAAGTTTTCTAATACCGAACAAGTCCTTCATTCCTGGTATATATCCTACCTGGTACCGGTATGTGATCTTCATTAAATATTTCTGAAATCTCCTTGGTGGTATTTTACTTAAAATTTATGCATTGATATTCTTTAGGGAAATTGGCCCCCAAATTTTCTTTCTGTATTTTTGCTCTCCCTGGATTAGGTATCAAAACCATATTTGTGTCATAAAAGAGTTAAGTTTTCTCCAGAATTCTATCATATCTCATTTTTCTAAAATTTAATTCATCTCCTTAACTATTTTATTATTTATTTTATGGTTAGATTTGTTTAATTCTGAGAGGGGAAAGTTGAAGTCCTCTACTAGTATAGTTTTACTTTCTATTTCCTCCTGTAACTCATTTAACTTTTAATATTTTAACAACTAACCTTTAACTTTTCCTTTAAGAATTTGGATGCTATGCCTTTGGTGCATATGTATTTTGTACTGAATTACTTCATTGTCTATATAACTTTTAGTAAGATGTAGTTTCCCTGATTATCTCTTTTTATTAGGTCTATTTTTGCTCTTGCTTTGTCTGAGATCATGATTGCTACCCCTACCTTTTTTTCCTTTGGCTGAAGCATAACGGATTTTGCTGCAGGTCCTCATTTTAACTCTATGTGTCTCTGTTTCAAGTGAATTTCTTGTAAATAAAGTAATACTTTATTGCTGGATTTCAGTTTCTAATCTATTCTGCTATCCACTTTTATTTTTATAGGGAAGTCCATCCCATTCACATTCATAGTTAAGATAAGTAACTGTCCCTCCATCCAATTTTCTTCTTTCTCTTTTTTATCCTTTCCCTCCTCAAAAGTCTGTTTTGCTTCAGACCACTACATCTTTTAATATGTCCTCCCTTTTGTTACCTCTACCTCCCTCTTTGGATCAGTTCAGATAAGAGTGAATTTCAAGTGTTGCCAGCTCCCACTCCCTCATTCTTCCCTTCACTGCAAAAGCTCTTCATCCATGCTTCTTTTTAAGTGAGATAATTTCCCTTATTTTCCTCTCCTTTCCCTCTCTCCCAAAGAATCCTTCTTTCTCACCACTTTAAATTTTTTCTAGATTATTCCATTATCAACTCACACTCATGCCCTCTGTCTATGTAAACTCCTTATGACAGCCTTCATAATGATAAAATTTTTAATAGTTACGTGTATCAACTCCCCATATAGGAATACAAACAGTTTAACCTTATTGATTTCCTTTTGATTACTCTTACCTGCTTAACTTTTTGGCCTTCTCTTGAATTTTGAGTTTAAAAGTAAGATTTTCTATTCAGTTCTTGTCTTTTCATTAGGAATGCTTGTAAGTCCTCTATTTCTTTAAATATCAATTTCCCCATGAAGGATTATACTCAGTTTTTCTGAGTATTTTGCTGGTATTTTTTGTTGTAATCCTACCTTCTTTGCCTTCTAGAATATCATATTCCAAGCCCTCTTCTTCTTTAGTGTGATAACTGTAAGATCTTGTGTGATCCTGACAATTACTCCATCATATTTAAAATGTTCATTTCTGGATGTTTTCAATATTTTCTCCTTGAGGAGGTCTTTGATCCTGAGGGATCTAAGATAATTTCTTGATATATGGAAGTCAAATAATTCTTGAATTATCTTTCCTCAATCTATCATCCGGGTCAATTTTTTACATGATGAGATAGTTCACAATTTATTTTATTTTTAAATTCTTTTGAATTTTTAATTGCTCCTTGGCGTTTCCTTAAATTATTAGCTACTACTTGCCCAAGAAATTATAAAAGAAAACTGCTCCAACATAATCCATCAATTACCTCCTGAAAATGTTTACCAGATGAAAACTCCTCAGAGTATTATAGCCAAATTGCAGAGCTCCCAGGTCAAGGAAAAAAATATTGCAAGCAGCCAGAAAGTAACACTTCAAATATGATGGAACCACAGTAAATATCACATAAGACTTAACTGGCTTCCATGTTAAGGGAGCAGAAGACTTGGAATTTGATATTACAGAAGGCAAATGAGCTAAGATTACAACCAAGAATGACCTATCCAACAAAACTGAGTATAATCCTTCCAGGGAAAATTGATATTTAATGAAATAGAGGACTGAATATAAATTTTAAATTCAAACATAAGATTCAAGAGAAGCATAAAAAGGTATACATGAAAGAGAAATCATAAAGGACTCAATAAGGTTAAACTGTATATATTTCTGTATGGGAAGATAATACATGTCACTCCTAATAACTTTATTAGAGTAGGTAGAAGGAGTCTACATAGACAGAGGGCATGAACATCAGTTAAAAATTTTGAAATGATCTCAAAAAATGAAGTGATGAGAAAGGGATGTACTGGGAGAAAGGGGAAGAGAGGGGAAAAATAGGGAAAATTATCACAAGTAAAAGAGGCACAGTAGGAAGAACTTTTACTGTGGAGGGAAAGTGTATGTGGTGGGGTGGGAGGCAATGCTTGAACCTCACTCTCATCAGAATTGGTTCAAATAGGGAAGAATATATACAGATACTCAGGTGCATATAGTTTATCTTAAACAACAGGGAAATAGGATGGGAAAGGGATAAGAAAAAGGAGAGAGGCATGATTAAAAAAAGGGTGGATTAAGGGATGTAGTGGTCAGACTTTGAGGAGGGACAGGATAAAGAAAGAGAGAACTATAAACAAGAGAAAATAGGATGGAGGGAAATACACAGTTAATAATCATAACTGCGAATGTGAATGGGATGAGCTCACCCACAAAACAGAAGCAGATAGTAGAGTAGAATAGACTAGAAACTAGAATCCAAAAATATGTCATTTACATGAGACACACTTGAAACAGAAAAATGCACATGGAGAGATTTAAAAATAGGGAGCTGGATGGACTGTTGGAGTTGTGAATTGGTCCAACAATTCTAGAGAGCAATTTGGAAAAGGGCTATAAAAATGGGCCTACCTTTTGATCCAGCAATGCCACTGCTAGATCTATATCCCAAAGACATCCAAAAAGGGGAAAAGGGCCTATTTCTACCAAAAAATATTTATCACTACTCTTTTTATGTTGGCCAATCGGAAATTGAAGGTATGGCTAAACAAGCTGTGGTATATGATTGTGGTGGAATTTTAAGAATTGATAAATGGGAACTAATGCATAGTGATGCATAGTGAAGGGAATAGAACCAGGAGAACAATGTATGCAGTAACAGCAATATTTTTCAGCAAAGATCTGTGAATGACTTAGCTATTTTCAACAATACAATGATCCAAGATGACTTTAAAAGACTAATGATGAAGCATATTATCTACCTCTAGAGAAAGAACTGATATTACCTGAATACTTTTTCACCTTCTTCCTTTCATTTTTTCTTTTATTTGAATCTTCTTGTACAAAATGACTAATATGGAAATATTTTACATAATTGCACATGTATAACCTATATGTTATTGCTTGCTATCTCAGGGAGGGGAGAGGGGAAGGAGGGAGGGAGGAATAGAATAAAATGTTTAAATAAATGTTTAAAATAAAATAAGTAAAAATGTTTAAAATTTTTTAAAAGTCAAAAAATAAGCTGGAGCAGAATCTAGTAATGGACAGAAGATGGATATAAGGCAAGGTGATAGACAATGAATATGAATGTGGCACAGTCCTGTAAAAATAGTGTCAGGAATGCTGAAACTTGGCATGAACTGGGACTGATGACAGAAGCTAATGATGACAAAAGTGTGTATGTGTGTGTGTGTGTGTGTGTGTGTGTGTGTGTGTGTATGTATTTTTTAACTACATTGGTAGAACAAAGAGGATAAGAGAAGGGATAGGACTCTTGCTTGAAGTGGATTGGGATTATGATAACTGAAAACAGAGAGACGGCATTGACGCCCAATTATTTTTGTTTTGGTTTTCTCTGCCAAGGACAAGAAACTATTTTTACTATAAATGATGGTTTTTAAATGACTACTAGGGAGTTGAAACTCAAGATAAGTAAGAAGATATGCAGTTGACCTTGATGAATTTTAGGTCCCTGGCCCAGATGAACTGCACCCTCAAATATTGCAAGAATTCTTTGACGCATCAATACTGCTACTAGGTTTATTTCCAAAGCTGATTAGGGGAAAAGGAAAAGAACTTATATGTTCTAAAATGTTTACAGTAGCTCTCTTTGTGGTGGCAAAGAACTGGAAATTGCAAGGATGCCCATCAATTGGGGAATGGTGGAACAAGTTGTGGTATATGATTGTGAAGTGCTATAAATATAATACGATATAATGTAATACAAACACTATTGTGCTACAAGAAATGATGAGCTCAATGATCTTAGAAAAACATGGAAAGACTTATGTGAACTGATGCTGAGTGAAGTAAACAGAACCAGAAGAACATTGTACACAGTAACAGCAACATTGTTCGATGACCAACTTTGATAGAATTAAGTCTTCTCAGCATTACAATGATCTAAGCCAATTCCAAAAAGACTCAGGATGGAAAATGCTATACCCATCCAGAGAAAGATCTATGGAGTCTGAATGCAGATTGAAGCATACTATTTCTCTCTTTTTTGTCTTTTCTTTCTTGTGATTTTTCCCTTTTGAGTATTCTTTCACAACATGACTAATGTGGACAAAAATATGCACTGTTCTCCTAACTCAGTCTGAATTATGTGGATTTACCCTCCTTGGCTTTCCTCAACATCTTTACTGAGACTTCAAGTGAGTTTTGGACAAATGATGAGCCTTCCTAGATAAACCTTCTTTCTAAGAATCAGTAGATTTAAGAATCAGTAGAAGAATCTGGTTCTTGAGAGGTGGGGAGGGAGGGAAGGAGAGAAGGAGGGAAGGGAGAGAGAGAGAGAGAGAGAGAGAGAGAGAGAGAGAGAGAGAGAGAGAGAGAGAGAGAGAGAGAGAGAGAGAGAGACAGAGAGAGAGAGAGAGAGAGAGAGAGAGAGAGAGAGAGAGAGACAGAGAGAGAGAGAAACAGAGATAGAGAGATAGAGAAATGGTCAACACTAAAGTTTTATAGTCAGTCACATTCCTTCTTCAATAGTGGGGAAAATGGTTAGCACATGATTCCCTTCTGTATTTATACCTCAGGTTTTTTATAAGGAAAAATGAGGCCCTAGCATTTTAGGTGATGTTTTTTTCAAGTCTTCCTACCTTAAGGAATTCAGTTTTCAATTCTTATTTATAACCTTCAGAAACAAGTTATTATGAAATTTAATATTTTGTATCACTATATATTATTTAATAAAGCAATATGAGATTTATATATTTCCTTCAAGAACATTTTTGATAAGTGATAGCTTGATTTTACAGCCCCTGTTATCCTTTGGTAGAGCAACCTATGATCTTGGCTGGATCATTTAACTTTCACAAATGAAAGAGAGCTTCAAAGCATTAGAAAACATTTTGTTTAGAGCTTTTGCTTGTCGTCATTCCAAAGTAAGCACAAGAATTAGGTAAGAGTGACATTTTGGTTCATTTGGGTGGTTGTCAGTTTTAAATTGGGGAAATTATAGGCTCTGTGATCAATATTTCAGGTACCGACTGCCATGAAAAGTAATTACCCCAGGTGCGACAGGTGTTGTATAGGTAAATGGTGCCTTTTATCACAAGGCTGTGGGAGCATGTGCTAACTATACTCATCATTTTCCCTTTTCTATTATTCACTAAATGCCCTGGGGAAATGATTCTATTGCCAGCATTTATAGGATATAACAAAATGACATTAAATATGTATCTGATTGCTACCAACTGGAGAGAAAGCACATTCTAACCATGGCTATGTAGGGTAAATTTTTATGAATAGTATTCTGCATTGCTAGGACTTCTTTTAGCTCCTAAAATAGACATGCAGATCTTGCCATTTCAGTTTTTTTTCCATTTAGGATTGCCTGTTGAATGAAAAATTTTAAAAATTATTCCTTGTAAATGAGCCAGGACTTTCACCTCCCTTTTTTTGAGGGACTTGGGTTTAAGTGACTTTCCCAGGGTCACACAGCTAGTGTCTGATTTGAGACTCAGGTCCTCCTGACTCCAGAGCCAGTGCTCTATCCACTGCACAACGTAGATGCCCTCCTCCCTCCTTTTTAAAAGCAAACTTCTAAGTGATTCTGTGCGGAGAGCTCTTCCTCATGTGGCTCACAAGTAGTTATAATGAAAAACCTGACCTAAATCTTACTAGATTTAAAAAAATTTCCTTTTCCTTGTGGGATATTGAGTACCAAATTTAATAATACTTTTCATTTCCAACTTCATTCAGTCCTGCTATCTTCTCTGATAAAACAAGGTATAATAATCATTATCATCTTGATATGGCTTCAAGGTTTACAAAGTCCTTTCTTTACAATAGCTCTGTGAAGTAAGTAGTCCACATATTATATATACCTATTTTACAGATGAAGAAACAGTCTTAACAAATCACATATGTAGTAGGAGTCTGAGCCACACCATGGGACTTCTCAGTGTTTACCAGTGTTTTCAGTGTCATAAGCTTCAGTTACAAAATCTATAATGCAATAATTACAACTTTTTTCAGTCCTTTCAAAAACTTTCTTGACAGACGAACAACTGTTTAATTTCATTTTCAAAAACCATTGAGTATACATTCTGTGTATACAATGACAATACACTTAGTAGATTAATAGAAAGAAAAAAATAAATGTCATATCAGGTCAAATCCATTGACAATTTAATCTGGGCAGTGCTTTCCAGGAATATATATTAGGAGGATGTGATTGTTCTCGACGACATCATGTGGTCAGGTGTTTTGTAGTTATATACAATTCAATGGGAAAAAACACCCCACCCACCCATTGATGGTTTGGCATTATATAGGGGGTGGGGGGAACTGGTTGCATGACGTTTTGTTGTGCTCTTCTGTTTCAAGACCATATTAATATATTCCCGTCATGAGAATAATACCATTTTCTCATTTGGAAATGATGAAATGGTAAACAAAAATGTTCTGCTTATCAAACACTACTTATATTTACAGATATTCAACTCTGCATTTTTCAGTGGCAGTTGTCGATTTGATTTATCTCCAGGGTAATTGTGTACTGCATGTAAACAATATTTTATAGTAGATGGAAGCTAGCCATAGAGTCCCTGGGCAAATTAATTTCTCAGTGACCCAGACATCAATATAAATATATATTTATATTTATCATTATATAATTATAAATCCATTATCAATATAAAATTATTAATATAAAAATGAATAGAAATTATTATATAAATATAAACTTATTAATTGTAAATGTTATTTCTACAAATCTAAAATTAATATAAAATTATTAATCTAAAATTGGCCTATCCACAATGTCAGAGGGCATTTCTTCACTAGGTGCTCCCCACACCAATGAAATCATGAGTCTGAATCCCCTTCCCCTCATCATACCTGTCCTTGTCTTACACAACACAATGGCTGCTTCAAGAACAGTAGAATAAAGTATATTCTTTACCAATGTGCCAATAAAATGCTTTGGGATCTCTAGTGTTGGCTATGGGGATACACACTGTATGTATGTATGTATGTATGTATGTATGTATGTATGTATGTATGTATGTGTGTATGTATGTATGTATGTGTAGAAAGCAGTGTAAGCAGTGTTCTCTGGAGATACATCACAAAAGAATTGTTTTTGAGTGGGAAGCTGTCTAGGAACAAGCAATCTAATTGTTGTGCATTGACCAGCAGCCTTAATAGAACATGGGAAAAACCAAGTCTTAAAATTCTATCAAGTCATGTGAGGGTTTCAGAATTTAATCAGGGGAGTAAAGTTCACATTGGTAATTCAGTAAGGGGGTGAATACATTGATAAGCCCCAGAAGCTGGGGGTGACAGACATCACTTTAGTTTTAAGGAAAGATGCAACATCTGCTAATTTCTTATAGCTCTACTAGCCATATTATATAGGAAATAGTGTTTTAGCATTCCTTTTCAGTTCTTTATTTTTGCAACAGTAATAGAATTACTGAATTTCAGAGTTAGTAGTGACCTCAATGGTCATGTATCCTAACCTGTATTGACTCTACAGCATACCAAACCAAGTGTTTACAAATTTAACATAAAATCCTTCAATACAGGGGAACTCATTACTCCCCAAGACAACTCATTCTATTTATAGATAGCTCTAATTATTAGAGAGATTTTTTTCTAATTTCAATCCTAAATTTACTTCTTGACAATATCCAATTGTTCATAATATTTGGAGCCAAACAGAGCAACTATAATCCCTGTCCCACATAGTAGTTCTTCCCATACTTGAGGATGAATATTATGATTTTTCTGTATCTAAGTCTTCTATTCTCCAAGCTAAAAAAAAGCAAAGACAAAAACAAAATACATTACCTTCAATCAGTCCTCATATTGCATGGAATCAAATATCTTTACTATCCTGGCTACCTTCCTCTAGGTACTGTCTAGATTACTAATCTCCTTTTAAAACTATGGCAACCAGAAATGAACACATGTTGCAGATGTGGTCTAAGTTTGTTATATCTTAGGGGGCATCTTTTCACACACCGGAAAGGTAATTACTCTTTCTTAACTATTCAGCACCTTTTAGTAACTAATGCTCCTCAATTGGATGGTTGTGTAACTGCAAGCACACCCACCAAAACAAAAGAGAGAGGTGGGGTGAAAAAGAGAGAGAGAGAGAAAGAGAGAGTGAGGAAGGAGAGAGAGAAGAAGGAGAGAGAGAGAGAGAGAGAGAGAGAGAGAGAGAGAGAGAGAGAGAGAGAGAGAGAGAAGAAAGTTCATGGATAAAACATATGTATCCTACAGAGATATATTAAAGAGTATTTTTCATAACCAGCCTGGGTCAAAGACCAAAGGTAAATACTTTGAGTTTCTTTCTGGGCACTTCCAGAAGGAAGAGTAGGTATTGTTTCTGGTCTTACATTAGTCATCTGTACTACAGTAAGTGATAGATCTCTTTATGAGCAATGACAGCACAAAAGTTACCTCCAAGATTCCCCTTTACAAACAGTCATTTCTGACCTGGGCTGGTGACAATCTCACTAGTTTCTCACTTTCCAGGAATTTTTGGGTAATGATTGGTGAGAAGAAAAGGTATCACCCTTTTGGTGGGACATAGTATCTCTTATTATAGGTTATCTATGCTTTGAACTCTATCCCTATGGTACCTTTCACTTAGTATAACAGTTACCCTTTCCCCTACCCACTTGCTTATGATTAACCATCACAAAGTTGAATACCTTTGATGGTTTGCTTAGCCAGAAAAGCTGATAAAGTGAGGTTTCCATACCTAGAAGAAGTTCTCATGGCTGAAGTGGCAACTTTTTAGAAGACAGTGTATGATTCCATCTTGGCAAAGGAAAGAAAAATGGCAGAGCTCCATTCCCCACATGAAGCATGTCCTGAACTATGCAAGATCATACTAGATGCCCTGGCTGCATCAGCTCACCTTTTGTGTTTTCTTTCTTCTAGCACAGACCTTGCAAACATTAAGAAGTCATGAAAGACATATGACTGCCAGTGACAAGGGCAACATTTACCTAAGTGATTGCAGTTGTAGCAGCAGTAACAGGATTGGGCTTGGAATCATAAATGCCCTGGCATCAGAGAGGGAGGGCCTTGGAAAGGAAATCTTGTTTCATTCAACTGTGCTCAGTAGAAGTGAAATTGAAATTCTAGCAGAACTCTTCCATGCTGGAAACTTCCTTACCACATACCTAATGACCACATACTCCAACCGTCTACCAGGCCTTCACTGACCCATCCCCAATGTCTCCCTCTTTATGATTTCAGAGATAAAAACTAATCAGATGCATTTGATTAATGCATCTACTCCATTTTGTAGATATATGATTTCCAGGAAATTTCTTATTTGCCTTAGCCACCCCTAAATCACCAAAAATTTCCTCTCCAGCCCAACTTGTCATGCTTCCACAAATACACTGTAATACATATAAATGGTGGGATTCTTTGTTTTTAGGTCATTGTATTTGTGATATGTCTTCTATTATTTGTGTTATCACATTTTGTTTTTCCATTGGAGTGCTCCATCTTTTTAAAATAAGGTGGAATTGGATTGATAGTTTTTAGTATATTTAGCTTTTTTTCTTTCATTTTTTTGCTTCATTTACAGTGGACAGTGTCTAGAAGAACACAGCCAGATTGAAGGAATTGAAGATGTTCAGTTTAGAGAATGAACTACATATAACTAAATTTTCATTTTACTCCTTTGATATTTTTAAAATGAATTTGTTCTCAACTTAAACACTAAAACTTAAATACACAATAGGAGAAAAAGAAATATGTTAAAACTTCAATATTAAAACTTAAATGCAAACTAAGAAAAAAAAAACATGTCCACGTGGACCGCAGAACATGAGAGAACTCAAAATATACAGCAATGAATCTCCATTTCAAGAAAGCCTATATAATAAATATTATGCATTGTGTTCAGAGCTATCCATCTTTTCCTTGCTTCCTTGTAAGTTTTCTTTTATTCTCTGCTGTGCACTTTTTACTTTGTTCTTTTTTTCTCTCTTCCTCCTCCCTTCCCCTACAAGGCTACAATGACCTGTGAATACACATGCATATATATGTATATATATGTATATATAGACATATACATAGAAATCTTTATATATGTGCATGCACATACATATACTTAGGTATCTATAATCATACTCATATGTAGATATATACATTCATATGCATCTTTGTATGTCCTCTGTTTCTCTGAGGGTGGATAACTTCTTCCTTTGTAAATCTGAGCCTTTCTATATTTTTCTAAATCTACCAACTCATCATTTCCTACACCACAGCAATAATCCAGCCTTATGTTGTCTGGTTATTTTAAAAAGTCTAAAACAATATTGATCAATATGGCTGACATATAGTGTAGTTTCCCTATTTTTTTCTTTTGATTAAATCTATTTTAGCTTTAACTTTGTCTGAGATCATGATTACTACCCTTACTTTTTAGAATATTTTTTAAAAATACAATTTGGTTCTCTCTGCCAAAATAGAAACAACCTTCATGTACAAGGAGAATTTCTTTTGAGGTAGTTTAAACTATTCTCAGAAGAATGACCTATGGATCCCCAGACAAGGAGATAACTAAAAACTAAAAAAGACCTCCTTCTGGTAGAAGATTGTCCAAATTCACAAAACAACAATAAATAGACTGCTGCAGAGAGAAAATAACTTATCCCTTCATGGTTTGGCCCCAACATATCTTTCTAGCCTCATTATACAATACTCCACTTCTGCTTCTCATCCTGCCAAACTGGCTTTCTCTTTGTTTCTTACACATGACATTCTTCTTCCTATAATCTGTACTTTTGCACTAGCTTTCTTCCACGTGAGAAATGCACTCCATTCTCATATCTGCTTCATATGTAATACTGCCCTTTCTTCAAGATACAGCTTAAGTATTAACTTCTATGGAAAGCCTTTCCTCTTCCTCAAGTGCTAGTGCCCTCTCTCCTTTCCTTGTAGTTAATTACTTTGTATTTATTTCTATTTATTCTCTCTCTCTCTCTCTCTCTCTCTCTCTCTCTCTCTCTCTCTCTCTCTTTCTCTCTTTCTCTCTGTCTGTCTGTCTGTCTTTCTCTCTCTTCCCCTCTCTTTCTGTCTCTCCCTCCCTCGCTCCCTCCACATCCCCCTCTATCTCCCTCCCCCTCCTCCACCCTTTCTCTCCCTCCTGTATGTGCTGTCTCCCTTGATAGAATATAGGTTCATTGACAGTAGAGATTTTTTTTTGCCTTAGTAACCCCAGTCCCTATCCTAATGTCTGGTGCATAATAAGCACTTAATCACTTAATAGATGCCCTTTGATGGGTACACATAATGAGACTTAAGAGAAATGTCTTCTTATTAATTAGTTACCTAAAAGTACCACCCCAATCACAGAAGTCTCAGATATCTCAATTGAATTGATCAATCAATGGACATAATGAAATTTTAAAGGTGTGAATAAGATGATTTATTTCTTGCATGTCTTTACAAAGTGAGAACCTGTTTAATTGGGTCAAGAAATGCAGCATAGTTGGGACAGCTAGGTGGTGCAGTGAGTAGAGTACCGGCCCTGGAGTCAGGAGGACCTGAGTTCAAATGTGACCTCAGAAACTTGACACATGTACTAGCTGTGTGACCTTGGGCAAGTCACTTAACCCCAATTGCCCTGCCCCCTCCCCAAAAGAAATGCAGCATATGGATTGGTTGAATCATTCATGTCCATTAGTCCTATGCATAAAAACTGGTCATTCCATTGCTAAGTTCAATGAAGTCATGTATCAGTCCAATGGTGGAGGATTTCACTTCAGAGTATTCCAGTTTCAGACCTGGAGCCAAACCTTTGAGAAAGAATTGCTCTTGAAGGAGAAAGGGCTTTTTTCCTTTCCCCACTCTTCCTGTCCACCAAACATGCCAGTGGAGAAGCTGGAGCAATAGCACACAACATATCTAGCTTAGACCAGTAGGAAACAACACAATCACCTGGGAGCAGAGTGAGACATGGAAGACATTTGTCCTCATGACTTCATCTAAGGACAGAAGCAGTCTCAAGGAACATGACTGCTTGCATCAGAGAAGAATGATGGCTATGCTCAAGAAAAGATTTGTAAGTTGTAAAGATGAGGAGCTCTGAGTGATCTCTTTGCCACATACAGACCTCACTACCATTGTACTATAAAATTTTACGCGTATTTTTTTAACCTGTGTGGGTTTAGGGGAGAATGTAGCTCAGACATTTGGAGAACATTTGTATCAATTGTTTTTATTATACCACCTTAGTAAATACCTTTCCTTAAAAGCTAATTAAAAGTGATTATTGTTTTGAAGTATGTTGGTGGATGCCCATGAGTGCAAGTATTTGAAACTCAGCCCCTCTGAGTTACCCTAAAGGAAAGAATAAAATCCCCAGCGAGGCCTAGAAGAGATTTAATACCTGGCAAACTATGCCTGAAGGGATGAGGGCTTTTGTTGTAGCTTTGATGGGGTGCTTGGACCCCAATTCCAAGATCACTTTTCTTCCTAGCCTCAAAACACTATCCCTGACAGGTTTTTTCCCCAGCCCAAGGACATTGTGCCTAGCAATTACTCATGAGTGGGCCCCAGTAAAACGAACTATCTTTCCCTGTTATAAGAACAAGCTGACCTCTGTAGAACTTCCCCCGTAAAAACAGGACTATCTTGTAACCACAGAATTATCGTGTATTGATTCCCAAAGTTATCATCTACAATCCAGAGGTCAAGCTATAGATATCAACTCTCAAAGCTATCTTGCTCCAGACATAACAGACCAAAAATATACCCCTGAGAAACCCCTTCCCCTAGTTTCCAGTAGTGAATGATGCCAGTGACTAAGGTTGTATGTTATCACCCAATTAGCATATCTGCTAGATAATCCACTACTTTTCCTATATAAGTTTAACATCATTCCTGTTAAGTTGCAAGTTCCTTAAGGAGTTCTGCTTGCCATATTGGCATTACAATAAACCTTTGCCACCTTGACTTAAAGAATACTTGAGTCTGTGGATTCATTCCAGATGACCCTCTCCTGTACTTCATTCCCAGAGGGGTCCCTGAACCCCCCTCAAATTGCATCAGCTTGGAGAAGAATAGCCAAACCACTAGCAAAATGGACACTCAGGGGCACATTTGACTTGGTTACTTTGCTACAAAGCCAGGTAATAGCCAGAATTTGGGGATCACTAACTATTGTTCCCTGAAAAGAATAAAAAATGGAAGAGAGTTTGCTATAAAGTTACTTAACTCCCCTCACCGAGTGCAGCCTTATCCTCTGAGACTAAAGCAGATGTTAATCTGGAAAGCATTCCAGCTTTATCTTTAAACCTGCAAGGTGTTCAGAGCTAACTGTCCCTAGCAGCTTCTTTGGTTTGTCATAATCAGGAGCACAGAAGATAGATCCTGAGTTCATATAAACCAAAGAAAGAAAAAGACAATGGGCAGTGGAAATGGAGAGCAGGGATTCCCTTCTGCTCTCCCTCTTCCCCTCCTCCCTCCCAACTTTTCCAGAGTTGTACGGAAGCCAGAAAAAGACTGCATGGCTCAGGGGAGCAGTAATGGATATGAGGCTTTTCAGCACTGGGTCACTAATTTGAATCAAGTCCAGGTTGCTGATTACAGAATACTGTTACCATTTGATCATTGTTTGGTGTTAAATAAGTGGGAAGTCTCAGCATAATAGGTCCAGGACTAGAAGACTGAATAAAAACAAAAAATTGGATGGGCATGGAAAAAGGATTGTTTCCCATTCCTTCTTGTCTTCCCAGCATCGTAAGGCCCTCGAGATGGAGATAGATAGGCTTCATTGCATTTCTTTATGACTTACCTTTCTGATTCCTGGTAAGGGATCATAGATTTCAAGCTGGAATGCTTTTTTTACATATGAGGAACTATCTCGTTGTCTCCATTCTTTTCATTCACACAGTCTCTGACTTGGTTACATCCTTATCACCTTGCACCTGCATAAAATATGAGGAAACCTACCTGATCTCCTTATTTACGGACCTCTAGTCTTCAATCTATCTTCCTCACAATTTCAAAATTCATAATCCTAAAACAAAGATCTGACTTGTCACTTTGCTACTCAAAAATCTTCAGTTGCTCCTATTGCCCCAGGAGAAAAAATATAAGCTTCTTGGGGAAAAAATACAAATTTTTATCTTGTCATCATCCCACCACATCATGGCTCCCATCTTATATGTGTTGTTCCATATTAATCTCCTTTAGGTACTGTTTAATACAGACCAACTGGCTGTCTAGCTGCTATGCCCAACATTTAATCTCCTGCTTTCTTGTGCCTCATCCCAAGAATACACTTCCTTCTCACCTCTACCTTTGAGAACTCCATTGTTCCCTTCAAAATTCAGTTTCTAAAGCACCATTATGGCTCCAATTTTAGTTCCATTTGAAACATGAAAAGAATATTTGATTGGGATTCAGAATACCTAGGTTCTAACATCAGCAGCACCAGTGGATGACAATGCCCCTGAATTACCTTCATCTATATATATGGATTATTCAACTCTACAAGTCTGTGCTTCTATGATTCTACAACACTATGCACACACGTGAGTGTATAGACATATAAATGCCTTATATATTTTATATAGCAATTCAAGTCAAGAAGCATTTAAGTGTCTTCTGTGTGTCAGGCACTGTACTAAACACTAAGGATACAAAGAAGGGGGAAAAACAGTCTCTGCTCTCAAGGAGCTCACAGTCTAATGGGAAAAACATCAAAACCAACTATGAACAAACGATAAATATAGGAGAAAATGGAGATATTCTCAGAGATCAAGTACTAAGATTAAGGAGGACTAGGAAAGTCTTTTTGCAGAAGGGGGGAAATTTATTTGACACTTACATGAAGTAAGGGAAGTGAAGAGTCAGAGATGAGGAGGGAGAGAGTTCTAAGCATGCGGGACAGTGAACAGGCCTGGAAGCAGAAGATGGCACACTGTTGGAGGAACAGCAAAGACACCAGTATCACTGCATTGAGAGTACTTGGAGGTGGTTAAGGGATAAAAGGAATGGATAGATACAAAGGGTCCATTTTATAAAGGGCTTTAAAAGCCAAACAGAGGATTTTATATTTGACCCTGGAGGTAATAGGGAGCCATTGGAGTTAATTGAGTAGGGGAGGGTGACATAATCAGACCTGAACTTCAGGAAGATCAGCTTTACAGCTGATCAGAGAATGAATTAGAGATAGAGATGACCTGAAATAGAAAGATATGCTAGCAGCCTATTGCAATAGTTCAGGTCTGAGGTGATGAGGGCCTACCCCTGTTTTATAACTGTGCCAGAAGAGAGAAGGATAAGGAGATATTATGAAATAAGAAGTTCCATGACTTGACAACTGATTGTATATTGGGGAGGGGGTGAGAGAGAGTAAGAAGTCAAGGATAAGATGTACCTTGTGGGTCTGTATAACTGAGAGGATGGTGGTACCCTCTATAGTAATGGGGAAGTTGGGGAGTAGGGAGGGTTTGCTGGAGAGCTGAGTTTTGGACACATTGTGTTTAAGATATCTACAAGGCATCTAGTTTGAGATGTCCAATAGGCGGTTAGAGATGCAAGCCTGGAGGTCAAGAGATGCATCTGTGTAGAGAAGATAATTGAATCCATTGGAGCTGGCGAAGTCACCAAGTGAAACAATATAGAGTGAGAGGATAAGGGGTCCCAGGCCAAAACCTTTGGAGTCACCCATGGCTAATGGGTATAACTTGAATGAAGATCCAGCAAAGAAAACTGAGAAAGAGTCACCAGATGGGTAAGAGGAGAACTAGAGAGAGAATGGTGTCAAGAAGAGACAATTGAGAAGAGTCTGATGAACAGTATTAAAGGCTACAGAGAGGTCAAGAATGAAGATGCGAAAAGGACCATAATGTCTGGCAATTAGGAGATCATCAGTGACTTCAGAGGGAAGAGTTTCAGTTAAATGGTGAGGTCACAATCCATACTGCAGATAATTAAGAAAAGAATAAGAGGAAGGGAGGTGGAAGTACCTAGGTCGGTAGCCTTCTCAAGGAGTTTAGCTACAAAATGGAGAGAAATAGGATGATAGCTAGCAAGGATGGATGGACCAAATGAGGATTTTTTGAGTATAGGGGAAAGATTAAAAAAAGTGGGAAAGCAGGCATAATAGAGGAGGAAATCTGGTGGAGAAGATATGATAGAATTGGATCTCCTTGGAAAGGAGAAGGGCCACTTTTTATTAGAGACAAGAATGAAGGAGGAGATCATGGTAGAAGGCTTCTGAGTGATGTGAGGTGAGGAGGAGGTAAATAGAGGAAGCTCTAGGAAAATTGCCTTGGATTTTTTTCAGTAAAATATTAGGCAAGTATTTCAGCTGAGAGGATGGTTGGGGTGGAAGAGACTTGAAAGGTTTGAGGAGGGATGAAAAGGTTTGGAAAAGTCACCATGGTGAACAGGATAATGAATTAATTAAGGAGGTATAAAAGGATTGCCTTGCTACAGTGCTGAAAATTATGCAACTTGAATTTGTAATGGATCTCATCAGCATGATTTCTTGATTTTCTTCAGCTTTGTTCAGCAGCACACAAATAACTGCAAATACAGTGGTTGGAAGGAATAACATAAGACCAAAGCTTGGCAGGAAAAGATCTTCACTAGGATAAGGGGGCAAAGGACTTGAGAGAAGAGGGTAGTATAGAGATGATGTGATTCACCAATGGGTCAAGATAAGGAAGCAAGTAGTGTACTCAGTACAGGGGTGATGACTTTGGTAAACTCTGAGGAGTGGAGGGATTAGCAGTCACGGGTGCAGAAGAGGGTTAGAGTATCCAGAGCAGAGTAAGGTGTGGAATGACAAAAGATTGTGGGAAGATAAAGGAATTTCAGAGTTCATCAACGTGGAAGTTGAATCCTTGTGGGTGATGGATGGTCAGATCAAGGGTTCTCTGTGTGTAGCTAAAATGGGATGGAGAAATAAGTTATAGGAAATGAGTAAGTTGAGGTATTTGAGAAACTATCAACGTGCATGTTGAAATTCCCTAATTTGAGGGTAGGAGCTAGGGAGGAGAGAAAGACTGTGAACCAGGCACTGAATTCACTGGGGAAGGAGAGTGTCCAAAAGGTCTGTTGACAACAGTCAACATAACCTTGACTGGCTGAACTTCAAAGTAGAAACTGTTACTGAGGAATAGTGGTAGAGGGAGAATGTGGAAGTGGCAAAGGGAATAAAGAATATTCCAACTCTTCCACCATGATCATGAGTGAAAGGATAACATTGCTCAGAAGCACTATACATACATTAATAAACATATGTAAATATATGCCTATAGATAATACATATATACATATTACTTCATGTAATATGTGATATTACATAATATATACTTACATGTTATATGTGCAGAACACATAAATATACAATGCAATATTTTCTTATGCATACATATTCAAATATACTTGCATACATATCTATAACCATATATAGTTATCATTTGTATAAGTATAGTTATAGAAAGTTTTCCAATTCCTACTAGAGCTGAATATTTTTCCAATAGACAGCCAGGCATTTCACTAGGAAAATATTTTGTTTCAGCTAAAGAAGCAGCTTGATTTTTACCTGGATAATTCAGTCCTAGCCCTGGGCTGATAACAAACCAAGTTCTCCATATGTTGAACCACATTCCAGAATGGCACAGGCACTCTGACATGTCTTGAAATTGTTGCTGCTTGTTCCTATGTCAAAATAGGGCCATTTTCATTTCTCTAAGCTTTGTTGCATTTTTTCCCTTTTCTTCTAATTTTAGCTAAATTATAGAAACATAAAGACAGAGTCTTAAGCAGGATTGAGATATGAAATAAGGGTGCTGAACCAGATGGTCATTAAGTTCTAAATCTATGTATTATAATAAATTAATGGGAGTACAATTTATTTTCCACCAACAGGGCCTTTTTTACATGCATACTTACCCTGTTATTCCAAAATTCTAACTAGGATTGAAATTGCTATGACTTGGTTAACTGTATACACTGCAGTCATAAAATCAGTGAAAATGTCACTTGTGGATTGAGTAACCTATCGATGTCCCTTTCTAACAGATAAGAAAACTGGGCCACAGAAGAACAAAGTAATTGCCCAGGGTCCCAAAGTTAGTAGGTGCTATAGCCACAAAGATCTTTTGACTGCAAGTCCAGTATTTGATAACACTTTTAGCCCCCATACATGTTACTGATCTAACAAATTTAGACGATTTCTTGCAAGCAATTCCCTGGATTTCAAATTTACTTTGCACTTTTAAAAAATGCAACAAATGCAGAAGTATAACCAACTTCCTAACTAAAGGAAAGAAGTGAATAATGGGTGTGGAATGGGGCATACATTTTCAAACATCTTCACTTTATTAATGTGTTTTTCTTGAATGTGCTTATTTGTTATGATGGAGCGTTCTAAGGGGAAAGGGAAGATTGAGAGTCAATGGGAAGTCACAATAGGTTAAAAAAAAGAAAAGGCCTCCTATAAAACATTTTAAAAAACCTCCAGAGAAAAATTTCTCTGTGTTGCACATTTAAATGTTTATTGAACTTTGTCATCACAAAATTATTTCTTATGTCTAAAGAAAACTTCGGCTAGTCCTAGTACAAAATAACCCAACTAAATATTATAAAATAAAAAGAATAAGGAAAAATAAAAACACTTGGAAATTCATACATTCCAATTGTAATATCTCTTCATTGGTAGTTAAAAGGTATGATTCTTCCCACCCCAACAATCCAACCACACACATTTTCAAATTGTCTTGAATATTGTCTATAACAGTGACATCTGGTGGCCCCTACATAATGCTACACCTTTTAACCAAATTATTCAGTAATTAAATTAATTGAAAAGTAAGTGTGATGAGATAGGAAAAAAAAGATCCTAGTGACTGGTGTAAAAAAAAAATCTTTATGAACTATGCAAAGCACATTGTATGATGTGCTTTTTTTTCAAATCCCCAGACTTGATACCCTCAGATCAAAACATTAAAATCAATTTTTTATCTTAATTTTTTTCTTGTGGAAACATCATTAATTTATATGATTTCATTTATGTACATCTATCTTTCCTTTACTTCCTTCGTGGTGATGAAGTTTAACATCAGATTGACATATTCTGCCACAGTAGCTTCAAATACCACAATGTCATTCACAGTAACTGAAACCCTATGTCAAATGGAATAAATTTAATTCATTGCCCTCTGGAGCTCCACTTGGGTTAAATGAAGAAGAAAGGGTGAATAGGTGAATTTCAATCTTCCTTTCAGGGTGTGAGATGTTAATATTGACCTTGACTTTTCTAAGGTCTTCCCCTCCCCCAACTTTATACAGAGTGCTAACAATACTGAATAACACTAACAAAAGAAATGATCAAAATGGCAAAAATCTATTTAACATTAGTGATGCCTTTGTGTAAATATACACATATGTACACCCAGACACACACACATATATATATATATAAAATAAAATTTTAAACATTATCTTGATCTAGCTGCTTGGATTTTTTTCCCAAAACAACTACATTTCTACATTTAAGCCACTTGTCTCCAGTAAAGAAACACACATAGAGAGGCTTCATGCACCTTCTGTCTCTTAATTTCTGTCTCTTAATCTTCTTTTGCAATCAGTTTCTTTATATGATTCGGGTAATACTGAGCTCCAGTGCCACAAATGCTGCATGAGGTTACCCTGTAATTAGCCCATATTGTGATAACTGTTCAAATCTGGCTTAAGCTTTACTAGAGGCTCATGAAATTAAATGTTTCTTATATACAAGCTCAGCCAGTTTTAAATACTGGCATTTGAGTAGAATGACCATCAATCAACAAGTATTTATTAACTACTTACTATGTTCCAGGTACAGTGATTGTGGACTACAGGGGACTGCAGGTGTGCCGTTGGTCTTGGTACTTGTACGGATTTGGCTCTGTGGAATGATAATGGAGCAAAGCAATTGGAAACACACCAATCCTGTGGGACATTCTAGAGTCTAATGTTACCCCAGAAATGTGAATTTATGTACTCTTTGAAAAGAGGGAGAAATACCCTTCAGGAATAGCTCCACATCCTGTCTTTATTTCCTTTTTTTTGTTTTTTTTTTGTTTTTTGCTAACATGGGCATACATTAAGTGCTTTCTCTTCCAACTATCTGTGCAATAGGTGATGATTTGAGACTCTGATAATGCAGGAAATGTTTGCAAATAATGACATTTGCAACATCTAGACACTAGATACAAATACAAAGAATGAAACAATCCCTACTCTCCAGGAACTTACATTCTAACAGGAGAGTCAACAAGTGCATATGTAAGTATATAGTGAATAAATTAAAAATGAATACATACAAATAAATATAAGGTAGTTTGGCCGGGATACTTTAGAATTGGGGGCATCAAGAAAAGAAGTATGGAGGCAATGTGAGGGATAGAGAGAAGTCTGGATCACAGAATGTGGGAGGGAGAAGAATATATGATGAGGTTGGAAAGAGAGAAGACAAAGGGAATAAGCATTTTTAGCATCTATGTGCCAATCATTGTGTTAAGTGCTTTACAAATATTACCTTGTTTGATCCTCACAACAACCTTGTGAGTTAGGTGTTACCATTAGTCCAATTTTACAGTTGAGGAAACTGTGTCAGACAAGTTAAGTGATTTGCTACAGTTAGTAAGAATCTGAGGCTAAATTTGAGATCAGGTCTTTCTGACTCCATATCCACAGCTCTAGCCATTCTGCCACCTAGTTGCAGTGGATAGGTTGAAGGCAAATACAGGGTGTTCTTAAAGTCTGGACACATAGGTAATTGACAGCAATGTGGAGTTATTACATCGAGTTCATGTGAATCTTGCAAAGTGCATCAACCTTTGTATCACAAATGATGGAAATTGTATTGAAGACACTATTTGTTAATATTTCAATTAAATAAAAATTTCATTCATTTCATTTCTTGAAAATATGCATTTTTGCCGGTGTCTCCAGACTTCAGGAACACCCTGTAGATTGTGGTTAAGCACTAAAAGACTTTCAAAACTATCATTGGAGTTTAAGTAGGTGAATGAAATCATCAGCTCTGCCTTTAAGGAAAATCACTTTGGCAGCAGTATACAGATAAGACTGTACTTGGAGGAGAATTGAGGGAAAATGATAACTACAATAATCCAGGGAAGAAAATGATGAGGGCATGAACTAATGTGCTAGCTGTGTCCATAAAAAGAAGCTATCAAAAGCAAGAGATGTTGTGGAGGCAAGATTTGACAGCTGATTAGATTGTGGGGTGGGGGACAGGGAGTTTGGGACAAGGCCAAGGTTACAAACCTCAGCAACAAGAAGAATGGCAGTTCCTTCTACAAAATGGGGAAGTTTGTAAGAGGCTTAGGTTTTTTCAGGAAAGATAATGAGTTCTATTTTAGGCATCTTGAATTTAAGATGATTCTAGGATAGTTTGAAATGTCCAGAAGACAATTGGCAATGTGGGACTGGAGCTCAGCAAGAGACTAGGACTGGATTAGGGATATGAGTCATCTTCTTGGACATGCTAATTAATCTCATGGGAATTGATTCAGTCACCAAGCAACAGTGTATAGAGAGAGAGTAGAGAAGAGGGCCCATGAAAGAACTTTGGGAAACACCCACAGTGAGTGGGCATGATATATTTGGTGAGCTAGAGAAGGAGACAGAAGGAGCGATTAGATCGGTAGGAAGAGAACCAGGAGCAAGCTGTGTCATGAAAACCAAGAGGTGAAGTGTCCAGGTTGAGAAGTGGGGAAACAGTGTCAAATACAGTAGTTACATCAAAAAGGATGAAGACTGAGAAAAGAGCATCATATGTGACAGTTAATTTTTAGTAATGTTGGAGAGAGAGTATGACATCGGAAGCCAGGTTATAAAACATTAAGCAAAAGAAGTAGAAACAAGTATAGACAGTTTCTCTCAGGGGTTTAGATGAGAAAAGGAGAGATATAAAGTGATAGTTTTAGAAGACAGTAGGGCTGTGAAGTTTTTTTTTAAGGATTGGGAGCCTTGGACATACCTAAGGAACAATATATAGGGAAATGTTAATGGTAGAGAGGCAGAGAGAGGAAATTATTGAATTTTCAATATGCTAGAGAAGACAGGGAGGGTATAGGATCAAAGGCACATGTATTAGGGCTGACTTGACTAGAATAAGGACCACCTCATTGTCAGATTGGGAAAAAGTAGAGAGTAGGTGTTGATATCAAGGAGTTTTGAAATAAAGGGGGAGGAAAGAGAGCTTATATTGAATAGCCTCAATTTTCTCAATAAAGTAAGAAGCATGGTTTCATTTGCTATATACTGCCCCCTCACCAGAGATGGAGTATGGGGATGCACACGGGGTTTAAGGAAAGAAAATAAGGTTTGAAATAGCTTCTGCGGGGAATGAGATAGGGAAATAATTAGGGAGTATTAAAAGGATTGCCTTGCTGCAGTGAGAGCCCAGATGAAGTTGAATAATATGATTCACTGTACCCAGTGAGTATGACTGTGTGACTTCTTTTAGCTGTGTTAAGGAGTATATGATAGGAATAGAGAAGATAGATGATGGACATAATACAGGGCTCAGGTTTGTCAGTGGATGTGTTGAGATAGGACAAGAGGGCAAGAGATTTGAGAGTGGGGATAATTGTATAGTTGAGTTGGCTAACTATATGGTCAAGGGTGGAAAGGAAGGAGAGTCAAGTCAGAACATGGGTAGTGGCTTGAGAAAGTACACAGAAGTGTTAGTTGGGGGATATTAGAAGAAGCTTTAACACCAACATTATCTTAGTTCAGGTTCAATGTCAGGACAAAGTGAAGGACTCTGAAGTCATTCAACAGTTAACAAAAGGAAGTTTACTTTGCCTTAATACTGTAAGGATATGCAAGGAGCATACAGTTGTGCTGAGCTTTTCTGGATGAAGCCCACCTCATCTGCATATGAAAAGTTCATCAAGACAGTAAGTGGTCAAGGACATGGTGACTCACATGGTCTTCAGAAATCCACCAAATTGGAGGTGACCTGAATTGAACTTTTTGTTGTGCCCTTAGAGGATCAGGAAGCTGGAACCAATCAGGGCCTGGGGACAACTTTGTCTCCTTTCAGGGAAAGCTAATTCATTTCGTAGGAAGGAAGGAGGAGAGACTTAGGCTTAACCCATGTTAAGAGGAGCCAATGCTAGGTATTAATCTTATTACAGAGACCAAATAATAGGTTTAAGAGGAGGTGAAACATAGGGAGACATGTCATGACAGGAGGCTAGGGTCAGATGGAAGAATGTCATGGTTTTTAATAAAAGAAGGACACAGAAATTGGGAGATCCAGAATGTGACCGTTCCTATATTTAGCTGAAGTAGAATGAAGGTCATGGAATTTAGAGATTGAGAAATAGGGAAGCTGGAGAGTTCGCTGGAATAAGGCATGCACAAAGCTGCCTTTCTTCTAACTAGTTCAGTTCTCAGCTACTTTGGGTGAGGTTTCCAGCCAGCCATGTGCCAGAGGTTTGACATTTTTCCAAGGAGAAGGATAAGAGCATCCATTTTCTTCTCCAATAGTTTGAAGTTGGGAAAAGAGAGAACTGAGGATGGGCCATTTGTTTTTTTAAGCTCTTCCTTCCTATTCAGTAGCCAGTAAAGGAACTGCTTTCTCACCTCAAAACACTTAGGTACTGAACCAGTACTTGTGGTGTGCAGGACATCTCTGCTCATGCTCCATATATTACGGAAGATGTGTATGGTCAAGCTTATCTAAGCCATCAAACAAGTGACAGTGGTGTTAAGGATGCTATATTAAAATAGGTCTAAATTCAAACGCCTATTTTCTTTCCTCAACTAATAATGTCTACTTTTATGTTGTCTTGGTATGTAATTCATTGTAGTGATCAATCAGCCAGCAAACATTTATTAAGCTCCTACTATAAGACAGGCACTGTCGTAGGTATTGGGGACACAAAAACAAATGTGAAATAGTTTCTGTCCTCAAGGAACTTATGTTTTGTCTATGACTTATCTGAGAAATATTATTTTAGAAAGTCAGGCAGAACAACACATTTTTTTTTGTTGAAGAATGTTTTTCTTTAATAACCAAATCAGTGCAACAATAATGTATTCATCTGAAGCATAGAAAGATATCACATTGGGAATTTTGAGTCACCCTACAGCATTGCCAATCAGAAGAAAAGAGAATAATAACTGTCAATTTACTTACTCGGGTTAATTAAATTCTGTCCATTTTTCCTAGAAATGAGGTTATTTATACTATGAGAGCCATGAACTAACTGATGAGTAATCCAGAAAATCATAGATAATACTGCATTTGGGGATGGGCATTGTCTAGAGCATAATCGGACATTTCGTAGAATACAATGGACAATTTCTCACAAGAGGTTTCTCCTTTCACCTGAGGTGGCCATGAAGCACAGTCTCCTGTGAGGTGTTTATGGTGTATTTTTTATTGTCCTTGAAGATGTCATTTTCTGCTTCCTCTTGAATATACACTCGTGCCTAAACTGAGCAAATAGAAGATTCTATTTGAATAAGAGTCATTCTGTTCAATGATGTAATTATAAGAAGACCGCCATTCCTACACTTGTGGGACTCTAATGAGGGTGTTAATATGAATGCATTGAACCTACTACTATTTTTAGATATTTTACTGTTAGTATCGTGTCTTTCGAAAAGACTTTTGAAAAAGTATTTCAATTATCTTTAGGTTGTCTCTGTTCTACTATCTGTAATCTAGTTCATAGTAAGATAGGACATGAATAATGACTGATAGATCATCATTTTTGTTCTGGACATATTCTATATCTTACATAAGACACCACATAAGTAGAAGAATATTGAGAGGAAGAATGTTCTCCTTAAAATTCTGAATCTTTATTTCAGAGCAGAGCTTTTCAAAGGCAATCCAGCCTGCTCTCTTACTTCTGTTCAATGTTAGGTCCAGCTCATTTTCCATATGTATTCCGAGATATATGAACCAATGGATCAGCTTCATAGGCTATCCATCCACTGCCATTCTTGACAATAGATATTCTTTATCCATTTGTTTTTTTTCCAGTGAGGGTAGTTAGGTTAAACTCTTTTTAAATGCTTTTGTATCCCATTTAGGAAGCTCACAAAGTTCTGGGACATTATGCAACCAGATTATGACATTTGCAAAAATAGCAGCATCTAGAAAACTTCAAAAGCTATAGGAAATTTCTCTTTCATTTGAACTCTGTGCTAGACAACACTCTATAATGGTGGCAGACATCTTAGATGGGCATATGTTTAAAGCCTTGGTATATCACTAATATTGATACTAGTCATCAGGGGGTTGTGGAGGAAAGTTATTTCTGTTGTTATAGTGGTGAGCAAATTAACCACGACAAAGTAAATTAATTCAAATTATTGACATTCAACTTTTTACAGGTTAAAAAACTTTTAATAAATTGTAATATGTTCTCCTTTTGCAAAATTCACTAGTTTTACATTATTTAGCATTGAGTACATATGATTATGATACATTTAAAAATTCATCGTAAGGCCACATCTAATATTGGATAATAAGCAAACCTTTGACAAACAGCCCATTTTCCCAATTCTAGTTTTGATTATAGCCTTTAGGTTACCAATAGGGTTAAAATCAGGTGAGTCTCCAGGCTACTGAAACATGTTTATCTCCACTGCTTAGATGAATTTGTTGACTTTAATTGTACATGGCATGGTGAAAGAACGTGTTGCAGAATTTCATTTCCATTTGGGAATTTCTATAATTTTGGAAAAAATTTTCATCCAAGTATATTAATATAATTATCAGAATCCATCATTCCCTCAACTGGCACAATGCTTGTAGGCTTAATAAAAGCTTAACATCCCCAAAACATTTTGGAGGTATATATTTTATGATCTAATAAAGAGGCTTTGACTTTTGACAATGATTGTGGTATAGCCTTGAATGAAAAACAAAATTTCATCTAAATTATCTTTTCATTCTATAGTACTTCAGTCTTTGTATTGTCTTTCTAATGACATCTACTTTTTTCTTCACAACAATAGTTTCAAGTTTTTGGTTTATTTTTAAATTGGCATCATCATCCTTTGAAATTCAAGAAGCTGATGCCATACTGGCAAACAATCAGTAACCTCCAAATGCTACATCCCTATGAAGGTCTTTGCTTGTTTTCTGAGGATTAAACTGTTTCTTAGCAATAGTTTCTCAGCTCTTGGAGTTTTTAAAATTTTCATCTTTCTTCTGTATTTGGCAAAGCTGATCTTATTTCACTATACTCTTGAATGATCCATGAAATGCTTAACTCTCCTGACCCTCCCATCAATAATCACTGCAATGTCTCTAGCAGTCATTGAAGTGTGCTCTTTAAAAGCTATAAACATGCATATTTCTTTGGAGTAATGCTTATTCTTTAAATTATCGGAATTAAAAAAAATCAAAAGAAACACACATACATATAAATATATACAAACATACATACATATGAATACATACACATGTAAGTATATGTGTATAGTTGTTATTCAGTTGTCTCTGACTCTGTGAACTCAGATCTTCTTGACTCCAGGCCCAGTGTCTATCTACTCCACCACCTAGTTACCTCTCTCCCTCTTTGTCTCTGTCTCTTTCTCTACACACACACACACACACACACACACACACACACACACACATACACACACACACACTATGCACATAATATAACATATATATCATGAATTCTAGCATTTAACTGGCTGAGATCTAACTAAAATTAGAGAAAACAGTTTGTCTTCTGATTCAAGGTCAGACATATTGAGTTAGCCTAGTGTGAATAGAAGCTAAGACCTTTGACCATTGCTGTCACATGATGTAACATATAAAAATCATGGGTTGTCCCAAGCAGATTTTAAAGCACTCTACATCTTTATATGATTTGTTCTTATGCATGAGAGACAAATATTTATAGCAAGACCTTAAAAGTAACATGACATACCACCAAATTGAATGCTTTCTTATAGTCAAAAAGCCATAAGTACAGTGAGATATTATTTGTACACCTTCACTTCATGTGACTGTATAGATGTGGTTTGTTATGCTTCATTTGTGAAAGCTTGCTTATTCTTTTCTCATGCCTTTGTCAAATACATGTAAATTATTCTCATAAAGTTATCTACAGATCAGGAAGTAAGCATATCAGTCACTATTCCTGATGGTGACTTTTTTGAGTAACAATAACATCTGAGAGTATTTTCAGATCTTTGATATTCTGAGCTTTTCTAGATACCTTTGAAATTAGTGCTTCAATGATATCACAATTGCTACTCTTTCCATCTTTTTTGGTTAGTGACCTTTCCATTTCCTCATATAGTACATTGGGGACTGTGATGCTGGTTTTACATTGTCATTTTTGGCGAAAAAGATTATTATGAGAATTTTTCAAATATTTTGCATTTTCGTCTATCTGTTGCCCCCCTTTCAGTCTTATTATTAAATGCCCTTGGAATGATTTTTGCCTTAGGTGAGCCTCTTACCAAGATTTGCATAAACTTGTTTTTCTTTTTACCAATTCTGTTTCATGATGGGATACTACTCATAATCTTTCACCATCCTGTTTGTAAGATTTTACTAATGAATTTGTATTATGACCTGATGTTGCCCTTCACTACTATCTTTTTGATTAATAAAATTTATATTAAGTTTAATTTTTCATTGTCATCAAAGCATCCAACCTGGCAGTGAACCTCTCTGAATTTGGCTAAATTGGTGCTCAGAAAGCAGACACACGATCTGTTACCAAGTCTACACTCAAATCCTTTCCAGTTTAGTTTGATTTTCTGGATCCTTGGAGGACCCAGAATCACTTCCATACCATGAAGAGTCCTCTAGGGAGGACTTCAATAGGCTATACTAACCCTTGGGATTTATTTCTTAAAATATGGCATCAAAACCCAAATACTTAAAGCGCTCATTGTAGAATATGAGCTCATTAAGTTCTTTCTTGTTGAAAAGGTAAAAAAAAGTTCTGATTGTGTTCTTTTTAAAAAAATATGACTAAGAAACTGCCAGAGCTAAAAGGGCACTTTCTTGGTACATTAAGAATTGATGAACACAATTACCAACAATTCAAAAGGACCAGTGTCGAAACATCTACCTACATTTTGACAGAAGTGATGGTCTTAAGGTACCAAGTGATACATATATTTTTAGACATGGCCAGCATGAGAATTTGTTTTGCTGGAAAATAAATGTTTGTTAAAAGGGGGTTTTATTTTTTCCCAATGGGGGAAGTGAGAGGGAGAGAAAATATATTTGTGTTAGTTGAAAAAACACAAATATAAAGCTCAAATTGTTTTGTGAAAATTTTTTAAAATAAAAGGATGTGATGATCTGACATTTCAGTAGAAAGTAAATGCTATGGCCATAATATTATAGTGAGACTAATTGTTGTCTGCCTTCCTTTTGAATTGTACCTTTGGATAAAGGTTTTCACCTTTTTTCAAAATAAAAGAATATTTATGTTTGCTTTTCTTATTCCATGAAGTCACTTGCCACATGGTTTTTCCATGACATAAAATCAACATGTGCTTAACTTTTACTTGAAAACTTTGCGGTGAGTTTCAGATTGTTTGGGATTCAATGATTACTCAGGTAAAAAGATTCCATTTCTTAAAACCAAGAGAATATTGACAATGTGCCTCTGTGTGTATGTGGCAACGTGTGCATGGGCCTGTGTGTGTAAATAAGCAGCATGCCTGACCGAACTGAACAACAGTTTAAAACATTCCCTGAAGAGAGGTCTTGAATCTGGTTTGGCAAATGAGGATGCTGCACTGTATATCGAGTATTACTTACACGAGCGGCAGCTGTTCTGGTGACTCTGAAGTTAAACACATTGACTAAGTATATTCTGAAGCCAGTGATAAACAAGTGTCTCAAAGATACATCCATACAACAGCACATGTTTAGCCTTTTATGCACTACAATGGACGTCCCACATCAGCTTTCTTCTTCTTCAGGTTTCCTGCAGCCCCCCTGACTGTCCTTGTCACCCGGTGCCAGATGGGAAGTGAGAGCTCAGCTGATCCACCCCTTTGTGGTGGAAACCCCCAGAGCTTCAACTACAGGCTACAGGTTACTGAAGCCTTCATGAAAAATTCAGAGCCGATTATTAACAAGCTTGCTGAAAGTAAAACGTGTGTCATATTATCTACCCTCTCTTCAGATCATAATAGCAAAACCCCTATCACCAAAAAGAAGAAAAACATGCTAGCTGTGTTTGCTTGCAAAACTTTCACAATTGTATGATGAAGATGCAGAACTTTTTTTTTTTACTAAGGTAAAGTAAAAACAGAAGGAAGACCTACAAATTAACTTTTTGAAACACCTAAGGAGAAACACAGCAGAATGTCTGAAAGGTTCATAATACTCAGGGGAAATCAGTATTTTATTAATATTTGAGTTCTGTTTCTAAATTGAATTCTGGGTTTAAAAAATTCTTACTTTTATTCATTTATTCCATCTATAACCATTTTAACTGTTGACTTATGCAAGGGATTCTTTCAATATTTTAAATATGACAAAGCTCTCAAATAATATGAAAATATAAAGAAAAAGTGCAAAAACCTACAAAAAATAAGAACATAAGAAGTAAGCAGAATTGATCTCATAGCTATGGCCTGGACTACAGTACATGTATTATTGCCTCATGAATTGAATGAGACTTAATCAGAGTACATAGGAGGTCTTAGTATGAAAGAAAAGATTTAGTAACTAGACATACAAATCAACCAACTGTCAACTGCCTTCATTTCCCATCCCCCTTTCTAAATGAACTGGTGGAGCCCTACCTCAGTAGTAATTTTTAAAAGATGATGAGTCTGTGGTAAATATATTGTTAAGAAAGTAGCCTATACAAATTCCTTTACTTTTATTCTTTTTTTTAAAAAATACTTTCCCAATTTCAAAGTCATCCATATATAAAAAGTAGAATTCTCTCACCTCCCATCCCCCCTCAAACCCCTCTCTGTTGTCAGACCACAATTTCTTTAAATACATGAAACCGAACAATGTAAAAACTTGGGCAGAGAACTCACAATACAGATGTCAATGAAGGCACATCCAACTTCAGCTCTGAAAAGCAGAAGTTAACCCCTCCCCCCAAAAGAAAGTATATGAAGGGGAATCATTCCATATGATTTCAGTGCAAATAAAAATTCTAAGTATTATTTAGGTAGAGAAAACAGCCAGTTATCTAGGATGGTGGTTGCTATTAATCTAACTTCTTTCTATTTATAATTCTTCACCATTTTTAAATAGAGTAAAATTATTACAAAGCAACAGCTGATCTATTACTGCCCTCTAGAATGTATGCATTTTATCTGAGGAGAAAATAAGTGGATTGGCCTTGATAGCATGGTACAGAGTATGTTGGATCTTGAGTCAGAGAGTCTGTGTTCAAATCCTGACTCTACCATGCTTGTGTGACCTTGGACAAGTCAGTTAATCTCACTAGGCTTCATTTTCCTCATGTGTGAAGTGAGAGGAATTGGATTAGATGGCACCAGAGTTCTCTTCCATTTCTAACTCTATGATATGATCCTATTTATTTGTAGTCTATTAAAAATCCATTCATAACAGAACACGAATTGTTCACCTGTTTTCTAGCATTAGTGCTAAATCCCTACTTACTGATCTATAGCCCTCAAAGCTGAAATAGCTAGAACATATCATTTTTTTTTTACTTATTGTCAGTTGCAAATAAAAGTAATGAAAAGTTTCCAATCATTTGCAAGTACCCTAGGGTTGGCTTTGATTAGTAAATGAGACATCACTCTAGTAATAGACTTGGTAAGAATTAGCCTAGCCTGAGCTTATAGCTCTATATGATGCCAAGATACATGGTCAATTAATTGAAAAAACTTATTTTTCAAAGTAGTGATTTGACATCATGAGAATATTTGACTAGTTTCCCCCAAAATTCTACCTTGTTTACATATGTGTTTGTTGTACAGATGAATCCTGAAAGGGGGAGATAACTTGAGAAATCAGGGCACATGCTCTTTATTACCAATATGTTCTTCTTCTGTGAACCAGGGTCAGTTGGTAGGACCAATATTTTAATCATCCATTGTGAATATGTGTAAGATGCTTAGTCTCTCAGCCCTAGGTAAATAGACTGAATCATCTAAGTCTATTAGGTATACCCATCACCAGAAATAACTCTTGAGAATTAGAGGACTAGTTTGACAAAAGCAAACAAACAAACAAAACAAAACAAACTCCCAAACCTTGTGCAACCAAAACCTATACCTTATATATGATTCCATCCCCCAACATAGAAGGAGTCTGGCAAACAATTGTGTTGTCTCTTCCTACTTCTGCCAGCTAACAAATAGCACCTTTTGTTTATTTGGAGGCATAATTATACAGATGATTTGTGTTATTACTAGTTTGCAATATGAACTGTTCTTTGCTCATTGAAATTGAAAACTTTTTGAGGCCAGGAAACCATGGACCATACTTTCTGTATCTTCCATACCATCTCTCACAGGGTTTTCACTAAATAGGCAACTTAATGTTTGTCCCATATGGATAATGTTTTTCATCTATTTAGAGGCAGGTTCATGTGGTAAATTGAGAGTTAGCCTCAGAGTCAGGAAACCAGGGGTATAAATCTTACTTGTAACACATGCTGGCACATCCCTCCCACCCACCCCAGAAACTTTGCTAGGATGATGAACTGGGCACTAGTTGCTAACCTGTACTGGCATGAGCTTCTTCACTGGGCGAGCTCAGTATTCTGATGAAATCATAAAGTTTAGACCAAAACAAATGATTGTTAACAGCAGTGCAATTATTCCAAGCCAAAATTCCTATAATTGATACATAGATTCTGTAGTTCTTTATGATATCAAACAAATTAGAATATATGTATAGGATATATCTACATATAGAATATATGTACATATGTACATATTACATACACACAAACACACACATGTAAACTTTACAAAGTTTGTGTCACTTTTACTTTTATGTTATGATTTTTTCCCTGAGAATTTTTAGTGTTCAAACATGTCATTTATTATTATTCTTATTGCATGCCTGTAAGTTATGGAAGAGCAAATATTATTAAGCTCAGTTTTAGATGAATAAACTTAGTTTTATACAAGATAAATAATATCCAGTGTCATACATTGTCAGGATTAGTACATTTTATCTCCTAATTCTCTAGCCAAGGAGCCATGGAACTCTAGAGTTATAATGCCCTCAAGGATGATATTAATCTTGTGCACATACTCTGCTCTCACATGTTTTGGTAGCTACTACATAGATGACAAGGCTGACATATGTCTCTAATATTCTTAGAAAGCATATGAAATAGATTCTTGTTTTTATGCTAAGCTCTGAAGAACAATGAGAGAGACTCCTTGCCAAAGTGTGTGCCTAAACAGGAAGCATGCCATCCATATCCTATATATATATATACATACACATATATATATGTATATATATATACATACACACATACACACACACATATATATGTATATATATATATATATATACATATATATATATACCCAAGCAAAGACATAAAGTTCTCACCAGACCAAATAATGATCAAGAAATCCAATGAGAAATTTTAGTGATATCTTCCACCTCAGAATTTGACAAAAAGTCAGCCAGAAGGCCACAGGAAATAGAAAAATGGTAGCCTGGTAAAGCCAATGCCCACAGGCCAAGGCTAGAGAAGCATCACATGTATTCTGAAAAGAAGTATATATCTAGAGGCAACAAGAATGGAGGAAACCCCTGAGAAATATCCAGGATAATGAGAAAGCTCCATGATAAGGATGCTAGGAATCCAGGGGAGTAGAACAGGCAGTGACCAGTATGGTACTGCCCACCAAAGTGCTGCAACACTCAGACCAGGATAGCCTAGTTTCAGAGGATCTGAGGTGTCTAATACTACTGCCCTGACATACTAGAGAGAGCCCTAAAGACCCAGTTCTTTGAACAACAAATATCCAGAGTGGAAAAATTCCTTGAGGTAGAGGTTGGGATAAGAACCCAGGGGATCAAGGTCAAGACAAAACAGGGCCAACCATTCCAATCAAAAATGTAGCATGGACAGAGTTCATCCTGGCTCAAGGCCCCCATTCAAGTACTAAAGATAAAAAGATGAGTAAATCGAAGATCCTTATTAGTATAAAAATTGCAACTATAATTCTATAACAACTGTAAGCAGAGACTCAAAAAAATTTCAAGAAGGACTACAATAAATATCTAGAAGAAATTAATCAAGAAATTAAAAATTAAATAAAAGCTCTAGAGGAAAGAATTAGAAAGAGAATTAATAACTTAAAAGAGTAAGTGCAAGTCTTACACCTGAAAATTGGAACAAGCTAAACAGAAATCCCATAAGACAGTAAGAAATATTAAAATAAATCAAAAGATTTAATAATAGAAGAAAATGTAAGATAACTGATGTAAAAAACTGGACTTGACAATGGGTCAAAAGTCATTTAAAAATCAACCACTGAACTCAATGAAAACCATATTTTTTTTAAAGCTTGGACATTATGTTTCAAGAAGTCACGAATCATCCAAAAAGAAGCAGTTTAAGTACCAAGAAACTACAGTCAGAATCATATATGACCCAAAAACTTCTACTAAAAATGGGAGAGTTTGTAATATACCGAAAGAAAAAAGATATGGACTAATAATCGAGAATAACTTACCCCGAAAAGCTGAGTATAATCCTATTGGGGAAAAATTAACCTCAATGGAGTGTAGGATGTTGAAGCCTTTCTGATGAAAAGATCAGAGATGCATTAGGGTATATAAACATAGGCCAGAGGAATCTAGAAAGGTAAATGTATTTGATCAAGTGGAAAGAACTCTTTGATGAAGTAGTGCTAGCATTCTAATGGGAGAGAAAAAACAAATATGCCTTTAGAACCTTAATATCTTCAAAGGGAATTGAGTTTAAAAAAACCCAAATTCCCAGGTGTTTACTGATTCAGTTTTAAGGGATTGAAAAAGGGAAAAAGGATAAAAGGAGGGATAAATTAATAGACAAAGAAAGAAGGAGGTAGAACTTGTTATTTCTCATAATTAGGGTATGTGAAAAAAATCATGGAAGAAGGAATGAGGCAATAGGCATCAGTTGAAACTCACTGCTCTGGAATGGACAAAGAAGGATTTGAACACACACACACACACACACACACACACACACACACACACACACAACTTGGTATAGAAATATATCAAAACCAACAGGGAAACTGGTGAATTTAAGGAGGAGTAAGAAGTTAAAAGGAAAGATAATACTAGGAAGGGAATAGTATTAAAACTTCATGATCCTAAAAGGGGAGCAGGATTAAAGAACTAAAATGTAGTTCTTTCAAATTCTGACCATTAAAGTTTGTATGCATTTCAAAAAAAAAAGAACTAAAATGTAAGGGGTTGCTTGATACTTCTTCAACAATTGGAAATGTAGTATAGGAATATAATGGATTATTATCAGACTGTAAGAAATGACAAAAGAGAAATCTATTGACTAACTGATTTCAGAGAATTCTGAGTAGTGTAAATTGATGCAGAGTGAGATGAGCTAGAACAATCTACAGAAGGATAAAAACTTTGTAAAGAAAAACAACTTTACAAGACTTTAGAACTCTGATCAAGGTAATGACCAACCACGTCTCCAGAGGAATTATGATGAAGTTTGTTCCACCTCCTGACAAATTGGAGATGGACCCAATGGGCAAAGAATACTTCCTCCCTCATGGTCACTATGTGGATTCAGCTTGCCTGGCTGAATGTTTTACAACTGTTTTTCTTCCCCCCCCCCCCTTTTTTTTTTTACTTTTTATGATTGGGGAGAGGGATGTGAAGAACAGTTATGCAAATAACCATTAGCAATAAGTAACAGCAAGAGTTATGCAAAAAGAGAAAAAAATTGAAAAATATTTAAATGTACAGAAGTGAATAGAATGAAAATTTTGAAAGTAAAAACAAACATGTTTTAAATATAATGTATAGAATTGAGATATGCATTTTTTTAAAAAGCAAGCTATGTGAAATGCAGATTTCATATGAAAGCATATTTTATGTTTTCTTGTGTGGATAGAAATTTTTTGCATGTGTTTAATTCTGGAATAAAAATAAAATTAAAAAAGAAATTATACGGTATCAGATTCGAGAAACTCAGAAACTTTAGTTTATCAAAACTTTGGTTTCATTAGTGACCCAGAGGCTAAATCACCATTAGATTAAAAAATGTGAACCATTAAAGAAAATGTAATTCATGGGACAACAAATTTACTTTCATCTGAATTAGTCAAGTATATTAGAAATTTTAAAATTATACGAATAGAATAACTTCATCAGCCCTCTTTGTGAAGGAATCTCTTTAGAGCAGTCTTCAATTTGTTAAAACTGGGAAATGTAATTTGGAGTAGAGTAGAGTTGCAAAGAATCTGGATGTTTGACATACAGGAGACAGAGTTTCCAATTTTGTTAGGTAGTAGCACTCTGAATCAATGGAAATTGAATGCAAATTTGCAGATACGGCCCTCAAAAATACTTATTCTTAATACCATTCCAAAAATATCAAAATCAAAGGGCTATAGTGCCAGAATTCTTGGCAAAATTATGTTGCATATTCACTAAACACTTTTCAGAGAATAATTTCTTGTCACTCCTGGAGAAAGATGCAATTAAATAACTTAAAGAGAAAGATGCAATTAAATAACTTAAATTAAATAACAGTGGAGTTGTATTGCAGCTAGATGTGGCTAGCCTGAGCCTGGTATCTCGGTAAGTGTGATAGGACTAATATCTACCAAGATTTCCTCCTCCTCCAGCAACATGAGGTTTCCCAGAAGGGCAACAAAGCTGTCCCCAACTTGTTGGCTGTGGGAGCTGAGTCTCAAGCCTCACCTCCCTTAATACAGCTTCCTGGTAGCCTCTGGCTATAAAGACATGGCTAAAAAAAGAGGCCCACCCATGTGGAGCTGGGGCCCTTCTGATTTAGTGAATTTCTCAAAGACACGCAAGTTACTACTGATCAACTAAGTTTCTATGTGGAGCTGAAATGGGGCTACACCTATGCAAGGTAAGTGCTGAGTATTCTTACTGAATAGCCTTTCTATGCTATGATTAAGTGAGCCTCCTTTTGTTAACTTTTGAATGACTCACAAGTACATGACGTCTCAACACTGTACCTGAAATTACATGGTGCTAGTTTCAGTCAGGCCCACCCTTAACAATAAGCATTTTAATATAGAATGGACCCTAGAAAAAGCTCCCTAGAATGAGAGTCAACAATGGTGAAAATGTGAATGCTTTTCACTGACTGATTACATGGAATGACAACAACTGAAATAAATGTTTGGTTTTAGAAACTAACATATAGTTCCATGTAGAATCATTTCTCTCAACATGATCACCTGAAATATATGAAAAGCTTCATAGCAAATTCCAAGAGCCTTTGAACTGTTAAATCTAGAAACTACTACAACCTACCAGTCTCAATGTTTACCCCTTTAAAAGTCTGGCCTTTATTATTTTCAATGTTATTCTTATATACCTAATGATTCAAAGAAGATTTAAAAACAAATAATCAAAAATACAGAGTAAAACTCCAAGTGAATTGTTTAAATTTGATTAGTAACAAAATAAGAACAGTAATAGCAGCAACATGTCTAATTTTTTTAAAAGATATTTTAGATATTACCCAGAAGTAATAAATTTAATAATGAGAACATTGCCCCCTTGAATAAAATATTTCTTATTAATTTTATAAAAAATTTAATTTGGTCTGATTTTTGCCCTGTGTCATATGAAACTCAGATGTCAAATGTTGGAGTGGTAACTTAAGCCAATTAATAATTCACTCCCTTTTTCATGTCAGTAGTACCTTTTGACATTTATGAGTAACATCTAATTTTTTTTCTTTTTCATTTTCCAGGTCTTTGTTTCTTTACAACTTAATCCTTATTAACACTGTGGGGCTGCTTTTATACTCCTACATTGTTTGCTGAATGAATAATTGATGGGTGATAACTTTCAGCTATCACCCCACCCTTGCCAGTTTTATTGCCTTTCTACTCGAGATGATATTTTCTGGACTTTTCCACTGGCTTAAGTTTACAGCACTTGGGTCAAATGACAGTGTTTGTGTGTGTGTGTGTGTGTGTGTGTACATATGAAACTGATACAAATAAAGGTGCAGTAATGTAATGGATCAAGTAAGTATAGACTTGTGTTTTCCAAAAAAATTCGATTTAGTCCACCAAGCATTTAGAAAGTACCTACAATTTGTTTGGCAATATTTTAGGTACTGCATTTGTTTCTCATCTTTTTTTAAACTAGCTACTATGCTTGGATCTACTCACTCATTACTATATAAATATTTTGGGGATGTTATCTTCTACTTCTGACACTTATTGGCTGGGTGATCCTGGGCAAATTACCTAACCTCTCATGTTCCAGGAAACTTTCTAAAACTGTAAGTGCCAGAAGAAGTGATAACTTGTGTGGAAAAAGAGTTTCCTCACACAGGAGCTTCTTTATACCAATAATATCACTGGGCCGATTGTTGCCTAACCCCTGACCCTTTGTTTCTTGAACTTCACAAAATTACATACTGTGATACAGAGTATGTTCTGCACTACATGTATTTTTTTATTTCAACATAGAAAAAAATTTAGAAAATTAGGATGTTAATTCACACAACAACAACAACAACAACAGTTCCTTGTAAAGACCAAAGCAAGTGTGAGGTAGTGGAAAGACTATTTTACTACAATTCAAGAGACATGAGTTCCAGACCTGGCTGTACTAGCTAGCACCTTGGACAGCATTCTAGGGCTCAGTTTTTTAGAAGTATAAGATGAAAGATAAGATGATTTCTAAGGTCTGTTCTAGCCCCCAATTCTATTTCCAGATTCAAATGCATAGGATATGCAATTCAGGGGTGGGGAACCTGAGCCCTCAGGGCCACATGTGGCCTTCTAGGGCCTCAAGTGCAGCCCTTTGACTGAATCCAAACCTCATAGAACAAATCCCCAAAATAAAAGGATTTGTTCTGTAAAACTTGGACTCAATCGAAGGACCACGCACGAAGACCTAGTGGGTGATACGTGGCCTTGAGGCCACAGGTTCCTCACACCTGGTATAAATGGCCATGAAAATAGATGTCAAGAGCCACAAGTAAAAAGTTCAGAAAGGGACTGTACCTTTGATTGACTATGAAACAAATCATTCCAGCTAAATGAGGTTTTCTCCTTTATCCTAGAATGCAGGGGTTGCATATAACACACTCAATTCAATCTAGTAGACTTTCTTCACTTTTAATTGGAAGTTAGGCAAACAGTTAATGGTTTTAAAAATATTCTGATAGGGTTATCTGTTGTGCAATAATATGCAGAATTATCAGAAATGATATAAAAAGAATAACATATGAGGAATCCAGTAATTCATAGGAAGGAACAAGGGGGAAGAGTAGCATTTATGGCTCTAGGTATTATCCTAATGATCAACAGCCAAATATAATAATATAATAAGTTATTATATACATAATATAATTGTATATTATATGTAATATGGTTATACATAATATAATAAGTTATTGATCAATAACCAAGTAAACTTGAATTTTTAGATTGCAGCTTTGGGCAACATTAAGAAAAGCATAGCTTCCAGGAATAAATAGATGGTGATGTCTCGGTACACTGCTATGGATGGACTTCATCTGGAACATCCTATTTAGTTGCAGAGGCCACAGTTTACGAAGACTGTTGATAAGCAGGAGATCATCCAGAGAAGAATGACAGAATAGTGAAGAGCTGAGAGTCCCTGTCGCATGAGTCAATAGTCAACAAACATTTTTAGGCTGCTATTATTAGTGCTTAAACTAAAGATAAAATTTTTTAAAAATTATTTTATTATTTATTTAATATTTTAGTTTGCAACATTTATTTCTACAAGATTTTGAGTTGCAAATTTTCTCCCCATTTCTACCCTCCCCTGCCACTCCAAGTTGGCATATATTCTGATTGCCCCATTCCCCAGTCAGCCCTCCTTTCTGTCACACCACTCTACCCCATCTCCTTTACCTCTTACTTTCTTGTAGGGCAGGATAGATTCTATGTCCCAATCCCTACATATCTTATTTCTCAGTTGCATACAAAAACAACTTTTTCTTTTGAGCATCTGATTTTAAAACTTTGAGTTCCAAATTCTCTCCCCTCTTCCCTTCTCACTCACCCTCCCTAAGAAGCTAAGCAATTCAACATAGGCCACACATATATCATTATGTAAAACAGTTCCACAATACTCATGTTATGAAAGACGAACTATATTTCCCTCCATCCTATCCTGTCCCCCTTTGTTCAATTTTCTCCCTTGACCCTGTCCCTTTTCAAAAGTGTTTGCCTTTGATTACCTCTTCCCCATCTGCTCTCCCTTCTATCATTCCCCCCTTTTTATCGCCTTGCCCCTAATTTCATGGGTAAGATACCCAATTGAGTGTGTATGTTATTACCTCCTCAAGTCAAATCTGATGAGAGCAAGATTCACTCATTCCCCTTCACCTGCCACCACTTCCCTTCCCACAGAACTGCTTTTTCTTGTCACTTTTATATGAGATAATTTACCCCATTCTATCTCTCCCTTTCTCCCTCTCTCAATATATTCTTCTCTCATCCCTTAATTTTTTTTTAGATATCATCCCTTCATATTCAACTCACCTTGTGCCCTCTGTCTATATATATGTATATTCCCTTCAA
>CM053623.1:290006629-290037931 GCA_028646595.1 Phalanger gymnotis | reverse complement strand
TTCATTCCTTTGGTTCTGTTTGATAATATCTTGATTTCTCATAAAGTCACTAGCTTCTATTTGCTCCAATCTAATTTTCAAGGTAGTAGTTTCTTCAGTGGTCTTTTTGGACCTCCTTTTCCATTTGGCTAATTCTGCCTTTCAAGGCATTCTTCTCCTCATTGGCTTTTTGGAGCTCTTTTGCCATTTGGGTTAGTCTATTTTTAAGGTGTTATTTTCTTGAGTATTTTTTGGGTCTCCTTTAGCAAGTTGTTGACTTGTTTTTAATGGTTTTCTTGCACCTCTCTCATTTCTCTTCCCAATTTTTCCTCTACTTCTCTTACTTGCTTTTCCAAATCCTTTTTGAGCTCTTCCATGGACTGAGACCAATTTATATTTTTCTTGGAGCATTTTGATGTAGGTTCTTTGACTTTGTTGACTTCTTCTGGCTATATGTTTTGATCTTCTTTTTCACCAAAAAAGATTCTAGAGTCTGAGTCTGAGTCTGCTGTGTCCTTTTTCTCTGCCTGGCCATGTTCCCAGCCAACTACTTGACCTTTGAGCTTTTTGTCAGGGTATGACTGCTTGTAGAGTAGAGTGTGCTTTATCCCAATCTTTAGGGGCTGTGCTGCTGTTTTCAGAGCTACTTCTACTCCACTGTCATCACAAGCTCTGTTGCATCAGCACTCCTCCTCCCCCAAGAATGGCCAACCAGGATTGCGACCCAGATCCAAGCAGGGCAAAGCAAGCCCTGCACTCCCTCTCTGGTCTGCCACTTGGTTTCTTCCACCATGTGAGCCAGGGACTCCAGAAGCAGTCTCCACTGGAGCTCTGGAAGAAGCTGCAGGAGCTTCCTGCTGCTGTTGCCACCACTGCTGCACCACCTCTGCCACCCCCAGGGCTGGAGACAGACCACTTTCTAACCTGATCTAGAAGTTTTCCCACTAACTTGCGCTCTTGTCTTTGGTGTTTGTAAGTTGAGAAGTCTGGTAACTGCCACAGCTCAGTGATTCATGGCCCTAAGGACTCTCTTGTTGACTCCCAGTCTGGTCTGTCCTGGTGTAGCCCATGCTGGGCTGCACTCTGCTCCCAGCACCATGCAATAGACCCCTCCCAGTGACCATACAGGCCATCCTGGTCTAGAAACCTGCTTTCCTCTGCTATTTCATGGGTTCTGAAGCTCTAGAATTTTTTCAGAGCCGTTTTTTACAGTTGTTTGGAGGGATATGGGGGAGAGCTTAAGCAAGTCTTTCCAGCCACCATCTTGGCTCCACCTCCCAGATACAAATTGTTAAAAAAGGAAAGCAGTCCTTGCCCTCAAGGAACTTACAATCTAATTGAGAAACAAAAAAAGGAAGTTGAAAGCTGGGGTAGACATCTGCTTCAGGATATGGTGAAGTCAGAGATGTCCCAAAGTAGTGCAGCCAGGCAGGAAATGATAAATGTCTGTGCTGAGTACCCTCCTTAAAGGAAGGTTTTGGAGTTCATGGCTTTCCCTCCAAATTCAATGGGGCAGAGGCTAGTGGTGAGTCCCAAGGCTGACTTGATCTTGCAGAAGGATTATGAGGTTTCTCCAATGATGAGCTTCCTGGGGCATGGTAAAGTCTGGGTCCCCTAAAATTTCAAGGGAATGTCACCAGATGAGAAATGAAGTGATGTTTATGAGCATCAGTTGAAGAAATAGAATGCTTATCTACTGGATGAGAAAACTCATGGTAGCTATACCCAAGTATTTGAAAGGCTTTTGTGTGCAGAAGAGATTCAATTTGTTCTCTTTAGCCCTAGAGGAAAGAGCCAAGAGAAACTGGTGTGGAAATGCTTTCCTCCCCTCTCACTCTCACCCCCTCCATTCATTCATTCAAGTTGTAAAGAAGCAGATTTAAGCTTGATGTGATGCTAATAATTAGAATGTACAAAATGGATGGGATGCCTTAAGAGATAGCAGATTCCCCCTGTTTGGGAGTCTTCAAAGGCTGCATGATCTCTTGGTAGTTACATCCTAGCAGGGATTCCTTTTGTGTATGACTTAAACTTGATGGAGGCTAAAGCACTTTCCAATTCTTTAAACTCTGTAATTTTGATGAAAGGATTAAGACAAAATGAATGACAAAGAAGTTGGGTCTATATAGCAGTTTTGGTGAAAAGACTTTTACTTAGCTGTAATCTCAATACCAGTTAACAGTGTGTTGTGGCTGTCAAAATATTAATACAGTCTTTATTCCTCTTACATTTGGAAAGATCCTTGATTTCATCAATGTTGTTATTTTCCCCCTAACAAAGACCTCCCCTCTGGGCCTTTGTAGAAGGCCTTCATGAATTGCCATGCTAAAAACCAACAACATCACTGAGTGACCAAATTTTTGGTCTTCACATTTCATAGGTCCTTGAATTTTAGGCATTCTGTTCAGCACCAGGCTCTCACTCTGCCTGGAAAACCTTGACAGAGCTTTCATGCAGCTGGCACAGGCTTTGAGGATCTAGACTACCAGCCTGGATCCTTCCTCTATCTCCATGTCATGATAAGCTATTTGAGTTGGACATCAGGAAAGGGATGCAATGTAGGGCTGCAGTGATAGATAGTATGGGGATGTAACATACAAGTACCTTTAGGCTCTTGTGTATGTAGAAGATATTTTTAATGCCTCCCCACCCCTCTTACAGTATTTTTACATATGTTATTGTTATGAAGTGGCTTGTACTTAACAGTTAGAGAGCACAACTCTCCATCACAATTGGCTAGGAATTAAGCCTCCTAGACAGGATTTACTAGTCAGTCAATAACAGTTCATCCATTTATTAAACACCTACTGTCTGCTAGGCACTGTGCTAAGAGCTGGGGATGACAAGCATAAAGACATTCTCTGCCTTCAAGGAACTCATTCTAATGAGAGAGACAAGCAAACAAATATGTACAAACAAACTATATATTGATAGACAGGAAACAAGAAAGGAGGGAAGGCACTTGGAAAGGCTTCCAGTGGAAGATGGGATTAACCACAGGGGCTTGTGAGAAATAATATAAAATCTAGCAAATGTACTCTTTGAGATGAATTTTTAAAACCTCACAATTAAATGGGAATAAAGCAAGGTTGGGGTAGAGATTGACCCCTCCTAAAAGCTATTTGTTTTCTCTTAACACTCTGCTACTGGAATGAGTGCCTACAATTAAAAAAAAAACCAGAATCACATACATGTCCATCTGTCCACTTACAAGTTATCTCTAGCACCACTGACAAAAGGAAGTACAGATATACGGCAGATGTGGGCTGCCACAGTCTCGTTGTCTATCACCTCTTCATTCTCTTCCTGTTTTCCCCAGAGTTCCCAAACTCCCACCATACACTGCATGTGGAAAACTTCTGCTCTTTTCTCTGAAGTCTGATTCCTCATTAATTTTCTCTCTTCCCAAACTCAGAAGAACCCCAAGTCTCAAGATTTTTGTGGCCAGTCAACCCCCTGCCAGAAGTTGTTACATATAAAAGGGTCAAGTCTATATTATGTAAGGAGATATCAGTTTGGATAAATGGGTTTGTTTGCTATTTATATTTCTGATAATCTTCGTGTAACCGGTATTTGGTAGGGGAAAAGGAGTTAAGCCTGGAGATACCCAATTACTTTAATAACGGATACCTTGAGGTGACCGTTACTCTGTTAAGATACTAATGTTTCAGGGATAGCCACCAGGAAAAGCAGCTTGAACATATGTAACAACAATGTTACTTGCAGCTACTGTGGCTGTGTAAGGCCAATAACATCAGGACACAGAAGGGCTGCTAGCACAGGTCATTTGATCTGCTTTTCTAAGGAAAGCAGCTTTAAGGGGTTAACAATCTTACTTTAATTAAGCATACATATACCATGCACTTAGTTCAGGGGGAAAAGCCAGCACCCTGAACTTCAGAGCAAATGAAAACAGAAATTACAAGCATACATTATATAAACAGAGCAAACACACACAGAAATCAGCAGACAGGCCTCCATCTGTCTGACCAGGGAACTGTATATTTTCCAGAGAAAGAAAGGCACCAACATCTAGATTTTCAAAGCCAGGGCGGGCTCTTCCAACAGCTACCCAGAGTCTCATCACCAACACTCTTTCAATGAGTGTGCCCCCAAAGGAAAAACACTAACCTCTGAATCTATATACACTTCTTCAGGGTCAAAGGGTATCATAACGATGCGATTCAAACCAATGTGAACTAGGTCTTCCCTTGACATAAGCAGGTCATCAGACTCCTGATTCAATCCAAGATTCCTTAGTGCTGAAAAGCACTTCAAAACAAAGACAACAAAAAGTCCACTTTGCTTGCTATTACATTTGAAAGGCAAAACTCATCAAAGGTACTTGATTACTTCAGCATTCCAAAAGAGAAAACTGTAAAAAAAAAAAGTCCCACTCTAATTACCATAACAACATAAAAGTATTTCATTTAGACTATAAATATTTTGGGGGGCAAATATGACCCTACTCCTACTACTATGAGGGTAGAATAGCCAGCCTCCTGACTCCTCTGGCTTTCCTCCAGACAAAAAGCAAAACCTCCCCTTGAGAAATTGTGAGCAAGATCCTAGAGATATATTTCTATCTTCCTGAAAACCTCATTGTTTGACAAAGTGGATAAACATATCTTACCTGGGTGATAACACACCTTGTGTAGTAGATATAGTTATTATGTAGCTTTTATATTAATGGGCCCTAGACCCAATTATGAGCTACACAAAAATTCCAGAAACCTAGGAAAGAACCTCTAATTGGGATACTGGCAACTACAAATAGGACAGTTATCTCAAATATCCAGGGATGTATAATATCAGAGAGGATCAGTTTTTGACACGAAAGGTTATTTACTGGTAGACCCAGAATACGTGATAATGTGTATTGGCATCAGTGGCTATCTCATATGGAGTTTTCGAATAAAATTACGATCTCTCCAACAGTTTTTCCTTTGAAATACTTCCCTCTGATTTAATTTTTAAAAGCATTTGCTTGTGTTTACATGATGCTTTCCATCACAAAGTCCCTATGAAGTAGGCAGTGAAGGTATTACTATCTCAATTTTACAGGAGGAAATTGAGATCAGAGAGCTCATTCGGTTAATAGAAGGATTCAAACTCGGTATTGTTCCACTGTCTTTCTATTTTGAATGTGATCTGAATAATGGGATGGAGAGTATATGAATTTGACATGGTTCAGAAAACTAAAAAAAATGTTGTATCCCAATATTTCCATTTAAATTCAAGTTTATCTTTTCAGTAATATAAATATCACATATAATCCAAATAACAGTATATCAACATATAGACATCCCTGAAATTGATCAAATTGAGATATTAATTTTATTTAGTTATAAAATTGTGATATAAAGATATAACCCAATGATTACAAGTTTACCTTTGCTAGGTATCTTTAAAGATAGAGTTGTACCCATTACTTGTATTCAGTTAGAATTTTCTTAATCACCCCAAAGAATATGCCTGCACTTAGTTTGTTGTTTTTGAAAAGTCAACAGAGCACACCTCTACAGTTTTTCTGTTGCTACAGGCAGAGATCATGCTTCTGCTCCTGGCAAGAACCCACAGACATGTAATTCTGGCATCACAAATTATGTCAAAATGCCAGTAAAATCGGCCATTGACCAAAGGGAATATGAATACGGAAAAAAAAAGAAAAATCCAAATCTCGACATGACGTTTGTTGAAATAATCTTATCTAAATTACAGAAACAAGGATTAGTTTACAGTAGGCACTTCACGCAAGAAGGCCATCTATAACGTCACTAGTAATGGTCTACATAGATGTTCTTTGTTGTTTTTTTCTTTACCTCCTTCTGGGCTCCCTTCCTGCTTGAACATTTTATTAAAAAGAAAGGGGAGAAAAGGCAGCTTTCTTTCTGAAGAGATTTAAGTGCTAGACAAGCCCAAGAGATACAAAATCCTTAAAAATTTTTATTGTTGCTGATGGTTCATTATTGTCATATTAAAGGACAATCAAGATTAACTAGAAAATATACAGATTCACAAAATCTGTAGCTACAATTTAAAAATTCTCAATTATGTTCCTATGGAAACTTGTTTCATGAAAACTTGGTGGGAAGAATTATTATGGAAACATGATTATTATGGAAACATAAAGATAAATGATATGTGAAGAAATAAATATTAGGGCTCTGGAACAACTTAGACGGATGATCTTAAAGGCAGAGAGTTGTCTTTGTTCTTTAATTGGCTCCTTCACGGGTAAGGAAAGCTCCACCCCTGGTCCCTGCTGTTAGGCTTCTCTGAGCCTCTTGGCTGCTTAGTAATCATCCCCCAATTTTTGGCAGAGCAATGAAGACATTAAAATAATACTACCTCATACCCATCAAATGATAAAAATGACCAAATGCAAACATAAAATTCTTGTGAAATGGTGGAGCAGTGGTTATACTTTTCCTTTGCTGAGGACATGCAAACTTGTGAAATCTTTCTGAAGTCCAATCTGGCAGCATGTGGTAAAAGTTCCAAAAATAATCATATCATTTGGCACAATAAGTAAACTTGGGGACTATACTTAGAAAGTTATCAAAAACAATTGAAGAGTTATCTTACAGTAATTTTTATAGTATTATATATAATTTCCACACTCTCAAAAAAAACCCAACCAACCTAAACTTCCGAAAACAGTTTAAATATCTAACAATAGGGAAATGACTATAATCCAATTTAGACCAATAGGCATGAAGCAGACAAGGGAAACTTGGACACATCTATATAAAATCAGACCAAATTAAAACAAAAAAACCAGAAGAATAGAATGCACACTAACTAACTATATAACTATAACTACATATATATAATATATAATATATGTGTGTGTGGAGAGAAAGGGAGAAAGGGAGGGGGAAGAGAAAGAGGGAAGAAGTAGGGAGAGAGAGAGAGAGAGAGAGAGAGAGAGAGAGAGAGAGAGAGAGAGAGGTGAATAAAAGGAATTGAAAAGGAATCCAGGTTAGGACTTTAAAGTGACTGGAAAATGGTTATAATACTTGATGCATTTAAATTAATTTAAATATGAACAATTATTAAACAAACTTAGTTGGTTTTATTATTGGTCAGCATTAATCTTTTAATAAAACTTTTTTAATTAAGAATTTGTTTATGTCAACTATATCAATTCCAGCTAATATCTCTAACCCCTTAGGGAAAGGATTATATTAATTTTGATCTACATTTGATAATGAATTATTCTTTTTGGTTCATTTTAGTCTCCAAACTCAAGTATGAAGAAGACTAAGGACTTCAGAAGTTTAAGAAAAACCTTTGTCCACATTTTTAATTCTTTCATTCATTTCATTCATTCAGGGGCATATTAAATTTTGCTAAGACAAAATCCCCACCCTCAAGGAGCTTACAATCAAGTAAATCTATGTCATTAATCATAGTTAGCATTTATATAATCACTTTAAGGTTCGCATAGTGTTTTGCACACGTATTTTGTTTGATCCTCACCACAACCATGGGAGGTAGCTGGTATTATTTCCCTCATTCTATGGATGAGGAAACTGAGACTAAGAAGTTTAAGTGATTTGCCCGGGGTCACTTAAGTACTAGATAATAAGTGTCTGAGGCAGGAATTGAATTCAGGTCTTCCTGATGCCAGGTCCAACACTGTGCCGTGTAGCTGTCTTACAACATAGAACAATAAGGACCAGAGGTGTGCACACTTGTTGATTGCCTTGTCCAGACACATGGCTTGCTTCCTTCACATTTCCAGTTACCCAAGTGGTAAGTGGAGGTCATGTTGTTCACAAGTTCCTTGAGATGCTCCTGTTTGCAGTTGACATTGTGCTGATATCAAGTCCTAAAAACCGCAAAGGAGCCATAATCAGACACTCAAATGAGTGTGGCCCAACTATCCATGGTAGAAAAAAAGAACAAAGTTGATTATTCCCTTGTTCTTTTCTTCGGAGATTACCTTCCATTTACACTGAATATATCTGTATGGATATCATTATTTGCATAATGTCTGCCCCATTAAAATCTGAGCCTCTGGAAAACAAGGGCCATATCCTCACCCCCCAACCTTCTTTGCATTCCCAGCACTTAGCACAATGCCAGCACAAGGAAAGCATTTAACAAATGCTTGTTGACTGACCGAATCACCTTGCTGTAATCAAACCAGTTTACACATTAAGAAAGCACTACTCTGCTCAAACCTTTGCATGCTGATTTGCTCCCTCTATAAATGGAATATTGATAACGTACAGACAAGATCCTGTATCTACAAAGTTGGTAGGAGATAAATGGAAATTTCCATTCCAATTTTAGTTATCTTAAATATAGATGAGAAAGAGAAGCAAGAATCTTAGGCAATCCCCAGTGCTATCTTTATGCCTAGATAAGTCTCAGTATTTTGTACTCTAGAACCTCCTTACAATGGCATGGAAGAGACTTCAATTCTTGAAGGGTATGCCAGCAAAGACAATGGCTCTCAAAGGTGCTACCAAGCTAGAAAGGCTTTGAGTGTAGGACAAATGAGAGACTGTATTGGTGTGCATTATCTGAAGACCAACTGAGCTAACTTTGCAGGCTCATTATTAGGAAGTCAAAAATTGGTTGAGAATTTTTTTTTAGTTATAGCAACTTATAACAACCATTTGCTAAGGTATTTGTATGAGTGAAGTGAGTGTATACACTGAGCACAGTGTCTGGCACATAGTGAGTGTATGATAAATATTTGTTAATTAATAAAATCATCCCTCATTTGGTAATAATAGCTAACATTTAATATAGTGCTTACTATTTACTAGAAGCTGTGTTAAGTGCTTTACAATTATTATCTCCTTTGTTCCCCATAACAATGCTAGGGGGCAGATACTATTATCAGCCCCATTCTACAGATGAAGAAACTGACTTTAAATAAGGTTTAAATGACTTGCCCAGGGTCTCACAGCTAGTGTCTGAGTAATATTTTGAACTTGGGTCCTCTTGATTCCATACCACTTTAGTACCCAGCTACTTTATGCAGATTAAATGCCTTTTGAACCACTGAAGCATAAAACTATGGCAATACCACATGCAGATGAAGATGAAACCATTACTTTCATGACTTTTATGGCACAACAATATTCCATTATATTTATGTACCGTATTGTTCAACTGTTCCCTAGCTGATGGGTACCCTCTTAGTTTTCAGTGTTTTGCTACTACTTTGCCAAACAGGGCTGCTATAAATAATTTTGTACATATGCGTCCATATTCTCTTTCCTTGATTGCTTTAGGGTGCATGCTTTAGTGAGGCCTAATTTTTGATGATGGCGGCACTGATGATTTTGAATGAATGATTCCCAATTCATCTCTCCACTAGATTAGAAGTATCAAATACACAGCCTTTAGCATTCTCTAGTGTGGACGAACCAAATTAAAATGGCATTTGGAAATATTTAACAAGATAAATCTAAATACAAAAAAACACAGATAATGTTAACATGTGCTTCCCTGAGCCAATAGGTACCTGCAGGGATCTTTATGCACGGTTTAGTGGCTCCTGTTTTTGAGTTTGACACCACAGACTAGATCATTTTGTTTTAATTTCCAAAGTTATTTATCTATGAAAATATGGGTTGAAATATCTCCTAAGAAGACATATTTAGGTGGCAAATATTTTATTTGTCAACATTTATCCAAACACCTACAGAATTCATAGGTCTTATATGTCTATATGTAGATAGATATCGTTATACATATACATATATAGATATACATATGTGTGTGTATGCAAAACATGTAATTCTGATCCAAAGAAGCTTGCAGATAAATTAGGTAAGTAAGAAAAACACACAATCAACAGACAAGAAAATTGCCAAATTATAAAAATGCTTTGAGAGAAACTGGTGGTTACAGATTATGTAGAATGGACTTGGTTAATTCTAAAGGGTTTTCTTTTTTTCTTTAAAGAAAAGCTATGTCAAGATCAGGAAGTTAAAGGAACAGAGCTTGTATGTTTGGATAAGCCTGGATGAAGAATTAGAATGAGGAATAGGGAGAAGAAAGGAAACTAAAAGGAAAATTGGGATGTCTGGAGTGAAATGAAGGCAGACAGGTGGCTAACTCATGCCTTTGAATTGAAGGACCAAGTTTTATAATATTGCAATTGGTCTAAAGAGTGATTAAAAGCCGTATTTTAAATCCAGGTATGTTATTTTCTACATCAGTCGAATCAAGTGGAATCAATTCTTTTAATTGGAAGAAGGACTATTAAGACATTATGGTTGTCAAATTGTAACATTTTAAAGAACTAACTGACAATTGTCCAAATTAGTCATTTTCTTGACTCCACTCACCTTCTAGTCAGATGTTTTCACTTGCTTGGTTGGGCCCGTGGGTTCTGGGTTACCTAGAACCCCAAAATCTAAGAAATTTCATTGCTATGATATGACTTGGCCTCAACAATCAAGATCATTTTGTTGTTGGTTCCAGGGACTTTTGAAGCCACCTTTTTGTCATAAGACACTTGGGATAGGCCAACTATATTCTTGTGCTCTTCCCTTAAACCATTATTTGGCATGGGTATGTGGGGAAGAATAATATCATCCACCATAGTCTCTCACATTAGGACCTGGGGTGGATTTTCCTAAGGTCCAGATCAATGTGAGGGAGGCTAGTTTTTTTCTTAAAATGTTATAAAAATGTTTCTAGGTATTTGATTGTTTCAGGTGACTAAGGATTGAATCTTCGTAATGACTTCCTGGTAGCCTAAGTGTATAAAAGAGGCCCACCCATGTGGAATTGGAACTCTTCAGACATGGGACTTGTACCATAGTCTCATGAGTCTCCACACACACATTGCCCAGCTGACCAGGCATGTTACTGTCTGGCAAAAAGGGGAGCTATCTTTAATAAAGTCAAATGTTGTATCTTTTTTTTACTTTAAGTAAACCTATTTTTTGTTTGAATTACGTACAAGTGTTTCATTTCATTTTAATAGCAAACTTAGTGTCAAGGGATAGGCCTGAGTCAAACCTGGCATACCTTCTCTCCTTGCCACTGCTTCTTAAATACTATTTCATTGACGTATTCGGAGAAGACTAGCAAATCTGGTGTGAGGGCTGCCAAGCCCTTTTCAGCGCTGTTCACCTACCTTTGCCGTCCACCTTCACCCAACTCTCACTTGTGGTTCCAAGAAACTGTAGTATGTGCAACAGCCTTTGGATTTTCTGTTTCAGTCATGTCCAACTCTTCATAACTCCATTTTGGGGTTTTCTTGGCAAAGCTACTGGAGTAGTTTGCCATTTCCATCTCTAGCTCATTTTACAGGTGAGAAACTGAGGCAAACATGTTTAAATGACTTGTCTAGGGTCACACAGCTAGTAATTGTCTGAAGCCTGATTTGCACTCATGAAGATGAGTATTTTTGGTTCCAGTGCTCTATCCACTGCACCATACAGCAGCCACATCCTGGTAAAACCATCTTGCTAGATGGGATAAACAAGGTTGAGGGTAATTACCAGGCCTCAAAACCCCAAGCATGTGAAGACTTACCTCAGAAGAATGGGCAGATGAAGGTCATAAAGTTGGTTGAAACAGGTGCTGTGGAGAGCTTAGAGCTTGGTCAAGCATGGAAGACACCAAGGTCATCCATTGCATCCTGGGCCATCACCAGTCATCCTGACTTTTGTCTTGCCATTGGACTTCAATGACTCTGAAAGAGAGAGGCTAATGACTTTCGTATGACTCTGCCTGACTGAAATTCAGTTCACAGGCAAGTTAAGACATAATTGGTCATCTTTGAAAACAAAGTACAAACAACCATTCTGTCATTTCTCAAGGTTCAGGTCATGTACTATCTCCTATGGCAGTGGTTCTCAAAGTCTTTTATGTTAGGACCCCTACATACTCTTAAAAATTACTGAGGACCCCAAAGAGCTTTTAATTATGTTACATATATTGATATTTGCTGTATTGGAAATTAAAGCTGATACATATTTTAAAATATGTATTAATTCATTTAGAATAGCAAAACATGTTAACATAACACATTTTTGTGAAAAATCAATGTTTTCCAAAACAAAAAAAAATAGCGAGAGGAGTGGCATTGTTTTACATATTTTTGTAAATCTCTTTAATGTCTGGCTTAATAGAAGACAAGTGGATTCTCGTATCTGAAACTTCGTTCATTCTGTTGTGATATTTCAATTTTGTTGGAGTATGTGAAGAAAATTTGGCTTTACACAGTGATGTGATCAGAAAAGGAAGGAGTATTTTGATAGTAAAATAAAATCTTAGTATTATTATTAAAATAGTTGTGATCTCTTGGACCCTCTGAAAGGGTCTTGGAGATACCTAAGGGGCCAAGGACCACACTTTGAGAAATGCTATCCTAGGGGATGCCTTTCCTGACCCCCTAGTTTATTAGTGCCCCTTTCTAATATATACTCTTGCCTTTATGTCTCCCATCCCAGTGGGATGTAAGTGAGGTTAGGGCAAAGAGTCTTTTTAATTTTATTTTTGTATCTCCATCACTGTTTGCTTCCTATAATGTAGTAGGAGCTTAAAAAATCATTGCTGGACTGGATTCAATCATGCCAATAACTAATGTCTCATTCCTTTCTTCCACTATTTCCACTCCTTACATGATTATTTACCTCTACATAAAATTATATCTGTTGTATATTTGTTTCTCCAATTTGAATTTATAGCTAAGTATTTAAATTTATTATATCTGCTTCCATTAGATATAAAGATCTTTTAAAGCATTTCCCCATCTCAAGATTTGTATGTATTTTAAAATGTTTCATATATAGAGATCATTTCAATGTTGAGATCATTTCTACTCTGTTTTGAATATCTATTAAATTCATTAATTCAGGATATAAAATCATGTAAACAATATATTCCTAAAAATGTTTTTTTTCCTATTTTGTTAAGTTTATCACCTTACTGGAAAATGAGTTATTTGGATTAGATCAAACAAACTGGCAAGGATGAGCTAATTATCTGCTCATTATTATATATATATAAAACAGAAATGAAGCCTTGAATATAGGACATTGGTTGTGGTGTTTGGTAGATCCGTGTTCCCATTATGTTGATGGTTGATGGTTTATACTGCGTTTGTTCTATGCAGATTCTTTCTTTATTTTTCTTGATGTTTCATATGTCCTCAGATTTTCTTAAAAAGGAAATTCCCTTCCCTAAAAATATGAATTTTAAAATGATAGAGTGTATTTCAAAAAATGTACCATCTTGAACATTTTAAAACATTATATAACTAACTGATTTGTTCTGAGCACTTTTTTAAGACGTTAAGTTAATATTTAAAATTCTGGTGGAGCTTTCTTTCAAAGTCATAAAAAGCAATAATTGCTATGACACACCACAGTATGCATTTGATAGTGTGGAATAATAGCAGCTTCACTTTTGGCCTCATGCCTCAGAGGCACAGCACACCCGAGGAGCATTGTAAAAGCTTCCTAAAGAACACCCTGTCGTGTGTGCCCACATTAACAGTGATTATGATCTTAAAGGAACATGCATCATCTATTAGGAAACTGATTCACTAGGACAAAATATGAAATAACTTGAGAACATACTAACATTGAGGTTTATGAGGAAATAATGAAAAGTAAAGGACAAAGGAAGGGGGAAAGGGAAAATGCAACCCCCCAAGAAAGAAAAGGAAAAAAAGGTTTGTTTTACTCCTTTATAACAAACTATTGCTGGACATGAAGAAAAAGATTTCCAACATTTTTTAACATGAGAAGAAATCTCCACTATTCAGTGCTCATGACTAGGCCATGCCAATATAACAAAACTACATTACTATCAAAATTAATTTATACTTTTAGTACTATACAAATTAAATTAGAGGGATCAAAACTTGGTAAAATCATAATAAAATTCATTTAAAAACCAAAAAATCTAGAATACTAAGGGGAATGATGAAAAGAAGTAGGGATGAAGGGGGAATAACACTTCCAGACCTCATGCTACATTATAAAAAAGCAGCAGTCATCAAAACTATGTGGTATTAGTTAAAGAATAAAGATCAATGGAATAGACTAGAAGAGGGAGGTTCAGAAACAAAAACTCAATAATCAAGTGTTTTGTAAAGTGGAAAGCTGAAATTACCTAGGGAAAAATGTGTTATTTGATTGAGACTTCTGGGAAAACTGGGAAACAGTCCTGTAGAAATGAGGTTTAGACTAACACCTTACACCATATTTGACAATAAATTCTAAATGGATGTGTGTCCTTACTATTAAGGATCATACAATTAAAAAATAGAAAAAATGGATCATATACCTTTAATAGCCATGGGCAAGAGATGTATTCTTCACTAAAGAAGAACAATTACAAAAGATAAAAGTGAAATTGCTCAGAGTCAGTTTGTGCCAGAGGCAGCACTTGAATTGTATCCTTCTACCTCCAAGGCCAGATCTGTCTTCATGACACAATTCTGCCACTTCCAATCTGACCGATTTCATCTTTACAATATTTCTTGCATATGCCCCTTTCTCTCCTCCAACAATGCCACTATTCTGGTCCAGGCTCCCATTGCTTCACATCTGAACTATTGCAACACCCTGCTGATAGGTCACCTGCCTCAAGTCTCTTCCCACCCCTATTCATCCTGCCTAAAGCACAGGTCTGACTATGTCACTTCCTCTCTCATGAAGGAGAAGAGAACTGAGTAATAGATCTCCACCAATGAAGAGAGTCTTATGAGGCTCTGATGCCTCAGGTTACACTGGTATTCAAAACTTATCTTGAAAACATGCTAAAAGCAGCTGAGGTATGAAAAACTGGATATTGACTGACATCTGGATGAGCCATGGCACAGTCCTAAGGCCCATGGTTAAAGATGGTCTAAGACACTATAATTATTGTGAAGATTCTATCATTTTCTGTTCTCTCTCTATACTCTCTCCCTTGGCATTCCCATTCACATTTTCAACTATCTTTACACTAGTGTCTCCTGAAACTACATTAATGAGTTTGAAAACAATATAGATCTAATGTAACTAGTATTTAATAATTATTTATTGTATGCAAGGTAACATGCCAAGTACCAGGGATACAGAGACAAAACTGAAACCCATCCTCTTCCTCAAGGAGACTTCATTCTATTGAATATTCTTATCAAATTTGCAGATGAAGTAAAGCTGAGAACTATACTAATGTAGTGAGTGACTGATTAAATATTCAAAAAGATCTTGATGAGCTAGAACTTTGGGCAGAATCTAATAAGATAAAATATATTAGAAATCAAAAAATCAACTTTACAAGGAAGGAAACAAGTATTTAAGTACCTACTATGAGCTAGATAGTGTAAATATGATATTATTTGGTCCTAACAACCCCATGTGCATATGTATTTTATATATACATGCATATGTATATATAAAATATATATTTAATATAACATGTTATAAATATATTACATTGAAATACATTTAGATGATATATGAATATATTTAATATAACATTTAAATATAAATATATCATATATATATAATTCCCATTTTATAGTTGGAGAAACTGAGGCAAACAGAGGTCAAGTGCCCAAGGTTGCATAGCTAGTAGGAGCCTAAGGCTAAATTTGGACTCATTTCTTCCTAACTTTAGGCTCAACACTCTATCTGCTGAGTCACCTAGCTATCTCAAGTAAGAGAGGTTATCATCCATTTATCTATCTATCTCACACTAAGCAGATATTGGTTGAATTCATCTGCCATTCCCTTCATCTCCAAACCCTATCTGCACATTTGAGGACATAATACATATACACACACATATACACATACACACATACATGTATACATACATACATACACACATAATACCTATACACATTGACATCCTCAAATACTTGGACCTCACAGTTTATCAAGTTCCTGAACATCTATTAACTACACCTTCATTTCACCTTAGGCACACAGAGATGGTCATAACCTGGATCTCTACATCAGTCATGCCTCTGAAATTTTTCTCCATGATTGCAACCTTGTACTTCAGGAAACCTGGCTCCCATCAGAAGATGCTGCACCCCCATTATCCCTTTCTTATATAGATCTAGTACAGATGTACCTTTTCTCATAACCTCCAACATATTGTGCAAGGAAGATCCTTTCTTTTTACTTCCACTTCCAGATCCTCCCTCTCCCATTACTCTCAATCTTTCCTCTTTTGATGTTCTCTTAATCTGACCTTACCATCTATATCATCCTAGCCAGATCCTGGTGGCTACTCTCTGCCAGGCCCTGAAGTCATTCTTCATCCTTTCTCAAAGAGTTCAGCTGCTGAGTCAAAGTTTCCATTCTAACTCCTATCCTCATAGATATATAGAAGCTCCTCAAACACAGTGGTCTCTCAATTTATCAGCCTTCTCAACTCCCATAATCTGTACCTTCGCTTCCCCTTAGTCACTCACAGGGATAGTCATACTTTTGATCTCAAAATCACTCATAACTTTTTGACCTCCAGGATCTGTAACTCTCAGATTCCTTTCTCGGATGATAATACCTTATCCAACCATTTCTCCTGTAGCACAAATCTTTGTAAACCTGTTCTTCTTCCTCTCATGGACCTCCCATTGCTATGCCCTTTCATACTCTCCTAGGCTATTTGCACTACTCAGACCTCACTTTCCTTCCTTTAAAATCTTGAATGAGAACATGAGATGATGAGTGATAAGAGAAAAACTTTACAGAGATGGAAGCCACAAAGGAAATGATAGGCTCCACCCTTTCCAGTTCAAATGAGTAAAAGGTAACATCACAAAAATTATCATTTTATGATTTTTCCTTCTTATTTAGAAAGTACAGTTACTTTCTTGAATAGCCTTTCACACTAGGCAGATAACATAAGTACATAATCACATAGTGAAAGAGGGAGTCTAGATGGCTAGAGAACTCAGATGAACAAAAAAATCAACACAAAACCTAGGTTAGGAGAGACAGATAGACAGATAAAGAGAGAGACAGAGACAGACAGAGACGGACAGCAGAGAGAGACCTAGAGAGAGACAGAGATAGAAACAGAGAGACAGAGAGACAGGGAGAAAGACAGAGAAAGAGACAGAGGCAGAGAAAGAGACAGTCAGAGAGACAGACAGATAGACAGACAGCCAGACAGAGACAGAGAAAGAGAGGCAGAGAGAGCCAGAGACAAAGTCAGACAGAGACAGACAGACAGGAAGAAAGACAGAGAAAGAGAGACAGAGAGAAAGAGAGAGAGAAAGAGAGAGAGAAAGAGAGAGAGAGAGAGAGATGAGAGAGAGAGAGAGAGAGATGAGAGAGAGAGAGAGAGAGAGAGAGAGAGAGAGAGAGAGAGAGAGAGAGATGAGAGAGATGAGAGAGAGAGAGAAATAGAGGGAGAGAGAAAAAGAGACAGAAAAAGAAACAGAGACAGAGAGACAGGGAGAAAGAGAGAGAGACACACACAGACAGTAACAGAGAGACAGAGACAGACAGAGAGATTGGAAAACTTGTTTTAAAAATTAACTGACATTCTGATTGGTTGCTGGAGTGTTCTAAATTGTCTTCAGTCTAATTACAGAATCCCTTACGCTGCTTTGGCCAAAAGACCTAGCTTCAAGTTCAACATTTTTAAAGAAACTTACTTTTCTGATCACATTTATTATATTAGGACTCAATGTTTCTATCTGTCATAACACAATCCCACAGGTATGACAATTTAATCTAGAATTTTGTCTCTAGGCAAATTTGATAAAATTTATATGAGGTTAAAGAATATCAGAATGCATTTAACTAGAACAACCAACAATATTTTTCCCAAATGAGTTTCATAGGAACATGTTTAATAAAATGTCATCAAATTTACATCCACATCACTTTGAGGTCATGTGGATATGCTACCCAGTTCAGTATCATATCCCCCTCAAAAAAGGGGTCAGCCTAACAAGACGATATCGAAATTTGGATGAATGATTTTTTATGGGAATGTACCATGAAGGAGTGATTATAAAAATCATATATTTAAGACTGAAAGAGACCTCAAATGTCACAAAGTCCACCCCCCCATATTACAAAACTGAAGAAGGAAATAGGACTGCAGCGAAATGAAGTGACATGGCAAAGGTCACAATGACAGGAAATGGCCACATCATGATTCCCACTGGGTCCTCTGGCTCAACACTCTTCCCTCTGTGTCAGTAGTGAGGAGTGATTAATTCTGCAACAAGAAACACCAGTAGAATATATATATATATATGCATATGTCCACAATCAATCCTCAACTTTTGTAGGGGTTAACATTCCTAGAAAATGACATGACGGTAAAAAAAAAACCCATGAATGTTGATGCATTGAATCTATAGGAAATGGAGGGTTAAGTTCCTTTAGACTGCCAAAATCTGTAATCTCTTGCTACAGATTGCTGAAAATATACTTCTATATGTAATTCTTTACAACAGCATATAATTCTTTACAACAAAACATTATTCTGATGATATGCACTTTTCCTAACACAGTATCTATGAAATAACTTCTAACATGCAGAACACAAAATAAATTTGGCAAACCCTAGAATTCTGTGATCTTTTGTGCTATCAACTCGATTTAAAAAAAAAAGTTGATTTCCAACAACATTCACTTTTCATAACACATGAAATTTATAGTACCATAAATTATTGTTGCTGTCATTTTCAGTTATGTCTGATTCTTCATGATCTCATTTGGAGTTTTCTTGGCAGAGATACTAGAATGGTTTGTCATTTCCTTCTGCAGCTCATTTTACAGATAAGGAGACTGAGGCAAAGAGATATGTAATTTACCCAGGGTCGCACAGTAAGTGTCTGAGGCCAGATTTGAACTCAGAAAGATGACTATCCCTGGTTCCAAGCCTAGTACTCTATCTATTGGGCCACCCAGATTCCTACAGCACCATAAATACTATACAGCAAATACAATTTTTAAAATCAAAACCTTTTTAACCTGAATCTAACCTTCCACTGTATCAGATGGCAGTGTGAGGGCATTGTATGGTATATTATATTGTTGCAAACCTCTCTACCCTCTGAAAACCAAAGGAGAGGTGGATGGGACTTTAGTTGCTGCTGTGGGAAGATGTCAAGACTGAGGAGATCTCATGTCACCTTAGAGCCCAAAGGACTTGCACTGTGCTTTGGGGGCATAATTGCAACATAAAACTTGAGTTTTAAATGCAAACAATAAAAATATGCAAATTGCATGCATTGCACTTCTCTTTTTTTTGGTCTACTGTGCATAGTTGCAAATGTATGTGGTTGCCAACATGAAAGTGAAAACGAGGTTGCTAATGAAATCACATGAATGCTTGAGTTAATGGAAGTTTAATGGCCAAATGTTGAGAATTGACTGTATATTTATGTAAATGTGATATTCAGAGCCAGATGATTTTCTTTCAACCTCTCTGCTTTCTCAGTATTACCAGTGTTATGCCAGGATGCCAGGAAGCCAGGAAACTGAAAGACTTCCACCTTAGGAGGGTTGTGAAGATCACCTGGCAACATAAGGTCCTTTCTTGAGCTGAACTGCCAAGCATTGAAACTCTACTGTAGAGAGCAAACTCTGATGGGCTGGCCATGTTGTTTGAATGTCAAATATATATTTGCTTAATTCACACAAGGCAAGTGCTCACATAGAGGTCAGAAGAAGCAATAGAAAGACACTCTCTAGGTCTCTCTGAAGAACTTTGGAATCAGTTGTGAGACATGGGACACACTGGCACAGGATTGCCTAGTGTGGCATGCCCAAATCAAAGAAGGTGCTGTACTTGACGAGCAAAGCAGAATTTCGGTAGCTCAAAAGAAATATAGATGCAAAAGCCTAGACATCTCCCTCCAAATGTTCATATGGATTATTTGTGCCTGACCTGTATCTTCTGATCTCTTGTTGTTCTTATCAGCCATAGTCAGACACACTGTACTTTGACCCTGACATAATAATGCCATTTTGCTTCTCTTTGATAAGAAATGACAACAACCAACTGACCAAGCAATCCCATTAATCTCTTTCTCTAGTTTTCATCCAATACTACTCCTGCTACTCTGTCCATTTGACCACTGTTTCTGCTTCTGGTGCTCACTCATTCAATCAAAAAGCATTTATTAAGGATTTAAAATGTACCAAGAATTGTGCTAGGTATGGTGATATAAAGACAAAAATGAGTCATTTGTGTCATTCAGAAGCTTACTTTCCATCTCTGTCATCACTACACTCTAAGCATCACCATCTACCAGCTTTATGCATTACTAAGCAAGATCATAAAGTCTACAGAAATTGATCTTTGGCTCACTGTTTGTTTCACTTTCCTACAATCTATTCTCTGAGTTATCCATCCCAACCCATCACATCACACACACACACACACACACTCACCTTCATCTCCTTTCTCTTCTCTACAAAGACTGTCTTTAATCTCAACCCTTGTGCCAAACCCTCCATATAAATATAGTCCCTCTCCTCTTACTGCAGGGTGTCCCTAAAGTCTGGACACATAGGCAAAAATGCACATTTTGAAATATTTGGAATATTAATAGATCTTAGCCCCCTTGACTTCTTTTTCTGGGGTATGCTAAAGGAGAAGGTGTACTCAATGAAAATCACAGATACAAAACACTTGATTGAACGCATAAAGAGTGAATATGCTAAAATTGAGGGCAATGGAGTTCATGTGAATCTTGCAAAACACATCAACCTTTGCATGACAAATAATGGAAATCATATCGAAGATGTTATTTGTTAATATTCCAATTAAATAAAATATTGTTGAAAATTTCATTCATTTCATTTCTTGAAAATATGCATTTTTGCCTATGTGTCCAGACTTTAGGAACACCCCGTAGAAAAGATCTCTCAAATCTCACACATACATGCATACATATATACACACATGGCATATATAGATATCACTTTGAATCTCTATTTTGCCCTACATCATATGATAATCATTTGTACATGTTGTATCTTCCCTATCACATTGTAAACTCCTCGAGGAAAAGACTTTTGTCTTCTATTCCTTAAATCTTTTATATTCCTGAGTACCTAGCACCAAATCTTGTATAATAATGATGAATAACACAATAACAATTAGCAGTTTGTGTTTTAAAATTTGCGGAACATTGTATGAATATTTTCTTATTTTATTCTCACAACAACCCTGGTGGGGGGCAGGGTTAGATACTATTATCATCTCCCTTTTACAGATTCAGAAACTGGGGCTGAGAGGTTAATTTTAATTTTCCATGGCCACACTGTTTCTGATGGCAAATTTGAGCTCAGGTTTTCTGGGTGCTAAGCCTAGAGCTACATCAGTTGTACCACCTAGCTGCTTTGTGTGAGGAAGGCAATGTGGTACAGGAGGAAGAGGGTTGGTATTGGAGGCAGAAGACATTGGCTCTGACATTCAATGATCCATGGACAATTGATTTTTTTAAAATTCAATTTTATTTTATTTTTAGTTCCAAATTCTCTCCGTTCCTCCACCCTCTCTACTACTCATTGAAAAGGCAAGAACTGGGCAATTAACTTAAACTGTACTAGATTTGGCTGCCTTTTCTATAGCATGGAGATAATGTTCTTTATAGTACCTAATTGTGTTGTAAGGAAGCCTTAAAATAGTCATAAAAGTTAGGTTTTCAATATTAGTCGATTAATATATTTCAATTTAATTTTTAGGTCCCAAAAAATAAGCTAACTTAATTAATATATATTAGCATATTAATCTTCCCATGATAAAATCCAGCTGTTTAACTTTGCCCCATCCCACTTGGGATTTACTATTTCAGGTTTAAGAGAGTGACCTGGAGAAATTGTGTGTGTGTGTTGGGGGAGGGGGATGGAGGAGGGAAGGGAAGCATGTTTTGGTGCCTCAGGCCATTCAATCTAATTGGGAGTTCTGGAGGAAATGAGAAAGGAATAAATTACTTTCATTTCAGGTACTGATAATGAGTGAGCAAGGGGGTGAGGAAAATTTCTCTGTCTGGTTACTCATATGAGGGGTATGGAGTCAGAGAGTTGGAGATGGAAATACCCATGAAATGACTGAAGAAAGGAGCAAAACTGGAAGGGAGTACATTCTGGAACAAGGGGGTGGCCCAGAAAATTACCAAAGTCACACCTGCACAGAAGAACTCTGTCTAAACCTCCAAACCATCCAAATCTGCTCTTTAGTGAGAGACTTTTCTGCAGAGCGGGGAGAAAATGAAGCCCTGTCCCTTTAAGACATAGTCCTTTTTCCAACTGTAGTTCATGGTGAGCCAAAGAATTCTTTTCTGGGCAGCAGATCCTCATCCCCTAGTGTGCATGTTTCCTTGCCGGAGAGAGAGAGGTACAAAGGGTTACACCAGGAAAGAGACATTGAAAGGAGCTAATTGCCAGTCATTGAGAAAATCCTGAGGCCCTAACCCAGCATAAAGTTGAACAGTTATGATTGAAGTTTTAAATAGCTAATATTTCCATTTTAAAACAAAGCAGGCATGTATGTAGAAGACTGGGTTTTTTGGGAAAGAATACTTCAAATCACAGATTTAGAGTGAAATAAGACCTTAGAAGTTCTGTAGAAATTAAGGGATTTGTCCCAGGTCACAGAGATAGTAAATAGCAAAGCCACTTTTTGAACTCGCTTCCTCTTTCAATCACAACACACTGCCTTGTGACATTGCAAGAGGCTTCAATAACTCCACAGAAATTTAGTAAGCATTATCATCACAAGACAGTGCGGCTAAAAAGACGACTTGAGGTAGGATTTGAACAGAATCATTTTAAAATGAAGAGTGTGGTTAAAATCTCCTTGAGAGCAGGGACTATCTTTTACTTTTCATTGTATCATGTGTTAGTACAATGCCTGGCATGTGCTCAGTAAATAAGTTCTTAATAAGTAGGTGCTTTGTAAATGCTTGTTAACTGACTGAGTGGCATAGTCCACACACACACACACACACACACACACACACACACACACACACACACACACATATATAAATGCATATGTTTATTTTTATAAATTAATTAATTTATTTTTAGTCTTCAACATTTACTTCCATAAATTTTAAATTTTCTCTGCCTCTCTCTCCTCCCCCTCCCCAAGATGGCACATAATCTGATAGCGGCTCTACATAAACATTTCTATTAAACATATTTTCACATTAGTCATGTTCTATAGAAGAATTAGAGCAAATGGGAGGAACCATGAGAAGGTAAAACAAAACAAACAAAAAAAAATGAAAAAAGAAAATAGTCTGCTTTGCTCTGCATTCAGACTCCATATTTCTTTCTCTGGATGTGGATAACATTTTCCATCATGAATCTTTTAGAATTGGTTTAGGTCCTTGCATTGTTGAGAAGGGCTAAATTTATCAAAGTCAGTCATTGCATACATCTATTATGGTGTATGATGTTCTCCTGGTTTTGCCCACTTCACTCAGCATCAGTTCATATAAGTCTTACAGGTTTTTCTGAAGTCCACCTGTTCATCATTTCTTATAGCACAATAGCATTCCATTGCATTCATATGCCATTCCCCAGTTGATGGGTATCCCCTCAATTTCCAATTCTTGGCCACCACAAAAAGAGCTGCTATAAATATTTTTGCACATGTGAGTCCTTTTCCCATTTGTATGATCTCTGTGGATTACAGCCCTAAAAGTTGTATTACTGGGTCAAAGGGCATGCACATATTTATAGCCCTTTTGTAGGCCACATATATTTTTAAACTACATGTTCAAAACATTGCCCCGAACGAAAAATACTAGATACAGCAAGATAGTGCAAGGGATGGAGCACAGGGCATGGAGTCAGGAAGACCCAAGTTCCAGTCGGGCAAGTCACTTAGCCTCCTTTGGACTCAGTCTCTTCATCTATAAGATGAGGCTAATAATACCACCTATCTCAAAGGATTGATGTGAATATCAAATGGGATAATATGTATAAAGTACACAGCAAAGTTCTTGGCATACAGTAGGTGCCATATAAATGCTTATTCCGTTCCCTCTCTAGAGTTAAAACTTAGAAATTAGTTACCACAAATTTTACCTTCTACTCCATGCCTCTTGAATTTGTCTGTGTAATATATATACGCTACAGGAAAACTAGAGGTTTTAGCTTTACACTTTTTATGATGATTTAGATTTCCTTACATAGAAAGACCACATCCTTGAGAACACCTGCCTTGAGCTGTTAACAGATTATTATTAAGCAAGAGCAAATGTCATGAAGTCAGTTACAATAAAGTGTAAATAAAAAAAGTTTATGGCAGGGTGTGTAAAGAAAAAAAAGATGAAATTAATCACCCAGGTAGAACAATGACAGATCCAAAGGTCACTGTTTTTGTTCACTTTAAATATATAATTTGAAACCTTAATCAAATGTTTCTTTCATCTTTAAATTCCAAAGTTGAATAAATCATCAGGTTAAGACTTACATTCAACTAAAAACAATACACTAAGAAACTTTGGTATTACTAACTTCTAATCAAATTTTGCCATTCGTCTGAGAGCAGGGAGAGTTCAATGCATTCCTCTCACCCGAAATAGGGGCTGGAGATTGTCAGAGGGGTTTTAGTTTTGGAAAAAAGAATGGAGGAAAAGCTTAAATTTGTATAGGACTTAAATGCATTTGTATATGTTATCTCTTATCAGTCTCACAGCAATGCTGTGAATAAAGTTAGACAAATATCATCCACATTTTATTTATGAAGAAACTGAGGTGCAGAAATGTTAAGCGATATGTCCAAAGTCACACAGATAAGATACTTGAAGCAATGTACCTGACACGTGTGTCCTTAAGACAGCTCCAACAGCAGATAATCATGAGAGGTGGCCACAGAGCTAATAACAATAACGAAACAGGACATGTAAGAAGTATTTTACTTGTAGCAAATATTGAGGGCAAGGAGAATTTTACAGTGATCTATGTCTTTCTACAAGGGTCAGAGAAATATTTTTGAAGCTCAAAGTGTTGGTCTGCCTCCTAAAATAAAGATAAATAGCTAGTAGAGATTTCTTTCTACTTTTCAGGTTAAGGGAAAAATTAAGAAAGGACTTCTTAATTAAGAAAACAAAGAAGCTCTAAAAAGGAAAAATGGGGTTCTAACATTTACTTGTCTGTTGGAAGGAAGACTGTGACTCAAAGGAGAAAAAGGAAGACTTTGAACTGAAGTTTCCTCTGAGGAATGATGCACTTCAAGGAATAATGATGGGGTCCAATAGTTGCCCTCAGGAGGGAGATCATCTAGAAAAGATAAGAAGAGAAATATGATAGAACAGAAAGAGAGTTGACTATGGAGTCTGAAAACCCAGGTTTAAATTTTAGTCCTTACAGGATGTAAAATAAAGAACTTTGACTGTATATTAAAAAGGTTTTGCACAAACAAAACCAATACAGCCAAGTTAAAAGAAAAGCAGAAGACTGGGGAAAATGTTATAGCAAGTTTCTCTGATAAAGGCCTCATCTCTCAAATATATAAAGAACTGAGTCAAAATTATTTTACTTTATTTTACTTAAGATTTTTTATTTTTAGTTTATAACATTCAGTTATGCATGTTTTTGAGTTCCAGATTTTCTTCCCCTCCCCCCCCCAAGACTGCATGGAATCAATATATCTTCTATATGTACCTTCGCATTAAACTTATTTACACAATAGTCAAGTTGAAAAGGAGAATTATGGCCAATGGAATGAATCATGAGAAAGAAGAAACAAAATCCCCCAAAAAAGAGAAAAAAAGGGAAAAAAGAGAGCAAATAGTTTGCCTCAATCTGTGTTCAGACTCCATAGTTCTTTCTCTGGATGTAGATAGCTCTTTCCATCATGAGTCCTTTGGAGTTGTCTTTGAACCTTGTATTGCTGAGAAGAGCCAAGTCTATCAAAGTTAGTCATCACAGAATCAACATATCTGTGGTTGTGTACAATGTTCTCCTAGTTCTGCTCCGCTCACTCAGCATCATATCAGGTAGGTCTTTCCAGGTTATTCTTCCCCGTTTCTTATAGCACAATAGTATTCCATCACATTCATATAACACAACTTGTTTAGCCATTCCCCAATTGATGGGCATTCCCTTGATTTCCAATTCTTTGCTACCACAAAAAGCTGCTGTTAACATTTTTGTACATACAAGTCCCTTTCCCACTTGTGTGATCTCTTTGGGATACAGCCCTAGAAGTCGTATTGCTGGGTCAAAGAGTATGTCCATTTTTATAACTCTTTGGGCATAGTTCCAAATCACTCTCCAGAAAGGCTGGATCAGTTCACAACTCCACCAACAATGTAACAGTGTTCTGATTTTCCCACATCCTCTCCAGCATTTATCATTTTCCTGTTTTGTTATGTTAGTCAATCTGACAGGGGAGAGGTGGTACCTGAGAGTTGTTTTGATTTGTATTCTCTAATCGATAATGATTTAGAGCATCTTTCCATATGCCTATAGATATCTTTAATTTCTTCCTCTGAAAACTGCCTGTTCTTATCCTTTGACCATTTCTCAGTTGGGGAATGACTTGTATTCCTATGAATATGGCTCAAACTGAATCGAATTTATAAGAATACAGATCATTCTCCAATTAATAAATGGTCAAAGAATTTGAACAGGCAGTTTTTAGATGAAGAAATCAAAGCTATTTGTAGTCATGAAAAACAATCTATCAGATTGGCTAATGGGACAGAAAAGGAAAATGACAAATGTTAGAGGCAATATAGGGAAATTAGAACATATACTCTTGGTGAAGTTATGAACTGATCCAACCATTCTGGAGAAAGATTTGGAACTATGCCCACAGCGTTATAAACCTGTGCATAACCTTTGACCCAGCAACACTACTCCTCAGTCTGTACCCCAAAGAGATCAAGAAAAAAGGAAAATGACCTATATGTACAAACATATTTATAGCAGCTCTTTCTGTGGTGGCAAAAAATTGGGATGCTTATCAACTGGGAAATGGCTGAACAAGTTGTGGTATATGATCATGATGGAATGCTATAAGAAATCCTGAGCAGGATGCTTTCTGAAAAACCTGGAAAGACTTACACGAATTGATGTAAAGTGAAGTGAGCAGAACGAGGAGAACATCGTACACAGTAACAGCAACATTGTATTATGATCAACTGTGAATGACTTAGCTATTCTCAGCAATGTGAAGATGTAAGACAATTCTGAAGGACCTATGATTCAAAATATTATTCATTGCCAGACAAAGAATTGATGGAGTCTGAATGCAGATTCAAACATAATGAAAATAATCTAAATCACAGAAGATCATTTATACAACTAAAAATTCACATGTTCTCTAATCCTCTGAAATATCCATTTTGGGTCAGAGAAACAGAAGGATACACTTACATAAATGCATACATCTTCCAATTTAATTCCAATGACCATGCATAAAATATCTGCTTTGTGTAGGGCCTTGGGGCTTCAAGGATGTATTTACTCCAGTCCCTGATCTCAAGGAGCTTGCAATGCATGAGGCAGGGGCCTCATGAGGCCAATGCATCTGGAACCAGCCTTAGAGGCTAAGCCTTGAAGCTTCAGAAAGATTTAAGTGAATGAAAATGGATGTTGATATAAGTGAAGCATAAAAATAGGAAAGATAGTTTCAACTGGCAAAAAAATAGAGCACATTTTGGAACACAGTGTTAAATAATGATGGAAAGATTAAGTTGGATCCCATTTATGAAGTACCTTGAATATTAAGGAGTTAAAATTTATTCTCATAGGAAACCAATGAAAGGCTCTGAGCAGGTGTTCACTTGATCAAAATTGTGCATTAGGAAGACAAATCTGGTTGTGGCGTGTAGGGTAAATTTGAAAGGGATGTAATGGAGGGAAATAGACCAGTTAAAAGGCTTTTGAAGCAGTCGAGTCCAGAGGTCTTGAGTCTAGCATATTGGTAGTGGCATGAAAAAGAGGGAGTGGATAAAAGAGAGAATCAATAGGAATTGACAAGTGACTGGATATTAGGCATGGTAGGGAAGGAAATGGAGATGGCATTGAGATTCTGAGCTCGGTTAAATGGGTATATGGTAGCACCATGTACAGAAATAGGGAAATTAAGAGGAAGGACCACCATTTTGTAACAGAGATTTAGATGATCTCAGCATTCACAGATCATCTGACATGGAGAAATCCACATGGGAGGGGCTAGCACCAACTTCTGGGAGAAGATGTTCTGTGTTCCTCTACCACATGAGTGGGAATACTGTCTTTTGATTGGATGTGTAGCTATCTTTAAAAAGTACCATACTAGGACAGTCTCTCTTTCCAGCTGGATTCAGAAAGGGTGAAGATTCCATGCACCTACAATACAGGTACCACTGAACTGAGCTGGGTGAGAAGAAGGATGACTTTTCCCTTTTCTCTACTTTTTAGCCCTGTAGTCCCCCTGTAGCTTTGTTCTGTTCTATTTTGTTTGTCTTTTTCACTTCTAAGTTTAGGAGGTAGAATCCCATGAATCTTAGATGACTCAGGACAAATTGAACTTGGAGGCAGGATTTCAGGCCCGATGCTGCAGCCAGTCTAGCAAGTAATCCATGAGAAGCCATGACACCTGGGACTGAGCCCAAGAGGGGCTTTTCACTTAGAACTTGATTAGACTGCATATATAGAAACCAAACTAAACTGTAAACCTAATCCTTCTTTCACACTGGAGAATGAGGTGGGGGGAGGGAGGAAAGGAGGGGTATGATTATGGCCCCCAGGTGTTGCGGAAGGATGTTTATATGTTTGTTCTTCCTATACCTTTATGTAAATATTCCTTTGTAAAAGCCAATTTGGGCACCTAGGTGGTACAGTGGATAGAGCACTGGCTCTGGAGTCAGGAAGACCTGAGTTCAAATCCAGCCTCTGACACTTACTAGTTGTGTGACTCTGAACCAAGTAACTAATTCTGTTTCCCTCAATTTCCTCATCTGTAAATAAGCTAGAGAAGAAAATGGTCAACAGTTCCAATTTCTTTGCCAAGAAAACCCCAAATTGGGTCATGAAGAGTAGAACATGACTGAAACAACTTAACAACAATAACCAAAAAGGCCCAATTTGATTGTTAATTGGTTAAATGGAACTGGGGTGCAGAGGATCCCTAAAATTAGGGAAACAATATAAGTAGGGGCAGGAACTGATGCAGAGAGATTGGATATCCCCCTTAAAGTGCACTGGAAATCCTTGAGGAAGCAGTAAAAGGTAACAAAATTGGATTTTAGGTAGTGGGGGCCAGAGTATTCACAATTGCACTGTAATGCTTAAAAAGAGAAGGTCTCAGTTTCTGAGTTTTCAAATTTGAATAATACTTCACAATTTATAACTATAGCGGCAGTTTGGCATTGCCTTGGTTTCAAAAATATGTGAGTTCATATGAAAGAATACTCCAAACCATTAATAATAAATTAAAAAAAACTCTCAGGGTTAACATCACCACCACCAAATCAGAAAACATGAAAAAGTCAGGGAAAATAGATGTTGAAAGAGTATTGGAAAGAGAAGTACAGTAATCTGTGGAGTTGTGAATCAGTACAACCATTTTGAAAGTAGAATTTGCAATTATTCAAATAGAGTGGCTTAAAATGCCAATCCTGTTTGACCCAAGAGATTCCATGCTAGGAAGTGGACCTCAAGGAGGTCATTGATAGAAGTCGTATGTGTGTATACACATATACATATATATATATACAGATACTACATATATGTATTATAGATGTATGCATATGCATGCACATATACACATGTGTATATTTACATAGATATACACATACATACACACACATACATTCATATATATGTATGTATTTGTAGCAGCATTTTTTGGTGTATCGAAGAACTAGGAACAAAACAGATATCAATAGACTAGGGAATGGATAAAGAAAATTGTGGCACATGAATGTAATGCAATATCACTATACTGTAAGAAATGATAAATGTGATTTATACAGAAAAGATCTACATGAGTTGATATAGAATGAGTAAAGAAGCAAGAAAATAATACAGGCAGTGATAACAACAATGTATATGGAAAGAACAGTTACCCCAAAACAATTTTAAAAGTTGAAAAATCAGAAAGAACATGCTTTGTCTCAACAAAAAGATGTGAGACACCCTGTTCCTCTTCTTTTAAGTATGTGAGTGTGTGTGTGTGTGTGTGTGAGTGTGTACAGAAATGCTCTCCTTTGCAGAGGTGTAGAGATCATTGCATATACTGTCATATTCTTTTTTTCACTGTTGATTTGTTTTGCTGATTTTTTCTCTTCTTCCTCTTTTCTTCTTTGAAAAATTCTGTGTTATATGGAATAGCTCTTAGAGTGAGGAAGGGGTAAAGTAAAGGCTGTGGAAAAACAAAAGACAGCAATAAAATTTATTTACAAAAAAATACATGGGTTTAAAATACTGCCTGTGGCTCTTACTAGTCATGTGACCCTGGAAAATTCATTTAGACTTTCATTGCTCCAAACAGCTTCCTGAAACTGTAAGTTGCAAATGAGCAGCTCATCTTCAATGGTAACATGAATTTCTACAGTCAGATTCCCTGTACTCATGAAATCACAAATGTGGGCCAACACAAAACAAATCTGAAAAGTAACATCTAAAACCAATCTAATTCATCCCAGTATTTCACATACATGAAACTTTTAAAATAAGCCCCAATCCTGAATATTACTGATACTATGCCTTTTACTGGTACTTGTGGAAATGAGGGAAAAAGAAAGAGAAAACTAATCAACCAGTTATGTTGTATAATTTGACCACTTCCAATATTCTACCCATGCTATCGACTTACTCTCAGAGTGCAATGGTCCATAGAGGTGGCAAAATGAACTATTTTTAATACATTCAGTAACTACAAAGATCCAGAATAAATCATATCAGCAAAGAAATAACAGATTTAAATCCAACATTTTATAAACCAGACAACATAAATTATATAGGAAAAATATTCCTATTTGATAGAAACTTCTGGGAAAACTGTAATTCAATCAGACAGAAATGAAGATTAAACCACTATTTTATATTACATTCTACAATAAATTCAAAATGTTTATGTAGTCTAAGTGTTAGTGATTGTACAATAAAATAATTAGAAGAGAAGTAGAACACATACCCTTTACAGCTATGGGAGAACTAAATAAGGGATTGACTAAATAAAGGGATAGAGAAAATTGCCACAGCAAAATAGATCATTTTGTTTGGATAAAGTTGGAAAACTTGCACATGAAAGTCAAATTTTCCATTCAGCTCTGGTCTTTTCACTGAGAAAGCTTGAAAGTCCTCTATTTTATTGAAAATCCATATTTTGCCTTGGAGCATGATACTCAGTTTTGCTGGATAGGTGATTCTTGGTTTTAATCCCAGCTCCATTGACCTC
>CM053623.1:289963406-290006129 GCA_028646595.1 Phalanger gymnotis | reverse complement strand
GATGCCTGGCCATGTTTCCAGCCAACTTACTTGACCCTTGAGTTTTTCAGCGGGGTATGACTGCTTGTAGACTAGAGTTCTATGTTCCATGCTTGGGCTGATGCACTGCCTCACCAGCACTCCTCCTTCCCCAAGAACCCCCAACCAGGACTGGGCTTAGATCTTCAGCAGGCTCTTCACTCCTGCTCTGATCAGCCACTTAATTCCTCCCATCAGGTGGGCCTGGGGTCAGAAGCAACTGCAGCTGTAGTTATAAAGCTGCCCCACCTCCGCTGCCCCAGGGGCGGTGGCCGAACCGCAAACTCAGTCACGCAGCTTTTCCCACTAACCTTCTCTGTTGTCTTTGCTGTTTGTGGGTTGAGAGGTCTGGTAACTGCTGCAGCTCACTGATTCAGGAAGCTAAGGCATGCTCCGCTGGGCTCCGGGTCTCGTTGGTCTGCTCCGCCCACGCTGGGCTCTGCTTGGCTCAGCTCCACTCCCCTCAGCTCCCAGCTCCGTGCGGGATAGACCTTACCCAGAGACCATCCAGGCTGGCCCGGGCTGGAGCCCTGTTTCCCTCTGCCACTTTGTGGGTTCTGCAGTTCTAGAATTGGTTCAGAGCCATTTTTTATAGGTTTTTGGAGGGACTTGGTGGGGAGCTCACGCCAGTCCCTGCTTTCCAGCCGCCATCTTGGCTCCGCCCCCTCGGAAAACTTGCACATGAACAATACTAATGCAACTAAGATAAGAATGGAAGTAGTTGACTGTGGGGGAAATTTATTTCAAATATCTTTGAGATGGATAAAATGTAGACAACTAATGGTAATATATAAAGACCAAAAGCTATTCTCCAAGAGATAAGTGGCCAAAGGATATGAACATTTTTCAAAAAAAAATAGTAAACTATTAACAATTGTATGAAAGAATGCAAAGAAATATTTGGAAAATTGCTAATAAGAACTTAACATTAAAAAAAAACCTGAAGTTTTACCCCAAACCTAGTAAATTGGCCATTATGAAAAAAGGTGGGAAAGGTCAATTTTGGAGAAGTAATGGGAAGGTAAGCAAACAAATGCCATATTGGTGGAGCTATGAGTTGGTTCAGCCATTCTAGAAATCTATTTGTAATTATCCTGAGTTGGAGATCCTTGACCTAGAGATCCAATTGCTAGGCATATTGCTCAAGGCAGTCAAAGATAGAAAGAAAGATTCTACATACAAACATCTTTAGAGCAGCACTTTTCATGATAACAAAAAACTGGATTGAGGAATGGCTAAACAATTTGTGGTACATGAATGAAAAGGAATATTACTATGCTATAAGAGATGTTAGATATGATGAATACAGAGAAGTATCCAAAGATATATCCAAATTGATAGAAAGTAAAGAATAAGGAAAATACTGTACATAGCAACCACAGCAATGTAAATGGAAAGAACAATAATAAAACCATAAAAACTGCATATTGTGAAGTTATAATGACCAAACTTGGCCTCAAAGAAAATAAAGGAGAAATATGCCCCTATTTCTGGGAGATTAAACCATGTGTTTGTAACTCTTCCTCTGAACATCTCACATTGGAAGTACATTCTGCCCCTATGGCCTCTTCCAGAGCATCAATTTTAAGAAAAGAACACAAATCAGATGTGTCTTTATTTCTCTCCAAGATCCACTCTTGACTCTCCACACTTTATCTACCATGCTAGAGAAGCCTCCTCAGTCTGGAAATTCATTCTGCTCCTGGACTTCTCATGCTGGAAATACACTATCCCTTCATCCCCTTCCTCTGATTCTTTGGTTCCCTCTAGAAATTTCCATTTAAAAAAACCCAGGTCAGCAATGTCTTCATTCTTCCCTGTCTGCCTCCACCCTTTCAGCTTCCTTTTATGGGCTGTCTTTCCCCATTGGTTGTAAGTTCCTTGGGGGTAGAAACTGTCTTTCTTTCTGTATTTGTTTTGCCTGTATTTGTTTTCCCAGGGCTTAGGAAGGTGCTTGGGCTTATGGAAAGAAAGGAAGGAAGGAAGGAAGGAAGGAAGGGAGGGAGGAAGGAAGGAAGGAAGGAAGGAAGGAAGGAAGGAAGGAAGGAAGGAAGGAAGGAAGGAAGGAAAGAAGGAAGGAAACATTTATTAAGCACCTACTATGTGCCAGGTACCCTGCTAGGTATTTTATAAATATAATCTCATTTCATCTCCACAACCCTGGGAGATAGATACTGTTCTTATCTCTATTTCACATTTGAAGAAACTGAGGCTGACAGAGGTTAAGTGATTTGCCCAAAGGTCACACAGCTAATAAGAGTATGAGGCTTGGTTTTAACTCATACCTTTCTCACTCCAGGCCCAGTACTCTATCCACTGTGCCACTCAGCTGCTTCTACATAGATTAATTAATGATTGTTGACAACTTGGAACAGTGAAATGACATTAGACTTTCTAATACGTTGGTTGACTTTGTTGAATATTTTTTTTCATTCTTTACATTGAGGAATGGTTTTCTTAGAGGGGGTGAGAGAGGGATACAGTAGGAAATATTAGTGATGTAAAAACCAAAGTTATCATACAAATTTAATTTCAATAAAGAAATATATGATTGACAAGAAAGATAGGCTGGTTATGTGGCAATACTGGCGAATGATCATTAGACCTTGAGTGCTGCTCCATTGGTATCTTTAGCAAGGAAGCCTCAAAGTACTTTGGGTGGAACCCCTATGATAAACTTATGGGAGACACAGACAAGTGACACACTAGATAGACAAGAATGGTGAGTTTACAATCTACATCACTAGAGAGAAATTCCACATCCAGGAGATCACAGGCCCTTTTGGAGCATTTGAGTAATTTTATTTAAGGATCTGTTTTAATCCGCATAATCTGTCAATGTTTACATTTATTCACAAAACATTGTCTTCTTGATTACACTGACCATGTATTCTATAAAGGCATAACTAATAAATCTATGCATTATTTTTGTGAGGTAAGTCAGGATGATGGCCCAAATAATATTCTGTTCTTGTTCACTAAAACAATGTAAAAGAGAGAGAAAAATTTTGCCTGAAGTCAGGACACCAAGATTGTTCATCATGAAAAATCATGGGAAGGAAGCTTACCTCGTCCCTTGAAATCAGTAGAACAGAACTTGGATATGTCTAAGCTCTGGACTTCTTGGTTAACCTTGTATCTGCATGTCTACACCCTGTAAAAGTATTCTGAAGAAATTATTAACTACACAATAGACATGTGAGACAGCAGATGCTAGGCTCCCCCTTTCCCTCCCATTTTTACCTCCTCAATCAGGCATATTTGAAGAGTACATATTTATCCACCTTTTTAAAACTCTACTACCTCCCTTCCAGAAGGAAGTAAGCAGAACTCTTCATGACCTATAACAATATTTACAGTAGATAATGGGCCTGCATAAGATGCTGGTGGGAAGGGAGTTAATAATCACAGGATTGAACTGTTGGGAGCTTCAGATGCTGCCTATGGCCAGGATGGCAATGGATAACATTTTTGTTAATAACTGGTTGGTGACAGAAAGCTCTTCCAGGCATTTAAGCTATTCTAGAGCTGGAAAACCTAATACCAGACAGATATTATTAGAATAATAATAATAATGAAGAAAAATGTATATAACATTGTGTATAGCAATTGTGTATAACACATATAAATTGTGTATATGTATGTACATACATATGTATATGTAATGTGTATATCTATGCATATACATATATATGCATATATGTATGTATATATGTTCATATGTATATATAATATAAATTATGTATAACAATATATTTAAATTAATCATTTCTGAGCAGTCATAACAACAACAAATGATGCTTCTTAAAGTCTTCTGAGAAAATAAAGGAGATCTTTTTGAAGTTTTGAAAAATTTAAGATGTGATTAGCAATAATTAAGTCCCTCATGAATTTTCCCCCTCTTTTTAAATGAAGACTAGAATTTCTGTGACATCCATTAAGGCATAAAGTTCAGCTATCTGAAATTATGAGCTTTCTTTGTCTTTGAAGATATTGTTATTGTTAGCACCTGTTGATAAGTCAGAGTGATCTCACTTTCTTTGGTCTCATATTTAGGACTTAAAATTTTCCACTTCCTGGAGAATCATTTAACAAGTTGGTGATATCTTTATGGTCTAAGAGAGCTGAGGTTAATTAAAATTGATCCAGCACACAGTATTGGAGTTGATGGAGAATGAGGAAGAAAGATTTCTTTTAAGGGAATTTTCACATGACAGGTCTCATAGTAAACCAAAGGTGTCACACATCAGATCTACAACACTCCCAATTGTGGCCTGAACTAGATAAAAAGATAATGGGGAAATATTTTTAAAAATAAATAAAAATACAATAAAATATAGATAACATTGAAATGTGGTTTTCTAAGTCAGTATGTGGTCTTCAGGGATCCTTATCTGTGGTTTAGTGGATCCTATATCTATTTGAGTTTGAAACCACTGTAGTAAACATTCAAAAAAGGCAATCCGCTTATGGAAAAGAACAAACTCTTCCTTCTCTCTCCAAAGCTCTTTACTGTCCTATGAATAAACAAAACTTGAAAGATATGAAACATCATTTTAAGCAGATGATTATTCCTCTATTTGCCAGCTGTTATGATGAATGTCTTTAGACTTGAAGAGACATTAAGTAGCACAAACTGTTCAGGTACAAAGTCATTCTTTGGATTTTGTCCTATCTCCTTGTGGTTTATAAGAATTTCACTTAATGATTGATTCATTTCAGTTGCTTGCACCTGGAAATTAAGAAATAAAATAATTTAAAGAGTTGCCTACAATATAACTATTAAACCACCAGTTAAAAGGAAGCTCTTGTGGTAGAGAAAAATGAAGGAGGCTGTCTTTAAAGACTCCATTGCCTCTGTAAATACCAGGAAACGGTTCAGAATGGTTTAACTTTCTTTTTTGCTTTTCTTAAAGATGCCATAAAAACCAATTGGCAAGAATGTCTGAAGCAGACTAGGCCAGTTTTATTCACTTTGGTTGGTGATAGTTGATTTTACTGAGTTACAATGAGAACAACTTGCTAATTTCTGTGCTTTATTAAACTGGTGTGAACATCTTGAGAAAAAATGAATAAAAAGGTACAGTGGGGTGAAACCTGTTAATTTCTGCATTTTTTTTTTTACAGTCAAACAAACCATCCAAAGAGTGGTGTCATCATTTAATTCTTGACATCGGTGATGGAAGTATATTTTTAATTTGTTTTTGCAATTCTCATCATCGAACTCTGCCTGCCCCTCCTTTTTAAGGAGGGCATGCTTTGATGAGCTCTGAGGATGATAATAAAAGATGTATAAAATGGAGGTTACTATAGTACAGCTTCTTCTCAGGAAAGAATTCTGACTGCAAAAGAAATAGAGACCTCTGAATGTTGATCAAACAGATGGGCTGATGCTGCCCTGCATCATTGATCCAGAGTAGATTGACCGAGATTAGGGTGAAAAAAGTCTCCAACATAACCATCGAAACAGTGCTATGAACATTTGCCAGAGAGGAGGCGGGGGAGCGGGGTGGAGTTGAAAACACAGATCCAATCCAAGATCCTGTCCTCCCCGCCCCCACGCCCTGCTCAGAAGCATCCAGACCAGAAGAGCGAGTACTTCGAATTAAGAGATCCAGTCAGGCTTCCCTACGAGGGAATCGAGAGTGTTACAGCCTTTTCTGCTGCTTGATTGGTAGACTTTTATTTTAATCAACCACATCCCTGACTAATTGGAAGAGAAGGGCAATGATTTACCGTCTTAATGGGGCTGGTATCGTTCAGCCCTGACTGTAAGAGAGCCAGAAAGAGATCAAGGTGAAAGGTAGTGAGGACAGTTCACGCTTCCGAGGGGGTAGGGGAGAGGTGAGAGAGGATGTGGGGAGATCGGAGTGACAAAGAAAGGAGAAGCAAGAGCACGGGACTGGAGAGGGAAGAGGATTAGTTAGCAGGGATGAATAGAGAGGGAGAGAGATGGAGGAAAAAGGTAGAATACGGAGAAAAGGGAAACGAGAGACATCGGAACAAGGAAGAATAAAAGGGAAGGGGGTACTAAAAAAAGAAGAGAAGAGAGACTAGGCAACAGCCATGGGAAGGAGGAAGGATAGGCAGAAATGAAGCAATGAACAAATGAAAAGTCAGAAGGGTCAGATGGGAGAAAAATATGGAGAGAGACAAAGGATGAACAGAGACAGTGAGGTGGAGGACTGCAGCCTTTTGTCTTTTTGCTCGCTCACGTTGTGGGTATGGCCCAATAGATCAGCCCTGGTGAGTGGGGTAAAAAGTAAACTCCAGAATGTTTCACTGGGTGGCACCGCAGCCTCTGGCGCTTCCTCCTTGCCCAACTGGAAGCCAGTTACAAATACACCTGGAGGAAGCTATCAAAGTGATCTTTGTCAGGAAGCTTGGAGACCAAGAGAAGCTTCCAAGTGAGGCGGGATTTAGTTTTATCAGCTTTCGGGGTGAGAGGAGTGGGGGTGGAAAACTGACGTAAGGACCCAGGTTGACCTTCCTTCCCATCACCCACCGAGTTACCCTCTTCTCCTATGGGCATGTTCTTTCGTCGGAAAAAAAAAAAAAAAACTCCAGTCAAAGGATCAGATTAAATTGATATTCCCCTTCTACCAACCCAAACACGCTTTGCAATCTTTTAACTCTTTATTCTTAATCCCACCATAATTTCCAGGTCCTCTGTCCCTTTGTCTACCTGTTTCTGCCTGTCTTTGCCCTTTGCCCCCCCCCCTCTCATATTGGGGTAGTGCTGGTTAGTACAGGCAAAGAGAAGATGACCTTTGAGGTGCCAGCGGGTGACACAAAATAGGTACTGGACTCTGGAATTTCGTAAGAGCCCTGACAAAACTTATGAGAAAAAAAATAAAGTTTAGATTGGGAAACCGGAACACAAAGGTGGGAGCCATTCAAAGAAATATGGTGAGGGGCGGGATGGGGGGATCGGAGTGACAGAAGAAGGAAGAGGAATGGTTGGCCTTTACCACCGAGGTGCATTGTTGTGCTGAGGAAAGAGTTCTGTCTGGATTTGGATCTTGAAAAGATAGGTTCGAATCCTAGCTCTGCTACATAACACCTGAGTGGCCTTGAGAAAGTCATTTCGCCTCTTGTGACTTATATAAACTGACGTCTCCTTCAAGTCCCTTCTCCCTCACCACACACATCTCAATTATTCTTGGCTATAATTAGGATTTTTTGTTTGTTTGTTTTTACATTTTGGCAAAAGCGGTAAAAGGCCAAGAAAGGCAATAGGTTCGACATTTCCAGCAGCATTAATTTATTCCATTTAGCAAGACCTAGAATAGTGATGTAAACTGTAACCAAGTAGAGAATGGGCCAAAAAATGGACGGAATACTGAAATCAATCTTGCTCCCGGAAGTGGAGGTGAGAAACGCCCACATTTCTGAGCTTCCTTGGAAGACTGAAGGCAGGAGAGGAAATGTCCGAATTAAATTTCACCATTTGTTAAGCCCCAGGCAGACTGCACAGACTCAGCACCGATATTAGCCAGTTGTGCTATCCCTAATTCTCATGGAACGGCTTGCTTACATTCTTAGTTGTATGTTATCTATTTTTTTTTTCTGAGCCCTTGACCTTGGCTTACCTCTAGCCTCACCATTGCTAAGTATAAGCCACTGGCGAAACCCTCTGATGCTACATCGTGAGGGTTTTTCTTCAATGGCAAAACAGCTTAGCTAGTGATGTGACTGAGGTTTTAGGACTGAATTCTTCCCTCCCCGCCTCCCCCCGCCCCAGTCCCACGTTCCCCACCAGCCTCTTCCTCTCCGTGGACAGCTTGTTCCGGGCTGGGCAAGAAGAGAACGCCCATAGCTATGGTGCCACCCAGAGAGATCACCCTGGGCATTTTTATTTCTCAAACACAGCAGAGCTGATCAGTTTGGTCACTTCCCAACGTGAGAGAGCCCCAGATATCAAAAGCTTAGTGCTGTACTCCTCTGGTCCCCCCTCTCCCACCCGTACCTTCAAGCTTTATCCCTGACCTCCCTTTCAGATGCCTATCCTCTCTTCTTTCACGTTCATTTTCTCCATTCTGCCTTCCTTTCCTCCTATGGCTTTCATTCTCTCTCTCTCTTTTTTTTCAGTTTCCCTTTTATCACACTTCCTACTTAGCTTTAATACATATTTTGAAAGCATTTATTCATCAAGGAACAATAAATTGCTCTTTACACTATTTTAAAATACCTTTATGTAACATATACCTCATAAAACAGAGAGGGAGAATTAAAATTACAACACTTAAACTACTCAACTTTTAGAAAAGGGAAAAAAAATCTTGATTTCAGACACAGAACCCTGAAGAACACTAATAAACGTTTAGTTCAGAGAAACGGTTAAGGGAATAATGCCAGGCGCTCAGATGACCCATGGAATAAAAAATGTAAGCTATCACTGAATTGATCCGCAGGGCTACACATGCCTCAGGTTAGTTTATTCCCTCTCCAGTACAGATAGCAACAAGGAACGCCACTTTCCATCCAAACCTACAGATCTCTGAAGACTTTGCTCTTTTAGGTGCCTAGCTGCTTAAACTCAAGGACTTCAATTGGCTGAACTCCCAAATACTCTCTGATGTTTGATACAACTCTTGCGAGGAATTTCTTTTCTCATTGACTGTGCGAAGACTCTGGGTGGGGTGGGGGGGGGGAAGCAAAAGTGCCATTCCCAAAGATGGTTTCACAGAGAAGAACTGATGCTTGGTGAAGTACAAAGTTTAGATCAAACATAGGCCCTGGTGTCTATTGGAGGAAGGGAAAGGAGAAAGCACACTCAAAACACTATAGGGAAAAATAATGAAGACTGAAAGAGTGACCAGTATTCCCTAGTGAAATGATGGAGAGCTACAACTTGAGTGAGGAAGTCTAAGATTTGAGGCACTTTAGCTTTGTCAACCTGGTACGCTCATTTTATCTGAGTGCCCTTGTCCCAACTGTTTCAGACTAAATTGGTGAAGGGAATCTTTACTGGGAATACGCTATACCTGTAAAATCACAATTCTGGTTTTAAAAAAAGAAGAGGACTAGGAATGCTAGCAAAATGTTATATGACATGAGAAGGATAAAGATTATATTGCTTTTTGGAGGGGTGGGGAGGGAGACACGGGGAGGGGCTTCTAAGAAGAAGTGGCATTTCAATTGAACGATCCTTTGGAATTGAGAGAGTAGTCAGGAGATTTAAGTTCTTTCTGGTCTTTGTTCTGCCACTATGTGAGAGTGGCTGAGAAAGCTCGGGCAAATCATTTCATTTCTCAGGGTCTGTGTCCCTTCCGGATCCAGTTTCTGTGATTTTATGATGGTGTAGACATTACAGTTAAATTGACTTTTCTTTTCCGCTCTGAATTGGCTCTGGAGCCAATCCTAAGAAATATGGAATAATGATTATGAGCAAAAGCAGACTGTCAACTGCTGTATAGGGTCAAGATGGAAATGTGTGGGTGGAGTGTAGGTTGGTGGAGGAATCTATTGTGATCTTATGATTTTTGTCTTTATTTTTCGGATACTAAAAGAAAGTTGAAAAAGTGTAGTAACTTCCTCCCTTAGCCTGCCCTCAAGTTAACTCTTTTTAGTAACTTTTTGTTTATTCTAAACATTCCAAGTACTTTCAAAATATTCAAATTCTTGTGTTTCTGTTGTTTTTAAGGTAGGGGGGATCCTCCGGGGGGAAAAATTGTCCTTCGGTTATTAAGAATGGAAAATTGTATTTTTAGACTTTAGAGTTGGGTCTACCCGTTTGTGAGTTTGTTGGAGTGTGCGGAGGAGTACATGGACAGTTCATTTGTACTTACGTACGCACAACTTCGAGGCCACATTCAATGCTACAGGTGCATAAACTCGTAAGAGAAAGCGGCACTTGCCCGAGTTCTCCCGCCTCCTCCTTCATCTATCCTTCCTCTTGGCATTTCTTTGGCTTTAACTTTCCAGATTTTCTTTTCTTGCCTGGTTGCTGGGAAGTGCTGGGGGCGGTGGGGGCCCCTGCTGGCAAGGTGGTGGGGGCAGGGTAGCAGGGGGGTGGGGATGGGGTGGAAGAGGCGGCGGGGCGGGAATGGATTGTCGCCGTGAGATCTGCTGTTTGGGGGTGTGTGTGGAAGGGTTGTTGGTGATGATGAGGAGGATGATGAGTAAGGGGAGGGGTGATGATGGTGTTAAATGTGGCAGTGCAGCTCCCCGGAGAGTTGTCTGAAAGGAGAGTGCGCTCACCAGCTGACAGCGCGTGCTCCGCTCCAGACACTCCGCACCGTAGCCAGGAGCCTTTGCCAGCGCTTCTATTGTCAGCTTTCCTCTAATTAAGAAACACTCACGTTACCGCAAACCACCCCCACGCTTCTTGGTTCCTGTTCTTTTCTTTTCTTCCTCTCTCTCTTCTCCTCCCCCACCTCTCCCCGGCGTGCACAGGTTTAACTCATTCCCTTCCCCCTCGCCCCATTTCTGCAGTCTAACTGAAGAGGCGGAGGCTAGAGAGTTAGTAGCTGGGGGCACAGATTCTATAGAGGAGTTAAGCCAAAAACAACCAAGAAAATGTTCATATCTAATTCCAACAAATACACTACCCCACTCCTACAACTGGAGTAGCCAAAACTTGAGTAACGTTCCCTGTCTTCCTTTCTCTCACTCAATATTTGTTGCCTTAGTAGAGCTGTAGCTGCGAGAGAGCCAAAGTGGTAATCTTTCGTGGGGAAAGCGCAATCCCTTCTAAGAGAGCTCTGGAGGTGACAAGGTGATGCGATAAGCTCCTCTCGCACTTCGAAGTCGGTGGCTGCACATTGCAGAAGAGGGCAATAATTGCAAAGTATTCACGGATTAATGATCACTTACTTGGTTCAGGTTTAAGCTATACAAACCTCTAAAACAAATAATACGGCTGGAGACCCGTTAGAATAATGAATTGGTCAAAGTAAAGGAAATCCCTGGGTGTTTTCGTCAGGCATCGTCTATTTCGTAGATGTACCGTGGAGAACAAGTTTAAATGTCTTTGCTGCCAAAATAAGCTTCCTTCAGCTCTCCGTGAAATCAAATAAGTTTCCAAAGTGTGGTGAGCCAAAACCTTCCTCAAATAAGAAAAGCGGGTGGCCAGGAGGGAGGGTTTGAGAGACTATAAAGAAGACTTCTTAAAGTATATAAAAACTTTAAAAAAACCCCACCAACAATGCAACTGAAAAAAAGAACCGATTTATCTGTCTTCATTACTTTAAGAAATGTCGTCTCTTTGTTTGTTTGGGAGATGTTAAGCATGCTTAACTTGCACACATAGTTGATTCCTTTGCTAGTATCTTGGATACTTGGATCTGACTTTGGAAGGTAGAAGCTAATTGCTAATAATGGAGAGAAAGGAATCAGCCAGCATGGCAGGAATGGTCCGGCATATGGGGAATGAGCCCTCCGAAATACTCAATATTCAAGTTTCCAAAATATTAATGAGATTATAGCAACCTGCAGCTATATGTTACAGCTTGTTAATGGAGTGTAAGAGAAAGGGCTGCCAGGGCTGACAATCGTTTGTTATGCAAACTTTATAACAGAACCTTAAAATGGAAATGTAGTTTATGCATCTCTGTCATAGAAAAAAAAAGAAGAGAGAAAGATAGTAGAGAGGGAAGGAAAGAAGGATAGAAAGAAAAAGAGAGAGGAAGGAGGAAAGGAGTGGATAAGGAAGTTTCCACTTTAGCTTTGAAACACTAGATATGCCTTGAAATTAGTTGTGGACCATGTAGTATGGTAATTTGACCCAATTCCTACATGCTTGTCATTTGGTCTGATGTAGAATTTTAAATTCTTCTTTTCTTTCAGTGGTTTGTGCCTCGAAAGGAAAAGCTCAATGAACTAACTCCTAACATTAAAGCACAAAAGTTTCTAACTCAAATACAAAAATAGTGATTTTTAAAATAATGACTTGCCTGTGACTGAGTTACAGGAGAATAAATAAAGGAACATTTAAAAAACTCTGTCTTTGGACTTTGATGTTCCTGGGTATGTCATGTTCCCAGGGATTGGCATAGAAGAAAATAACGGAAGTATATAAAAGTTAGGAGAAGTATATATGTTAGGAGACTTAATAGCTAATATGTAGATAGTACTTGCTATGTGTCAGGCACATAGATTTCTTGGGGTTTTAATCCTTGGTTTGCCAATTACTAGTTGGGTGACTTTGGGTGAGTCATTCAATCTCTGAAGGACTCACTTTCATTGTCATCTATACGAGGAGGACTAGATGAAGCTAACACAGTATTTAAGTTTATGAAGAACATTGACTTCTTTAAAAGTAATTATTCTTGTATGTGTGTGTGTATGTGTGATATAAGTTGAGCCAAACCACTTGCTTCCTATAAAGATGTAACAACTCACTTAGCTATTCTTCACCATCCTTGGGCAACTCCAGCCTCTGGAGTAAAAATAATTCACCATTACTCCATATATGTTCACATGACTATGTTGTCATTAATGAAATTAAAATAGCTATCAAACTAGGCTGAACTTTTCACCCTTCTGTTATAGTATGTAGAGTTTGGTGCACCACTAATGGAAACGTGTTAGAAGCAATAGCTTGATTTATTCAACAGCCTGAAGATTTCTGATGTTTATCTTGAGCATGGCAAACTCAGTGGGTGCAAAAGGTTATCAAAGGGACAGGTGCATTGTTTCTCCCCCTAGAAAGTGTCACGATCCCTTGCTCACCTCGGTAGAGAGCCTACTGGTAGCTATCAGCTTCATCTACGGAGCTGCTCCAGCTGATTGCCAAGTATTGTGAGTTCATTTTGCCTCTCTTTGCATCAATAGCACAGATGGGCAAGCCTTAAGACAAGAAGGTCCCTCTGACCTACCAGGAGCTTGTTTATCCACCAAAACCAATTTCATAATATCATTAAACTTACAGTTGGAAGGGATCTTGGAGATCATTTAATCCGGAGGTTCTTAACGGGGGTCCAGGGACAAGCGTTCTGTGGAAAGGTTTCAGGGGGGATTTCATTTTCAATAATCTCAAGCTGAAACTCCACATTTCCTTTCAATTACTTAAAAACATTATTCTGGGAGGGGGGCGGTGTTCTATAGGATCCGCCAGGCTACCAAAGTGATCCATGACACCAGTAAAGGTTAAGAAATCCTGATGTAATCTAGCATCCTCTTAGATGAGGAAACTAGACTAGGGAGCTTAGGTCATCTGCCCTGGTCACACAGGGTAATATGAGTCAAACTCATGTCCTTTCACTGTTGAAAAGGCACTCTTTCCACTGTGTTTGGCTCTCAAAGTCTCTGAATTGGCTTCCAGGGATTAAGCTTTCAGTAAGGGTACCTGCTAGTATCATAGATGGTACAAAGAATTTTGTCTTAAACCAGATGCTTTAAACACAAAAGGTTTGGTCTCCTAGTCCATTATAAGTGACCTGACCCTTATTTTTAACATTCAAATAAGGGAATTTTAACACTCCCCTCCTTCTCCTACTTCTCTGCTAGTCCTGAATGCCTTTAATCTTCTAAGGGGACTGACTTGCCATGAGACCCAGAACAATATCCCCTCCTTGTGAGGACACATGCCTGAACAGCTACTGAAAGGAGCACTTTGTGTCTGTGGTTGTCCCCAAATTTTAGGACACAATACTATATCATGGCAGTAACATTTCAACTCTTTTGAAAGGGCAAATTGCAAGAGAAAATGTCTTTTATTTCAAAAAGCAAGACTGGTTGAAAGGAAATATAAACTTCTTTGTAAGGAATTTTCAGTCTCCTGTAATTTTTTTTCAGTGAACCCCTTGGTTTTCCTCTTTTCCATCCCTGCTTTTTTGTCCCACGAAGGCAGAGAAACATTTGTCTTTCGCCTATAAATTTGCTCTGTGTTTGACTAACATGAAACGATTTACATGTCATTATTTTTTAAAAATGAAATGAAACTAGTCAGTTACACAAAGGTCATTGATGTCAAGTTCTCCTGAGCCTCCAGCGACTTTACTCTTCAGGAGAGGAAACCTCAGAGGAAAACTTTGGAGAAGTTTTCTTATAAATGGGGCATCTAGGAGACTGATAAAGCATACCTAACGGTTTTATTTCACAATATCAGTTTTCAAGACTTGAAAATGTATATATGGATCACAGTCTCTCACTTTATCTATAGCTAAGAAGTATAAAGGAAACAGATAAGCAAACAATCCTTGATCGTATTTATCCGAGTTTCGTAAGACACTCCTCTATCCTAGAAGATTCATTTTTAAAACAGGTCTGCCCATTTAAAATTAATGATCGTTGAAAAACAAGAGTCAAACCAGGTCCAGTTTTTCACATTTATTTTCATCTTTTGCAAAAGAAAGTACATCATAAAACAATGGCGGTTGGCGTTTCTAAATTAAAATAAATGATCTTGTAGAAAAAGTAAAAAATGAAAAGATAAGTAGAAATGGTAGCAAACACTCGGTAATAAATAAGTTTTCTAACATCAATAAAGCTAAATAAAATCGACCAAAATTTTTGACACGACTAAATTGTTTTTTTTTCTTTTTAAAGCAAACATTTGCAAGGAGCTTAAAGATTATAAGTGGCTGTGTTAAAAACTGGTTTCCAGTTGGCAGTTAAATTTCCTCTTGGAGCCACATTTCTTGCGGCTGATAAAGTGCGTGCGCCAAGCTTCTTCCTTAAAGACACCAACGTTATCAACATTAGATATGCGTAATGGGTATATTTATATACTATATTTATATATATATAAACCTCAAGGCTTCGCCTTTTCTGAAAATTACACACATCCAAAAGGTATACTCTTTATAAGCATCTTGCTTTCCATAAAAAAAAAAAATTAGGAATATAACTTCGGAAGACTACCGCCCACACATGAGCACGCGAAAAACAGGAATGCCCATGTCATAAAATAAGTTAAACCCAAATTAGCAATGGAGGTGAAGCTGCTGATTTTAAGCAGCTTGTTGGCAGCAGGGAACTAGACTATTGATGTAAAAATATACATACTTGTATATATCTAAAAAGGGCCAGAAGGTAGAGACAAAGGAAACAATGCTAACAACCAATTTTTACCAAGAATATGGGGACCAGGGTGGGGAGCGCGTTTGTAAAGCCACCAAATGTTGCAAAACGTGGCCAAGTCTTTGCTAGACAATGACAAACCACGTAGCAACGATAAAAGTGGGACACCTTTCTCGGTATCTGGTAGAGTCAACTCTGGTTTTATTTTTGTCTCGGTTTACTTTGTTGTGACTGTTACCTCCCTAACTTGCCTCGTCCGAGTCACTGTAATGAGAATGAGGGGAAAACTCCCCATCACTTCTGTGGGACCTGGGAGAAGTTTTGCTACTTTCTTCCTGCACCGGCTGCAAGATGCCTCCGGGCAGAGAAGGAGACAGGGTCTTTTGCGCCATCATAGCGGTCAGAGCAGTTTCTTCGAAAGACGGGAAGTGCAGAGCGTCCAGTTGCACTGAGTAACCTCCCGCAGAGGTCGGGCCGGAGAAGCGTGTCCTGCAATTACCCTGCGGGGATGGTCGTGATCCACCTCCAGGGGCAGGGGAGACTGCAGAAGTGCCGGCCGCGCCTGCACTCGTTTCATAGGAAGATGCTCGCAGGTGGTGGTGGTCATTTTTGCAGGAGGCTGGGGGCTGGGTTGGCTGCTCTGCACCGCTAGGTGTTTGCAGTAAATCGGACAGGGCATTAATGTAGATTTGAGCCATCTGTAGGGTTTCGTACTTGGAGAGCTTCTTGTCGTTATTGAAGGACGGGATAACGTTGCGCAGCTGGTCGAAGGCGTGGTTGAGTCCGTGCATCCTTCTTCTTTCTCTAGCATTGGCAGCCAGCCTTCTCTGTTTCTGCACCCCGTTCACCTGTTTGCTGGAAGGGGCTCTCTGCCTGCTGCAGTTCAGTTCATCCACCATCAACCCACCTTTCAGTTTGCTCAACTGCTCCCGCACTTTCACCGAACCAGAGCTCTTGCTGAGGCTGCTGGTGCTTCCACTGCTGCTGCTACTGCTACTGCTGCTGCTGCTGCTGCTGCTGCTGCTGCTGTTACTGCCGCTCCTCCTCACAAGTTCCACCCTTGGGTCCGTCTCGTCGTGGTGGGACAGGGTCTCAGCTGCACCCAGTTCCGGGGCATGCAGCAAGTATTGGGCGGCGCGTGCCGTGCAGATGCCCTGCAAAGTGGGAGCCAGCCAGGCGCGTGGATCGGTGCTGTCCAAGAGCGACAGCCCAGGAGGATAGCCTTGGTGCTCTCTCCCAGGAAGATTCGGAGCTGGCTGCGTCTGCTGTTGCTGCTGGTTGTGGTGATGCTGGGGATGGGAGTGGTGGTGGTGGTCTCCTAACTCCTTCACTTCGGCCCACTCTTCTGCGTGCAGCAGACGGGACATTGCACCACCAGGTCGATCGGAAGGTGTAGCAGCGTTCACTCGCAATCAGCACTCTTACGGCAAAAACCTTTCAAGGTTTTCTTTTGCAAAGTTTTATTTTTTTCCCCCTCCCTCCCCCACCCACCCCCGAGATCACACACCAGGTCGCGTGCAACGAGGCTTCTCCGGTTGCTGAAGGCGCTGCGCCCCTTTAAAAAGCGGCACGCGCCAGTGTGTCTTTCCACCTCCCCCCTCTCCCAGCCCCCTCCTCGCGCCGGTCGCGTGTCAAGTCAGCCAATGGAGGCTGAGGACAGGCGCGTGCGAGGAGCCAATCAAAAAGTTTTACACCAGGAGAAAAGTTACTGCACAGGGAAGAAAGGCTCTCTCCCAAGTATTTTTTTTTTCCCTTTCTTTTCCTTTTAAGTCATCAGATTCATATGTTAATAGAAGGGTTGAAATTTGACTCCAGTGTTGTGTCACCAGAGGGCTGATATCTATGCTGTGTGTGTGCGTGTGTGTGTGTTTGTGTGTATATGTGCAGTGACCTATAGGCATACAACCTCGTGCTACTTCTATCAAAAGCTCTCAGTACCTGATCTGCTCACAGTGTTCGAGGTAGAGCCTTGTTGTTCAGGCTCCCGTGGTCCCCGAGAGGAAACCTGTCCCTCTCCTTCTCCCTTTCCCTAGAGCGCCGGCGGTAGCGGGGACACACAAAACACTCACAGATCTACCCACCCATGATTTATTTTCATAATTTTTTTTTGCTCTCTGTTTCCCCAGTGTCTCTAGCTGCAGTGCAGTACCTGGCCCATTGTAGGCGATCATCAAATTGGAAGCAACCATGTATTTTATATTTTATTAAGAAATGTTTATCTCATCAAAGCACTCTCCGTAACTGATTGAAAAACATACCTTTTACAGATCACCTTTCAAGAAATTTTTATTATTTTTATGTCCCATATACTTTTTTAATCAAATTTTAAGTGGCGAAATTACATTAACTTAATATTCCGAATTCTTTCTTGATATCCACTGACTAGCTCCGAGCTCTTAATCTTAACTCGCTTTAATTTCTTGAATGTTTTTCCGAAATATTTTACGGATAGACTCGACAGCCGAGCCGCAACACATCCTAAAAAACCCCGCAGAAGCCCAGGTAGAGTTGGCAAAGGATAAAGAAGAGCCAGTAATACTCATCCATTTGGAAAACTTGCAAGTACCATAAACTCTGTGCAAGTGCTTCTTCCTCGAGGGTTTACCGACTAAGCACAGTTTTTGCTAGGCATAGATCGAGTTATCTAACTCGTCTGCTTCCTGACCTAGCTGCACCCTTTGCTGGCTGCGCACCGCCTCGAGTTTTTTAGACCCGAGGGAAATACAGCTGTTGCTTAGGTAGCTGGAGAAGCTGCAGCCTGAGCCCTCCAGGTGAGCTCTCCCCAACCTCTCCCTAGTCTCTGGAGGATTAGTCTAGCCTCGTTCTATTCACAGTCCAGAGCCAATCAGAAGCAGTCCTCCTCCCAGGGCACGCTCCAGCTCGCGTTGCTCCTGCCTCACCTCTCCGCCCTTTTTTTTTTTTTCCAGAACCTTGGCTGTGGTGGGCGGCTGGGGAGACCAACCTCCTGTCTTTCCTTGTGCCGGGCTCACTCTGGCTCCACTACTTGTAGAAGTGATGTTAATTCAAGTAAGAAAGAACAGAGGGAAAAAAAAAAGCGAGAGCGAAGGAAGTCCGTTCTCAGCTCTTCTTGTGTTTTCTCTAGTATTTTCAAAGGACTTTCCAACTCATACTCCTTACGAGGTGAAACTTGCTGGCATTGAATTACATTCTAGTTCTTAATCTTTTATTCTTATAATGCAAGATTTTTACGGAGGAATGATATTCTCTCTCTGTCTGTCTGTCTGTCTCTCTCCTCCCCCTCTCTCTCTCCCTCTCACTTTCCCTTTCCCTCTCCCTCCCTCCCTTCCTCCCTTCCTTTCTCCTTCCTTCCTATTTCTGGATTTATGAACCTTCAGTACTAGAGAGTGCAGCTCAGTTGAATTGAGTATTTAGGCTTTGGAGAAGAGTATTTTTTTAATTAGCACTTATATGTATGCATATATTAAATTACATGTATATAATATTTAGATCATTACATGCATATAAGTATATTATTAAAGTTGCTACATGCATCTAAATTTGTGTGTATGTTAAAGTTAATTTATATTTGAATCAGGACAATCTTTGAAGAATTGAAATTGAAAATTGCCCAAAGAATAAGGGAGAGATGCCTGATGTCCTGAACAGCCTGCAACACATTACAAACTAGGAATTTGGAAAAACAACCTATATATGGAAGAAAATCAAATGTGTGAGAGAAAAAAGGTAGTTGTGGCTATTAAGTAGGAGAGAGGCACATCCTAAAGGATCCTTTGGTATGGTTTCCTAGACCTGTCAGGAGAAAGTAAAGGCCTCCAGTACACTGGGTGGAACCTCCCTTGACAAACTTTCCTTTGAAGTAGTTTTGAGGAAGGATAGAACTAATTAGACAATTAGGTCTGACCAGCTTGAATAATGAATCCCCTGAAGTGGTCCTATGTAATCAAATTTACACTATTTGAAGTTACAATTACATTGAATATGGTCATTGGTTCCAGCCCAATGCAAATAGGTGGTGCAAATTGGAATAATTGTGAGTACTTCAGGGATTCATTAGCACTATCTCCTCACTATTCGGGACCATCAGTGGCAGTATTGAGAATTCTTTATAGTAATAGAGAGGAGTGTGTGTGTGTGTGTGTGTGTGTGTGTGTGTGTGTGTGTGTGTACACGATCCCAGTAATGTGGGAGACATTAAGTTTTGGGATATCCATTGCAAAATTATTTTTCTGTTGCCTATAAAAATGAGACTTCAAATTTAGTCTATTTCCCAGGTCTCATTTTAAAAATACAATTCAACCCAAACATAATTCCTAGTTCAAATAGGCCTTTGGCTATTATAACTAATGTTAGTAATGAACCAAATGAAATATTCTTAGTGAGACTGAAAATTTCTTCAGAGATGTCAAAAGCATGATAAAATACAGATAGTGAGAACTATGTTTAAAAAAATCTTTTTTTTTTAATTTTTGGAGGGGGGAAGGCAGGGCAACTGGGGTTAAGTGACTTGCCCAAGGACACCCAGCTAGTGAATGTGTCAAGTGTCTGAGGTCTGATTTGAACTCAGGTCCTCCTGACTTCAGAGCCAGTGCTCTACTCACTGCGCCACCTAGCTGCCCCATGTTTATACATTCTATGGAATGCTTCATCTCTGTTCCATCTCCATGAATGCACAGGTTATTTCTAACCTATGCACTAATTTAAGTGCTTAGACTGTCTTGTCAAAGTGTTTTGATTGATGGCATAACTCTTATACAAAAAATTCTAGTAGTATAGGATAATTGAAAGTGGTAACATTAGATCACTCTCCCTGCTCACTTTGTTAAGCCCAGAAAAAATCTGTGTGAAAATTCATTTTCAAATCACTTCCAAATTAACCATTAATGTGACTGAGCAAAGATGCCACTCAATGGATAACCACCAACTAGCCTATACTCAAACCAATACTTGTGGATTTCCTGGGCTTTAGCTTCATATTAACTGTCATTCTGTTGGGTATATTTAACACTGTGTTACAAGTTAATGTAATAAACAGATGGCTAGCTAATTTTAAGAGTCCTTTTACTTGCACTGGCTGCTAAAAAAACAGATTTTGAGTAACTTCAGACACTATAGCTTAGATGGTAGGTTTACATACTGTTTGTTGACTCTTTCTGTGAAATCAATTTCTAACAGATTACCTATTTTGATGCTCAGAAATTTATGTTCACTTTCCTCCATTTATATATATATGTATATATATAATATACAAACATTTAATACCTGACAATGTCTCTATTCTTTGTTCAATTAGAAAACAAGAATTTACATGCCAAGTATTGTGTTAGTGATTGGAAATAAAAAGATAGACACAAGATCATCTTTGCTTTCAAGAAGTTTCCTTTCTAATAAAGAGAAGCAATATGTTTTCATGCAAACAAAATAGTATTTATTAATAATAAATACAATGTGATTGAGGGAAGGGGATTCTGGAAAGGAAGCTCTTGAAGGTGGAGGCACTCAGCTGAGCTTGGAAGGGAACTTCAAGTTCCAAGAGGTGGATGTTAGGAAGGAGAGAACTCTAGGCATGGAGTGAGAGGGTGTAGAAAGGCACAAAGTTGGGGTGTGGAATGTTGTTTGTGGGGAACATCAAATAGGTCAGTTTCATTGGAGTGTAGACTGTGTGAGAGGGAGTAATCATCCTTGAAGGGATAGACTTTAGCCAGCTAGTGCAGATATTTAATAAGCAAAAAGAAGAGTTTATATTTCATCCTAAGAAAGCCACTGTAGTTTTTGTGAAAACAGGAGTGGTATGCTCAGATCTGTGCTTTGGCAGCTGCATTGGACAGGATTGGAGGGAAGAAAGGCTAAACACCAGGAGGCTAATTAGGAAGTTATTTTACTATTCCAGTAAGAGGTGATGAAGACCTGAACCAGATGGTTATAGTTTGAGTAGAGAAGGAAATGGATTCAACAGATACTCAGGAGGTAGAATTGCCCAAACTTTAAAAGTGTTAGAGGTGAGAATAAAGAGTTAAAATAACTCTTAGGTATTTGAACCTGGGAGACCAGAAGAATGATGGTGCCATAGACAAAAACAGAGAAGTTAGGAGGAAAGTTGAGTTTAGGGGGAAAGGTTTGTTTTATACGTGTGGAATTTGAGATGATTGTGGGACATCCAATTAGAGATATTGAGCAATCAGGTAAAGATAAAGGACTAGAACACAAGAGAGAGATGAAGGCTGGATATGCAGATCTAGGAATTGTTTGCATAGAGATGTTAGTTATGTTACTTTGTTGTCAAAGGAAATACAATTTTAACTTTGCTGTTAGTCAAAATTTCTGCAAATTTCTTGACAGACTTAAGTGACAATGCTTTACCCTATAAATGTTGACTCATTTTAAAATTAGCTTTAGAATAGTGGCCCTAGACTTTATACTTCCAAGTCATTTAAAAAAAATCAAGGTTGACACAGATGGAGAGAGTACTAATATGGTTGCCATCTAGGCCATGATGGAAGAGGGTAAAAAATGGATGTAGAATGAATATCAGACTAAAGTAGTCATTAAATTTAGTAAAACGTTAAGAAAAAAAATCACTGGTTGGGATGCCTGATACATAGGCAAAATAATATGGGAAGCTGAACAATTACTAGAAATTCAACCAATACAGACAACTGGTATGTTTACCTTCAACAGAAAGTTTTAAAATCTAAAATATCTGAATAGCTCAAATTTCCATTTCGGTTTGACCATGTAGAACCATTTTCTCTTAAAAATTAACAGTTAAGGTGATTACAATTATGAATATTAATGACTTTTTCTTTTGTTTAATTAAATATTTGCTGTGTTAGTCATTTCTTGACATCATCTGGAGGAAGTTTACAAAGGTATTTTGTGCTGAACACTGTAAGCTAAAAAAAATCAGATAGTTATACTTTGTTTAGATGAATCACTGGACTAGCAATTCATTTCTAATAAAAGGTCAGCATGATACATTTATGAATTCAATTCTATTTTTAAAAAATCAGAAAATTTTTAAAATTCATATATTTCAAGATGATTTTGTTATTGTAGGAGTTTAATTTGTTCTGGTGTAGGCCTATCCCACTGACTATAGTGACTTTTCCATACCTTTTCTTATCTTCTTAAACCTCCCGTAGCTTCCCTTCCTACATGCTGAGAAATTTGCCTTACGCTTTTCACTGAAAAAAAATGAGACCATTCATTTAGAGCTTTCACTTCTCCCCTCTTCTTCATCTCACACCACTCAGATACCATTTATCACTATCTCTTCCTTCATCCCTGGCTCAGATGAAGATGTGGTCTTTCTTGCTAAGGCAAACCCATCTAGATGCACAAATGATCACCTTACATTCTGTCTTCTTCAGAAGATTGCCTCCTCTATCATCCCTGTTCTCACATTAATCTGCAATCTCTCTGTGTCTATTGCCTGCTTCCCTGCCATCTACAAACACACCCACGTCTTCCCCTCCTCAAAAAAACAAAACAAAACAAAACAAACCCTCGTTTGGTCCATCCATCCCTGGGAGCTATCATTCTGTATCTCTCCTCCCTTTCCTGGCTCAACTTTTTGAGAGGGTTGTGTATTATTAATACCTCCATCTCTATCCATTAGTATCTCCATTAGACATCATCATTCAACTGAAATAGTTCTCTTCAAAGTTAACAGTGATTTCTTAGTTGCCAAATCTCTGCCATTTTTCTCAATCCTCATCCTTCTTTACCTTTTTGCAGACTTTGATTCTGCTAAACACCCTCTTCTCTTTGATACTGTCTTCTCTCTAGGTTTTCATGATAGTTCTCTGCTTTCCTGTCTGGCCACTACTTGGTCTTTGTTGGATCTTCATCTGGTTCATGCTCACTAACTGTTGATATTCCTCAAGGTTCTGTCTTTGGTCCATCTCATCAGCTGCGATGGATTCAAATATCATCTTCATTCCAATGATTCTCAGACTTGTTTATTCAAGCCTAACCTTAAGTCTCACATATCCAGTTGCCTATTGGATGACTCAAATTAAATCCCCTTTGAAATCTTAAACTCAGAATGTCTATATCTGAACTTATTGTTATCCCCCTGCAACCCAACCTTCTTTGTAAATTCTTTACTACTGTTGAGGGTGCCACTATCCTTTCGGTCATCCAGGCTTACAACCTCAGTATCATTCTCTATTCATTCTTTTGCCCTCCATATTTAATCAGCTTATAAGTTTTGTCATTTCTTTCTCTTCAATGTCTCTGGGCCCCTTATCTCCTCTGAGACTTTCATCATCCTTAGGAACGCTCTCATCATTTCAATAGCCTGTTGATGGCTTTACCTGTTTCAACTGTCTCCCTGCTTCAGTCCAGCTGAGTAGAGACTCAGCTGTCAAACTGGTCCTCCTGAAGTGCAAGTGACCATGTCAGTCTCCTCCCATAGCCCTCACCTACTCCCATACCCTGCCTTCAGTCATCTCCTATGTCTCCCTCTTGCCTCTGGGATCAAATATAAACCCTCTGTTTGGGTTTTAAGCCCTTTATAACCTGACCCCTTCCTGCTTTCCCATTCTTCTTACATTTTAGTCTCTTCCATATATTCTATGATCCTGTGACACTGGCCTCCTTGCTATTTATCACATAACAAACTCCATCTCCTGATTCTGGGCATTTTCATTTTATCTGTCTACTATGTCTCTTCATCATTGTCTTTTGGCTTCCTTCCTATCCCAATTAAAATTCTCCTTCTATAAGAAGCCTTTCTCAATTCTCCTTGATTCTAGTACCTTGTCTCTGGATTACCTCCAGTTTATCCTGTATATATCTTATATGTTGGTTGGTTGGTTGTTCTTTGTGTTCGAAGAGGACCAAAATGACATCACTATGTTGGGGTCAACGTCCAGTGTGTCCAAATGTGGCTGATCAGACCACTACAAACTCAGAGAGTTCTAACACAGGTTGGGCACAAATAGTTTATATGAATATTTGGAATGGAGATGGCTCTAAATTTGTACATCTCACATTTCTTTTGAGCTACTACAATTCTGCCTTGCTCATAAAGCACAGCATATTCTTTGATTCAGTCATACCATGCTGGGCAGTTCTGTGCCAGTGTCTTCCATGCCTCACAATCAATTTCAAAGTTCTTAAGAGAGACCTTGAGAGTGTCCTTGTATCACTTCTTCTGACCTCTATGTGAGCACTTGCCTCATGTGAGTTCTTTGAAAAAGTCTTTTAGGCAAACGTATGTTTGGCATTCAAATGATGGGGGCCAGGCCATCAGATTTTCACTCTCTGCATTAGGGTTTGAATGCCTGGCAGTTCAGTTCAAGAAAAGACCACAGTGTCCAGTACCTTATCTTGCCAGGTAATTTTCAGCATCTTCCTAAGACAATTCAAATGGAAGTGATTCTGTTTCCTGTATAGCACTGTATGCTGTCCAATGAGGTCAGCACAACAGCTCAGTAGACCTTCAATTTGATAGGAAGCCTCTTCTCTCCCACACTTTCCTTCAGAACCTCCGAAACACTAAGCTAGCACTGTCAATCTTAATTGCCAACTTCATCACCTATGTGCACATCCCTGGAAAATGTACTGCTAAGGTAAGTGAACTTATCCACGGCATTCAAAATTTCTCTATTTCCTATTCCACACATGATGGTTCCACAGATGGTTGGTGTGGCACTGGCTAGTAGAGAACCTGTGCTTTCTGGGTGTTAATTGTTAGTACAAAATTAGCACAAGCAGCAGAGAATCAATCCATACTTTGTTGCATCTCAGCCTCAGAAGCTGCATGGAGTGTACAATCATCTGTGAACAGAAAGTTGAGTAACAACCATCCCTCCACTTTGGTCTTGGCTTTTAGCCTTTTCAAGATAATTAATTTACCATCAGTGTGGTAGCTTACTTTGATGCCATTTTCGTCCTTGTTGACAACATCACTGGAGAATTTCTTTGTATTCATTATTTGGAATTCTAGTCCCTCTATGTCCACCTGTCTCCACAAGCATGTTGTGTGAACTTATGTATGTCTTTTATGATCTGTCCATTTGAGGCTGGTTCTAGAGAAACACATCCTGTCTCTACATTCCCAGAAAAAAGATGGACACCTGGGTTCTGCTAGTGGGCAGCAGGAAAGAATGAGTGAATTGATCTGAGTTGGTCAGATTGCTAGAGGTGATGGCTATTCATCAGAATGGATTCTGAGAGACTAATTAGATCTATCAATCAATTCGTTTTTTAAAAAAGCATTCATTAAGCACCTATTATGTGGTAGATGCTAGAGACGAAAAGATAAAAATGAATCACACCTCAAGTACATTCTGTCAAGAGACAACAGTACACAAATAAGTAGACATGAAAACATTTAAAAAAATAAATACTCTAGTCAGACGGTGGATCCAAATTTTCTCTTGCTCATAATGCCAAGGTTAGGGTTAGCTCATGCTCTCCGAGAAATGAGTGTTACTCCCTTTTGAATCTTATTTAAATCTTGCAAGGTCCTATTTCTATCATCTGTATAGCAAGCTGTGTTGTTCTACCACTTTTCGTCTGAGCATACCACAAGTGAATGATATGGTGAAATTGGTGTTTAATGAAGACTTTTCTGGTTTAGGATAGTTTAAGTAGGAAGAGACTAAAATTTTATCTTTTGAAAAATATTTGAGAAATGTTTGCTTTTGTAGCCGTGAAAAACCCCCACCTAAACAACAGACTTTGCATCAACCGTTCTCAGATTTTGGAGATGTAACATCTTTCAACATTTGAGTTTTTCTCATTTCCCTTCCTTGCCCCTCCCCCTCCCCCCAAGAGTTTTATGTCACATATTTGTTTTTACAACAAATATGAGTTTAAATTATTTTTGTGATACAACTTTAAATAAATGGAAACACCCTAAGACTTCACACACACACAAAAAAATTTATACAAATTCATACCAAAATTAGGAATCATTCCTATTCCATATTTAAAAAAGAAAATAAAAGAAAAAATTACCCCTGAAGTCAAGACTATAAGTCAGTTAGAAACTTCATTGTATAACCATGATACAGAAACTCAACTACCTTTTTCATTCCAGGCCTCTAGCAGACTGAAACTCTTTTGTCTGCTCAAGCAAGTCATTCATAGCAGTCTTTAGAAAAGTCCGCTTAAAATACACATGCTCACCCACACGAGCACAAACACACACGCAGAACTCCAAATTTAAGCTTTCCTTTCTTTTATTAAAAGAAAAAACAACTTATCTCATACATTTAATGTAATGCCTTCTTGTAAGAGACTTTCTTAGAAAACATATACATCTTTTTTTTTTGCTTGTACACATTTTAAAAGAAGTGGTATACAGGAAATATTATGGTACATGGAAATTAAAAAATGCAAAAAAAAGTAAAATTTACTCAAATAAGAAAAAAAATAAAAAAAATCTAATTCCAGTAGAAAACACATAATGAATTTGTTTGCAATGAATGAATCTCATTGTAAGTAAAAGTATGTATTTACTAGATCCACTTTGTAGGATTTGGTAAACTACTTTAATAAACCTTTAAATCTATATTCTTTCTAAACATCTAACTGTCTATCTATCTGTCTGTCTGTCTGTCTGTCTTTCTGTCTGTCTGTCTATCTACTCCAGTCTCCACTGGAAAAGAAACTTCTGATGAGGAAGCTCTGTCTATTTATATGGATCCCAGCACTACTGTTTATTTTGTTGTTGTTGTTCAGTAGTTCCAATTGTGTGTGTATGTGTGTGTGTGGGGGGGGCAGGTTTGAATCTAGGCATCATGGAATAGTAGAAGGAGTAGTAGTTCTGTAGTAAGAGAAATTGGGTTCAAATCCCATCTGTGATGCAACCTGTGTGATCTTTGACAAGTCATTCAACCTCTCTCTGTCTCAATTTCCCTGTACAATGACAGGGTTTGACTTGATGGCCACGTAGGTCTCTTCCAACTCTAGATCTATGATCAAATAGCTCTAGATGTAAGAGTCTATGATTCGTGTATGTATGTGTTTGGGTGTATATATGCCTGTAGGTATATATGCATATATATTCCACTGGATGTACTTTAAATATTTTAATTAATTAGTTGTGTCATAATCATTTCATCCTCAGTGTTGGTGACACCTTCTCCACTTGCCCCCCACCCCGCCCCGCCAAAATAGCAATGAACAATACCTAACAAATGCTGAGATGGACTCTAATAGTAATTCACCATTTCCATTGGTAAAGGGAGCAGCCTGGCCATGGCAGGATGGGTTGGGGGAGAGAGGGAAGGAGAGATGTATGTAAATATAAATACATGTACAAATATATATACATACATGTGTGTATTTCAAATGTGTGTGTCTGTTTCTCTGCATCTGATATACATTAGCTGTATGACACTCTGCCTCATTTCTTACTTAGGCTTAATCACTGAATGGGTGTTGCCTCAGTCAAACAGACCAATTAAAGTCTTTAGCTTAAAAACGCCAAGGTCTCCCACTGCTTCCAGAGTCATCTCCAGTAGTCCTAATCTATATCTTGCCACTGGACCCAGATGGCTCTGGAGGAGAGAGTGAGGCTGGTGATTTTGCACAGCCCTCCCCTCCTTAAACCCAATTCACTTGCCTGTCATGACATCACTTCTCTAATGTCATGGTCCATCCTCTTTGAGAATGAAGGACAAACAACAACAACAAGTTTTTAATCCTAAAAGATGCAGAGCAGTTTCCTTATCAGGAGCATCCTACATAAATGAGTATCGCAGGTCATAGGTCTAGACCAGAATATATACATATGTGTATAATACTTTGTAAACCATTATATAAATATGGATATAAGGAGAGTTGATTCAGACAGGAGATATTAATTGATCAGTTTGATAAACTTACTGATAAGCGAGACTCCTTTTCAAATCTTTGATAGCTCCATACTTTTCCTTAGAGATAATATGGGTATGCTTGTTGGAATCTTGATAAGGAGACACAAGACAACTCCTAGTTAAGTCTCATTGTCTAAGGCTGCCCCAAGTTCTAGAACTGGATGATTTGGAATACCCCTTTCCCCTATCCTAAGGGCTAGGTTTCAATGGACGAGGCTTTCTACATTGAGTTGGTTTGGACTGATGAGAGTATGGACTTTTTAAGGATGATTTTCTTTGTGGTGACCTTTAAAAGTGAGCTGACAAACCAGTTCAATCAATATTTGACTTCCTTGCAACTTGTCCCATTAGACTCCTATAATTATTTCTGTTTCTTCTGGAGTACAGCAGAAGCCTGCTTGCTTTAGGGCAGAAGCACCTTGGGAACTACATATACTCAATCATACATTCTTTTAGGGAAGTTTTCAGATCCATTTTTTTTACTTTCTTTTCCCTTTTGAGAGGGCATGTCAAAAGCTAGAGTGTAAAAAAGAAGACCTTGCCAATCCAAGATTGTAGTTAGCAGCTGGGACAACACAGGAGTATTCTGGAAAAACACACTGAAGTTACATGAGCTTATATATATGTCCCCAGAGGAAAGTCCATGGACAATGATGTTCCTTAACTCCTTTCTTCTTAGTTAGAGGGGGGAGATTTTTGAGTCATATTAATCTTAGATGTGATCTTGGAAATAAATAACCCAAAGTATTACAATATGGAAACTGGATATCTGACCAAGATAGGGAGATCCTGAGAAGTTGGATCTTTTGGAGGAATAAGTCACTAAAGCCACAATGTGGGGGCAGAGAAGGCTGGTACTTTGTTTCCCTATGTGCTGCACTCCACCCCCACATTCCTTCACCTCCCACCCCCATGATAATGCATCACTCAGATAGTAGATTTGACAGGAAGGGTGCCTGCCTAGCAGCTCCAAAGTGGGGTCACTTAGTTAATTTTCTTTCTCTCCTTGAATTTACTATATCAGACTCACTGTAAAATTTCCACTGAGTTTAATGATAGTTCTGTTTGCAGTATGGTGGTAAAATCAGGCCCACCATTACCGGAAGCAAGACTTAGATGCTAGAGTGTTATGTCCGCACACTTCAACATCTAGCAGGTTCTATCAAACTGGAAGCACAATTTGAATTCAATTCTGAGACAAGCTGCTGCCAAAGATAAGGCCACTTAAAATAGATTTATTATCAGAAGGTGATGAATTTACTTGTCATGTGATCTCTACAATGGATAAATATACAAAATAGCTTTCATTTATGCATCTATGCAGCTCTCTTCCTCTTCTGTAATGATGGCACCGACATCTAGATGAAAACAGAACTTTCATGAAAAACTTGACAAAATCCTTCAAATAAAATCAACATATGCCTTGGTACTTGATCAATTCAGTATGAAGGATGGTGAAGGGGAAAAATAATCTTTTTTTTGCAGAATATGAGATGAAAGCAGAAGATAAAATGCCAAGTTTAGGGAACAACAGCCATAGACCCATTTGAGTAGAACACAAAGTGTTGAAGGGAATTTTTTTTTCCAGAAAAAGAGTCAGACGTCATAGGACATGGCAAGCACTGAATAACCTCACACTGAATGAAATTAACTTTATCTCTTAAAAAAAACCCAGGAAATAACTATTTACTGATGTTTTATTCATTCCATAATCAGCTATTTATATGCAATTAAATAATCAATTCATTAGATAAAGGTACAAATCAACATGAAAATTATAAGAAAAGGTAAAAATGAAACATGAAAATATAACACTGCCAATGTGAGCTATTTTAAGAAATTGATTTGGAAAAAATGGAAAATAGAAAAAAGCAGGAGTTTAGTTTATGTGAAATAATTGGCAATAAGAGGGAGATGGAAAAAGATCCAGAAACAGCTTCAGCAAGTACTTAGTCTCCTTGCCAATTGGAGAGACAGAGCAGGCAAAGATAACAATGATTTAAACAAGATTGTTTGGACAATCTCATATAATATTATCAAGGATGACAAAGGAAGACAATGACCAGCCTAGCAGCTAAATTAAAGTAAAATGCATTAGAAGGCTAGTCCTCACTCTCCCTCCATGTCTAATCTGTTGCTAGGTTCTGTTGATTCTACCTTTGCAACATGTCTCATGTTGTTCGAATGTTTTTCAGTCATGTCCTACTCTCCATGACCCCATTTGGGGTTTATTTAGCAAAGATGATGGAAGGGTTTGCCATTTCCTTCTCAGATCATTTTACAGATGAGGAAACTGAGGCAAACATGGTTAAGTGGTTTTCCCAGGGAGACATAGCTAGTAAGTATCTGAGACTGGATTTGAAGTCTTGAATACAAGTCTTTCCAACTCCAGTGCTCTCTCCATTGTGCCTAGCTGCCCAAGATCTCACATATGTTCCCCCTTTTTGCCTCTGCACTGTCACCACCTTAGTGCATGCCCTTATCACATCATACCTGGATTATTGCAATAACCTATTAGTTGGTCACCCTGCCTCAATCAAAGCTAGGTGGTGCAGTGGATAGAGCATTGGGCTTGGAGTTAGAAAGACCTGAGCTCAAATCCTTCCTCAGACATTTACTACTTATATGACCCTGAGCAAGTCACTTAACTTCTGTCTGTCAGCTTCCTCAGCTATGAAGGGGATAAATTATAGCAATAGAGTTACAGGATTGGGCATGAATCTGTCTTCCTCTAGAATCTGATATCCCAACATTCTCTCCTTTCTCCTTCCTCCTAACAGTGTTTTTCATCCATCATTGGGGGCCATCTCCAGTTGTCCTGTTTTATGTCTTGCCACTGGACTCAGATGGCTTCAGAGGAGAAAGTGAGGCTGGTGACTTTGCACAGCCCTCCCTCACTTAAATACAATTTACTTGCAAGTCATGGTATAACCTTCCTGATGCCATGGTCCTCTTGAGAACAAAGGACAAACAATAGGGTTATCATGAGGATAAAATGAGATAATGTTTTTGAAATGCTTTGCAAATTTAAAGCCCTATATAAACTAGAAAGGAAGATAACAAATAGATCTTAAATAGAACCTATTTCCCAGTATTTCTATAATAATCAGTTCTCATCATCTATGATTCAAAGTACAATAGTCATATGCATGATGAGTAGAGAGAGGTTGCAACAATTCCCAATGACTTGCACATTAAAAGACACCATATTTGATATATTGTGATTAAATTTTGTCTTATTAACAAAGGTTGATTTTCTTCCCCTCCCCATACCTTCCCCACATGAAAAGAAAAAGAAAACTCTTTTTAAAAATATGCATTATCAAGCAAAACTAATTCATTCATTGGCATTATCTTCTACACCTTAAGTCTTTCACCTTTGTGTCAGAAGGCTGATAACCTTTTTAATCATGAGTCCTTTGGAACCATGGTTGATCATTGTGTTGTTTAGAGATCTGAAGTCTTTTAAAGTTGTTCCTTTTTGCAATGTTTTGGTTATAAATTATTCTGCTCACTTTACTCTGCATTAATTATTTGTTGTTAATCCTTTGTTTTTTGAAGAGAACCAATGACATGGGTGATGTCTTGACTTGTGAGTGAATTGGACTTAAATGAGGCAGAGTTTTGAAAAGCTGTCATCCTTACTCTCTCTTCCAGTTACTGATGTCCAGTGGCAAGACAAAAGTCAGGATGTCTGGCTATGACTTGCTTCAGCTTTGAAGCAAATTGTTCTCATCTGCCCATTTTGCCAACAGGCTTGAGGCCTGTCCATTAGCTTCAACTAGGTTTAGCCCATCTGCCAAGATGGTTTACCCAGGTTGTGGCCTCTGTGTATGTTACAGCTTCTTGGAGCCACAGTTGAGTTGGGTGAAGATGAATGCCAAAGATAAGTGAGCAGCCCTAAAAAGAGCTCAGCAAGTCCTCACACCAGAGGTGCTACTCCTCCCCGAATACACTCATTTTACATTAGTTATTTGCATAATATTTAGAGAACAAGAGGAAGGCCTCCAGTGCTTTGAGTAGAATTTCTGGGAAAATAGGACCAGACAAAGAGCCACCTTTGGAGAGAGAATAAGCTGGGTTCAAGTCCCACCTTGGACTATATGATCTGATCCGAGGCAAATCACTTAACCTTTCAGTCATCCATAAACTCTCTAAGATTGAAAGTTTCAGAATAAGTGCAGGTCTACAATCGTGGAAGGAGTCTCTTCCCTGGGTGTTCTATATAGATTCATTTTGGCCTTATCAAAGAAATTAAAGGTCTGGTTAAAAAAAAAAGACAAGACATATATAATGAAACTATGTGGGGGATGGGTTGTGATCTGTACCTATAGAGGGAAGTTTCTATACCAATCAAACCACAGACATATAGAGGAATAAAAGTATATATGATTTAGAATTATAAGTTCATTATTTACAAAATTTATTATGTTAAAATTAGATTGGCAAAGAACAATGATTTTTTTAAATTTCCAAATCACTATAAACATAAAATATTACAAATACAAATTCAACATTTCATTTGTACCAGGATAAGAATGAGAAGTTCTAGTGACAGGATTTTGGAAGCATATAATCCTGCAGGGCAATACAGAAGATGCACAATCAAGATGATATGATGCACATTTTAAATAATGATTGTGTATCAAAGAGGTAGAAAGACACACTGTTTTCTTGTGGCTTCTGCAACTTGTAGTTTGAAACACTCCCTTCCCTCCCCAATTTTCATTCTTGTGGAGTAACAGTGATACCTCACTGAAACCCGTTACTTTTTGTATTTAGTGCTATACACGCACATGCACACACACACACACACACACACACACACACACACACACAGTCAAAGTCAATGGCAGTGGGTGGTTTATGTTAGGGCTGCGTTTGACTCTACTCTCCCATAATAAGATAAATGTAAGTGATGAAGACTCCTGGGGTTGGCTGAACTCATTTGGTATTCATCACTCTGCCTGGCCCCTTTCTCTTCTCTTTCTCCCTCTCTTTGTGTGTCCAGGCCTACTTGAGTTTCTTTTTTCTTTTGTAGAACTTGGTTCTTTTGATGTGATTCAGGGCACGCCCTGCTGCCGAGAGAATTTCACAGAATCGGAAACATAAGCACACCGGACTGAAACAGTTACTGTACAATAGCAAGAATGTTTCAAGCCCTGAAGATGAATTTTCTTTCCCCACAGAAGCATCAAAGCTCTTTTAAAAGAAAAAAAAAAGGATGTAAAATTCTTGTATCAAGTAAAAATAGCATTTTAGATAAAGCTACATTCCAGCATCTTGCCCACTTAATGCACTCAGAGTGTGCATATCTGCTGAATCCATCACAGTACTCCAATCTGATATTCACACACAGATTTGATAGCTTTGGAAATTTCACCTTAAAGCACAAATAAAATAAGCCTGCTTCACATTGCTGTTTCAGCTTCAGCATGGTTGCGGTTTTCAGTAACACTTGGTTTATAGCCACTATGCTTCTGACTGTCATTTTCCCATTAAAAGAAAAAGTAATTTTGAAGAAAAGTAGATTTGAATTCACTATTTTCTGTTTATAAAGAAAACGTAAAAGCTAAAAGAAAGATTAAATCTTATTATACGGTTATCGATGTTGTACAGCATACACACCTACATATATGTATGTATACATATATATATATTTATAAAGAGATTAGGGGATGGGAAGGGTTGATTTATTGACTAATAATAGCAAATATGTTTTCATGAAGCCTTCAAAATATTTAAATAAAAATAGTTCCATGTTTAATGAGAAGTATCCTTTTCTTTCCACGACTTTCTTTCTATTCTAAATATTTTGAGATTGTCACAAAATAAGAACTTTCTATAAATAAGCTCAGTGAGTGAGTGAATTTAACTAGAAACTAGCCAAGGTTAATTTTTTACTTTTTGTTATAACAGCTTAATGTAATAAATAATGTTTCTGAACTCCAATTACATATCTCAATATATGTCACTAATAGTACATGATATTTTTTTTTCTTTTGAGGAGAGTAGAAATTGTCTAATCATTTTAAGCTTTTGTTTTTACAAAGTTATCAATACAAAATTATTAATATCTTTTGTTTCTGTATCACTTTCACTTCTAAACATATTCCTTCTTTCTTCTCTACTTTCAACAAAGAATGGGTCAAAATGTTAGCAAAACTAACCAACACATAAACTGAGTGACAATATGTGTAACATTCCACACCCAATGGTCCTTCACCTCTGAAAAGAAGGGAGGTAGGTACATTTTGCTTGGTCATTATAATTACACTATATTCAATTTGTATTTATTGTTGTGGCATTCATGTATATTATTTTCCTGATTCTTCTTACTTCACTTGCAAATGTCCACAAAAGTCTTCCTATATTTCTTTGTATTTTTCATGTTAATCATTTTTACGGGACAGTGATATTCCACTACATTTGTGTATCATAGTTTGTTAAGGCATCCCCCAAATGAAGAGCATTTACTTAGCTTAGATTTTTGCACTACAAAAAATTCTCCTATAAATATTTTGGTGTATCTTTCAGTTTTTAAACTTTTGGGGATATATAGGAAAAGCACTTTAGTGTTTATAGCTGCTGTGTAGGTCCTTATATAAATGACAATGTTAATATTTCCAAACACAGTTAAAAATATGATCAAGAAAAAATGGAGCAGCATAGCCTCTTGCTATGTACTTGCTAAATACAAGGATTCAAAACTAACTACGAATTTTAAAAAGAGGAAAGCATAAAATTTTACTTATTTTTAATTTTTTTTTCCAATTCATAAATCTATTGTCTCTCCACTCCACCCCTTCTTCCTACCTTACCATTAAAAAAGAAAAAGAAAAACAAAACCTTCATAACGTTCACCGTTAGAGAAAGAAAAGAAAAACAAAACCAAACCCTGATAATAAACTTGCATAATTAAGCAAAGCCAATTCCCACACCATATAGTTTTATTTTGCGTCCTATAACCACCACCTCTCTTTGAGGAGAACCTCTGGAATCATGGTTAGTTCATTATGTTGATTTTGGAAAGCAATTTGAAATGATTCCCCCAAATATTACTAAACTCAGCATATCTGTTGGTCCAGTGATCCACTCCAGGTCTCAATCCCCAAAGAGGAAAAAGACACTTTTGCATATACCATTTTACTTAAACAAAAATGTTTAAGAGAGTAAACTATAGGCTGATATTTAAAATTACTAGTGGGCTAATACTCAGAGAGGGTATATGTGAAGCAAAACCTCAGGACAGGAATATTAGAAACCCTCATAATTCTGAATAAAGTGTCTTTCTCCTTTGATCAATTTCATTTTAAAAAAATTCTTTCTTGGGTATGACAGTTCTGTTGCACTAGTGTGAGTTACCAAATTTTAATTTTAAATGTATTAACTAGATTGATCCCTCTTGATATTTTCAAACCTGATAAAATGTGCAGGTGCATATTTTCTATTTCAACAGACACACTCCCAGGCAGTTTATGGCAAGAGGCTGAATGCAAAGGGTCATATAACTCTTCTGATATATGTGTATCAGTAACCACCAAAGGATTTAAAGGAATAAGGTATTGGGGTTCATAGTTTACACAGGATTGCTGCTATCAGATGATAGCATATTGTTTGTCACATCATATATTTTAACTTATGCTAGCAAAATTCACTTATTATGGTTACAACTGTTTACTTCTTCCCCCTTCCTTTTTTTTGTAGTGGTATTATCTTTGAGCACTAAAATTAAACAAATTTGGCACACCAGGTGTTGGACTAACACAGAGTATACTTATTAACCTATGTGCAGGAAATGTAAGTGTTCTTATTTCAAAGTCATATTCAATTTAGAAGACAATCATGTTTCTAAGTGGATTAATTGTGATAAGAGCTAGAAAATAGTTCACAATGTCTTATTCCAAAGTACAAGAGATATGGTCAACATAATCCAGTTTTTCAAAAACAGTCACCTTCAAGTATTTGAAAGACTCAAATTCTTTTGGCTTAAGAGAGAAAAATTGCAGAATGCAATGTGCTGTATTGGAAAATGCATTAATTCTGTAGTCAGAAAATCTGGATTTAGGTCCTGGTTTTATCCCATTGGAGTAGTGATTTTGGACCTCTCTGTGTCTCAGTTTCGTCACATGCACAAATGGAGTACAGAAATTTGTTTTCTGAGTTGAATGAATTAGGGCAAAGGTTGCCCACTCTATCATATACAATTTACATCAAGTCCATTTCCATATTTTTTCATAAGCTATGTGCACAGATTCAGGGCTAGAATAAGGGTAGAATATGATGGAGAATGAAGGAGGTTTCTCCACCACAGCTCCATCAAAACTGCTTAGCAGAATTTCTAGACTGATTTGTGGAGACTAATGTGGTACTTAAAGGTACAAATTTCTAAGACTTTAAACTGAGATAGTCTGAATAGCAAAGGAAGAGTTCAGTTCTAAACGTAGCCAAATATCTAAGGGCTTATCTCTAGCAAGTTGGTGGGATACGGAAAGAAAGGTTCTAAGACCATAAATGAGATAAAACAGCTCTTGAGGCTATGGCAAAATTAGGCAACAGCTCCTAGCAGAGAGCATTTTAGTAGAAATGATGACAGCAGGATGACAGAGATCATAGGAGATAATAGGAGTGAAAGAATCTTAACCTTGTGACTTCACCAGGAGATGTCTTAAGCTATGTGGGAGAGCTAGTAGCAATATCAAAAGCAGGGGTCCCAGCAGGGAACCTTTTAGGAGTATGAATTGCCTTGTCTATACATGTCCCCCTACCCTGCATGTTTCCTGACTATGAATATTCTCTATATACTTTCCCATATATGTGTTTTCCCTGGCTATATATTTTCCTACTGCATATCTCTTCTCCAGCTAGTAGTATGGTATGTGAGAATATACTAATGTAGCATGAGAACAATCTTTCTTTTTTACTTGCCTTGCTATGCTATTCACTGCCTTTTGTTTTGAATTGATGTTTTCTCTGGTTGGTAAAAAGAACTACACTGATGGGGGCTTATGATTTTGGAGTGGATGTTGTGCCTCAAATCTTGGGTAGCTTCCAGGAGAAGGGTGTGTGTGTGTGTGTGTGTGTGTGTGTGTGTGTGTGTGTGTGTGTGTTTGTGTTGAGAGGAGAGGCATATGCTATGTACACAATGAAGATGTTAGACTAGATGACCTCTGTGATCCTAATTAATTCTCCTTAAATTTTTTATTTCTTTTAATTAGACAAGATCCATCTTCTCACCCTCCTCTCCCTCTTGTTACCCCTTAACTGAGAACATGAGAAAAACAAAAGCCATTCCATTTATAGTCCATCAAAACAATCTTCCACATAGACCATGTCCAAAATAGTATTCTTCTGATTCTGCATTCTGAATTCTTTACCTCTCTCTCAGGAGGTATGTAGCTGTAATGTAAATCAAGCTGGGGCTTCTTTTTTTACTGTTTTCTCTTTTGGAGCACTTATTTAATCAAGTGCCCTTGATGAGTCTAGCCTTTGTTTCTTTGATTAAATTAGGAGTCTTTGATGATCTCCTTGCCTCAAGGGAAAACCTGGTTTACATGGGTTTGAGTGACACGTTTGTGTTGCCAGAGGTTTTTAGGTCACATGGGTGTGAGTCTCACATTTGACCCTGAACAAGATATATAAACCCAGAGGTTGGTGTTCTCCCTTGGGGCTCTCAGTCACTGGAAAAGGGGTGTGGAACTCTGGGCAGCCATTTTAAGAGCCCTTGGCTTGTAAACCCAGATGTTGATGCTTTCTTGGTAACTATGGATTGTGATTTGGTGTGTTCATATTGTGTATGTGTGTAATTTGTTTGTATTTGCTCTGAAGTTCAGGTTGCTGGCTTTTCCTCCTGAACTAAGTGAATGATATTTGTATGTTAGATTAAAGTAAGATTGTTAACCCCTCAATGTTGCTTTCCTTAGTAAAGCAGACCAAAAAAGCCTGTGTTAGCAGCCTTCTGTGTGCTGGTTGTTGTTGGTTTTACACAGCCACAGTAGCTGCTAGCTGGATTGTTGCTACAGTAGCATTTTTCATTAATGGTCCTCTGGAATCTTGGTTGGTCATTACACTGATAAGAATTAGCTTTTAGAGTTAGCATCCTCACATTTATTAACTTATTTATACATTCCCCAATTTATGCCCCTCTTCTCAGATTCCCATATTTTGCCACCTTAAAAACGGTAATATTTTCATGCATCCTTAGAGTTGGTGTAGTTTAGGACTAATACCTCCCTTAATCTACCCTTCCTCTAATTCCTTTCCCCATTCTCTCCTTTCCCTCCTATTGAATGAAATATATTCCTGTACCCAACTTCCTCCTTTTTCTTGTCCAGTTCACATGAGAATGGGGTTAAAGTGTCAGCCACTCCCCTTTACCGTGTCCTCTCTGCTACTTCATGGTGGTGGCTGCTAAATCCTGTATAAGTCTGATTATAGCTCCTTGGTACTTGAATTCCTTTCTTCTGGCTAATATGTAGTATTTTTTCTTTGACCTGAATGCTTGGATTTTAGCTCTGGTGATACGATATGATAAATATGTGTATTATATGTATGTGTATGCATTTTTATTTTTAAGTTTATTTCAGGTGATGACCAATGGATCCTTTTCATTTCCACTTTGTCTGTTGGTTCTAAGAGATCTGTACAATTTTATTTTAAGATTTCTTGAAATAAGATATCTACATTTTTTTGGTCACAACATTTTGATAGTCAAATAATTCTTAAATTTGTTCTCCTCCAGCTGTTTTTGTAATGAGATATCTTATATTTTCTTCCATTTTCAGCCTTTTAACTTTGTTTTAATATTTCTTGTTGCCTCACAGAGATATAGGCTTCTCTTGGGCCCATTCTAATTTTCAGGAAGTTTGCTGCTTGGGCAAGGTTTTATATCTCTTGCTCCAAGCTGTTAATTTTATTTCAAATTCTTGCTTCCATGGTTTTTATTTCTTTTCCATTTTTTCCACAAGCCCTCTCATTTCATTTATAAAAACTTTAAAAAACTATTTAAAAAACCATCTTGCTTCATCTCTTCCAGGAATTCTCATTCAGTTTGTACCCCAACTGTGTTTTCTTCTAAGGCATTGCTTGTAAATGTTTTGTAGTCATTCTCTTCTTCTGCATTTGTGTTTTGAATATCTATGCCACTGTAATACCTTATCATGGTTTGGTTATCTTTTTTTGTTTAGTCATTCTTCTAGCTTATTTCCTGACTTTGTACTTAATACTGGGGCTGGGCTTTGATGCATTTCTAGAGGGAAGGTCTGGGCTGCTCCTGTTGCTGCTTTCTAGGAGTATTGAGTGTTGTTTTATTCCAGGACAGGTTTGGGATCTGCATACTTTCTATGTTCCCCAAAATGATCTGTTCTAGGACAAAGTCTGATTACTCCTCCAATCCCACCCCAGTCTGAGCTCTGCAATTTCCTAACCCAAGTTTGAGTCTGTTCAAGGGTAGACTGCTGCTGGCCTCCAGCCTTATCAAACAGCTAGAAAGCTCAGTTAGTTCTGAGTAGGAAAATTAGAGACTTTCCTTTAGTCTGCGATTCCTGCCTTAGTAATTCTTCTCTAGATGGGACTAGATGTTGGAAGTGAAACTTGCTCAGAGTTTGGGGTCTGAACCCCACTGCCACTGCTGCTGGCTTCAGAACTTCCTCTTTTCTTCATATACATAAAGCCTCTCTATCTGGAATACATTTCTCCTATGTAGTTCTTCTTCACCATCTGCCCTAGATCTGTAGCCCAGAACTGAATTGTGGGCAACAAAGCTGCCACTTCTTACCTGTCCCATTGAAGTTCTCCAATGTGGGCCTGGTGGTAGCCTGGCATGCATCTGGTACCTCCTTTAACCCTGGTGTTCAACTTTTCCCTTGGCACCAGATTGCTTCTTTTGGTATGCTCCTGGTCCAACCTAGTCTCTACTATCAGCAGACCTCTTTGTCTGTTTCCCTATGTTAAGCTGGGTTGGACAAATGACTCATTCTGATGTTTTTCTGGGATTTCCTCACCAGGTTTTGGCCTGGGATATTTGCTAGAGTTGTCTGGAGAAGTATTTGGAGCAGTGTTCACATTCTGCTTCCTCTGACTTGCCATCTTGGCCCTTCTTCCTCTTAATTCCTAATTAACTTAAGTGTCACTTTCCTCATCTATAAAATGTGAGCAATAATACTGGTGCTACTTCCTCATAAGGATGTTATGAGAGAAATATTTCATTGCATAAGTGTGATCTATTGTTCTTATCATTAATGACTACAGTCAGTAGCAATAGTAGAAAGAAATGCTATGAGTATGGAGATAGAAGAGTCTGCAAGAGAGGCCAGCCAATTGCTTTAGCACTTTCCCTAGCCAGGGAAACAAGCAAGATTTTGCTATTTGTTGGAGAACTTGCTGAGGTTTTCTGTGAGTTGCAGGAATTGTTTGTGATGATGGAATAAAGGAAGAAGCAGGAAATATTTGTTGGAAGGGCTAGACGGTACAGCCATGGTAGAAATACTGCCAGGTGTGCTGGGCTCCAATATGTGTTCATTTTATGTGTTCTTTCTTTCTTTCTTTCTTTTTGAGGGGGAAGGCAAGGCAGTTGGGGTTAAGTGATTTGCCTAAGGTCACACAGCTAGTAAGTGTCAAGTATCTGAGGCTGGATTTGAACTCAGGTCCTCCTGACTCTAGGGCCAGTGCTCTGTTCACTGTGCCCCTTATGTGCTATTTCTATACCCTACTGATCATCCTCATCTTAAATTTTTATTTAGGGACTTTGTGGTATCTGTGTTCTCGAAGTGTCTTCAGGCTGTTTCTGCATCCATGTGATATGTTGCCTGAAATTAAATACTTATATACCTAGGGACTGAGGAAAACAGTGTTTCCCCAACATAGACTAGTTGTTCACATTGATAAAAAGCCATTTCACTAGTACAAGATGAAAGTGGAATAGTTGGATCATTGGAAAGAAGATTCAGGGATTCTGCTACACTACCGTAAGTAAGCTTAGTTTAAGTCAGTCTTATGATAGAGAGAGTGAGAAAGCTCATGCAATCTCAAGCTTCATTGAGAGGTATTGTTTCCAGGAATTAAGAGGTGATAGTCCTGCTACGCCATGTCTGGTCATACTATATTAAGAGTATCATTCAGTTGTGGGTGCCACATTGATATCATGGAGAACATCAATGGGTGGGAAATCAGAATGGGGAAGGGTCTCCAGTTTATGCCATATGAGGATTGGCTGAATTTTGTCCCTACATTTTGTCTATAATAGACAGGACTCAGGAGAGCCATCATAGCCATCTAAAAATACTTGAAAGGCCTTCGTGTAGAAGAAAGATTATACCTTATTTTTCCTGGTTTCAGAGGGCAGAACTCAGAGGTGGAAGCTGCAATGAAGCCAATTTGAACTTACAAAAAATCTTTCTAACAATTAGAAATATTCAAAATTACTTGAAAAGGTAGCAGGTGTTGCCTTATCAGGTATCTTTAAGCAAAGATTAGATAACCACTTCTCAGGTATATTGTAGAGAGGTGAAAGCCTTACTGGATAGAGTATGAGGTTAGGAGTCAGGAGTCTGAGTTCAAATCTAGCCTTAGGCACTTAATATCTATGGGACTGAGCAAGTCATAGGAACATAAATTTAGAAGAGTCTTGACAGGACACCAAGTTCAACCTCAAATTATAAAGAGAAGGAAATTGCAGCTAGGACAGGTAAAGTGATTTGTGTGTCACCTTGCAAGTAGTCATACTACTTGGAAGTGGCTGAATCAGGACTGAGCACCAGACCTCTCTGCCTCCAGCTCCAGGATTGTTCTGTGCTATCTTGCTCATATCACTTAATTATCTTGGCATTATGTTTCCTTACCTGTAAACTGGGGATATTAAAGTCAATGACCATCTAGAATTATTCTGTGACTAGATTAATTGCTCAATATCTACTTGACTGTGCTTATTCATGTATGCAAATCAATTTTTAAATATCAAACATTTGGTATTTATTGTCTAAGAAGTGCCATAATATAAACAACCCAGTTTGATTTCTAACAACAAAATTGGAACATTGAATTTTTCCCTCCATTTTTTCAGACTCTTCTCATGTGTGAAGCCTAGCTTAATTAAAAGGAGGATGTGGTACTCGTTCTCAGTACAGATTCATCATGGGTTTCAGACTAGTTTTCAGATAAACCAAAGAACCCTCTAGAACACACACACATACACACACGCACACATACTGACATCTTCACACACAGAACAAGTCATTGTAAATTAACCTTGCTCCCCCAATATGTATATGTAAATATGTGTACACACATGTACTTATGTTATATATGTATATATATATTATATATGCATATCTACATGTGTACATATAATTAAATAATTAAGGCATTCAAAGAGTTATTAGCTGGCCGGGAGTTCTGTTGGATTTCTGGATAACTGAGTCCTCCATCACGACGATATTATGCTTCTCTGCCAAATTTGCAACCTATTTTCCATACTGTTCATCTATTTCTCCTTTCTGTTTAAGTTATTTGTAATATGCTCCAATGACAAAATCACTTATTTCTTCTTCCATTAACTCTCGCCCAAATGTTCTCCAATATATTTGCTTACTCTTGTTCCTAGACTTTCTCAAGTGATTATACCTTTTTTAATATTTTGATGTTACCATCTCTCTCTCTCTCTCTCTCTCTCTCTCTTTCTCTCTCTCTCTCTTTCTCTCCCCTTTCCTCCCTGCCTCCCCCTTTCTTTTTTTTTTAATTTTTTCTTTATTTTTATTTAATATATTTATTTTTCAGCATTGATTTTCACAAGAGTTTGAATTACAAATTTTCTTCTCATTTCTACCCTCCCCCCCTCCAAGATGGTGTATATTCTGGTTGCCCTGTTCCCCAGTCAGCTCTCCCTTCTGTCACCCCACTCCCTTCCCATCCCCTTTTCCCTTCCTTT
>CM053623.1:289941331-289962906 GCA_028646595.1 Phalanger gymnotis | reverse complement strand
CTGGTTCATGGGTCTGTTACTCTGGAGCCTGAATACATGCTTTAATTCTTCTGCCTTCTACTTAGAGAATTCCTTATATCCTGTGGTTCTGAACCGTTCAGACATATATATGATTCTCTTTGAAATCATAAATTCTGCCTTCATAATATAGTGCTAAATTAAATTAATATGTGCTAAAATTATAAAGTGGAGTATTATAATATTCATTGGAGTGAATGTAGTCTGGGGTATTTTTGAAATGTACAATCTGAGCATGCAAAGGAAAATTGTGTAGTCTGACTAACAGGTTTTTGAGATCTGGAAAAAGAGATATAAGAAAGAAATTAAGACAAGACTATGGAAAGTAATAAAGAAAGTTCAGATTTTCAAACCACAAGAGAGATGTATAAAAATGAAAGGAAGATTTAAGCATGTTGAGAATGTTGGAGTAAGTTTGACTTTGTTTAAATGGAAAGGTTGTGAGCTTTATTTATATGAACTATAGGAGTAATAAAAATTGCAGCTCGATTTGGAAGCTCATAGAGGAAGCCAGAGAAGGCTAGGGGTAAATTAACAAGCGATGGGTTCTTTCTGTGATTTTAGAATCTAGATTTGAACTTAATCTTAATCTGCTCTTAAATGTGGTATTTGGGGCCACTTTAAAGATCTTTGGCACTGGATTGGCTGAAAATAGTGTACCCCATAATATGAAATGCTTGGAATAAATAGCCCTTGCGTAAAATATGATACTAAATAATTGAAATTATAAATTAAGCTTCTGTGTGATACCATTAGGAAATTTAGATCCACGTATAATTGAATTAATTCTGATTTCATTTTAAGTGAGGCAACTATAACTTTATTTTACTATTTGGCATTAAGGCAAAGTGTTGGGAAAATGTATGGACCAGGAAGTTTGTTAATTGTGTGGTCTTAAGACAAATTATCTCAGCTTACCAATTTGTTAATGTGTATGAAAATAGTGCCAACAACAAATGTGATAATTTATTGTAATATGACTATCGGTAAAATGGTAAATACCTTTTAAATCAGTATTCTTTTGGGTTAGAGCTTTGTTAAAACATGGAGGTAAATCTGTTTTTAAAAATGTCTTTTAAAAAAGATGTCTTTAAATATCTGGGAAATGAACAGTTTGAAGCAATATGGTTTGAGAGTTAATTTTAGTTGAGAACTAGGAAAAGAGTCACTCCTTACCCCCTGTACCACACTGGTCTAAGAATATTTTTGAAGCTTTGACTTCTTAGTCTCTTTATAAATACAGTGAGATATCCCACAGATTTCATGACTGTGCCCACGTACCCTTTTCAGGATGGGTTGTAGGAAGTTCTGTTAATAGGGTTGCCAATATAGCAATCATCGGCATTGTATAAATTTTGGTTATTGTGATCTGTAACTATTAGATAGTACCTTAAAAGTTTCCTTATATCATATAAATTGACAATTATTTAATTAACTTCCTCTGTGAAAACTCTTAAAGCTTTAGAGCTTTTCTGCCTGGTTGGAAGGTCAGTCATCTAAACTCTTGGAGTAAATAGCCCAGCACACTTTAAATTACTTTCTAACAACAGCTGTGAATTCAAATTGTTAAAGCCGTATGTGTATTTTTTAGTATTGTTAATATAAAATTAATATATTTCTATGTTGTGAAACTTTGTCATACCATTGTAGATGAGAAAATAAATTCTCTTGTGATTTAGATACTATTAGGCTATTAAGTTGTTAAAAGTTATCTAAAGACTGCTGTCTTTTTAAAGAGTATTTTATTTCATTCAGATTAGAATAATGAAAAAAAAACTTTCTTCATTGTTTTATCTGATTAGATGTTTGATGTGGTTTTAAGTTTGTTTCAACTCTGCTGGTGACCTGGTATTGGTTCTATGATGCTTAAACTTGAGAACTACAGAAATGAGATGAGCTAGAGGTACACGTACTTAGAATGAGAAAGTTTTTAGGTCACTTTGTGCTTAGAAAGTAAGTTCCACTTAAATTTGTTCAGAACGATTCTCTGTCTAAGGTAATTTGGAGACTGTTTTTGTTGTGTTTGTCCTTTGTTCTTGAAGAGGACCATGACATCAAGGAAATGATGACATGACATGCAGTTGACTTTGATTTGAGTGAGGCAGGGCTGTGCAAGGTCACCAGCCTCACTTTCTCCTCCAGAACCATCTGGGTCCAGGATGACTGGATATGGCCCAGGATGCATTGGGAGACCCTGGCTCTTTCAGGCTAAGGTCTTTTCAGGTTCACACTTTGAGTGAGGTAACACCCATTCAGTGAATAGGCCTCTCTAAGAAGTTAATCAAGGGATGACCCCTTTAATCAAAAACTCAAAAAAAAAATCAACCTGGGAGGGGAAACGACTAAAATGACATCACCTGACTGGAGCGGGTTTTGTTTCACGTTTCACATCCTTGATATTTGTGATATTGAGCAGGTAGGCTGTTAGGAATGCAGTGTGTTTTCTAACCTGGATGTTGCTAGATTATGAAATGAACTGTTAAAGGAAAAGAAAATGTTTGAAAACTGTTAATATCATGAAGTAGTGTAATTGAAGTAACTGGAAACTGTTTTCCTATAGGAAAGAAGAAGCTTTATTGGCTCTCTACTTAGAAAACTGAATCTCCTTTCCTATTGCAAACACTTTTTGACAAGAGTGAGGTGGAAATTAGGCATTTGTTTAATTATGATATATCTGAGTGTTCTATACTAAAGTTACAGTTGAACTAACTTAGTTTTATAAATTCCATCCTTAAAGATTTATTTTTGCTTTAAGGGTTGAATAAGAGGTAGATATCTCATGATATCATTATATATGGCCAACCTGATGATGAACCTTTCCATATTTCATGAGTCCTAAGGCATATAGACAATTTGCCAACCAGGACTGCACTGAATGCCTTTTCAACTTGAGGGAATTGTCCAAGGCACGTACTGGCATGGACTTGAAGAATGCAGGGTCATGTGAAACTAAAATCAAGCAATCTACTGGTATACTAGTTCTTGAATATGTATTTTTAGCTAACAAGCAATTCTAACTTGTTACCATCTTGTTTTAGACAGTATGAGTTTGGTGGCAAAATATATTTTTTTGCTTGGGGACCAGTGTAACGGGGCGAGCTTTCTAATAAGTATTTGGGTAAAAAGAGCCTACGACAGGGCCGGGACTTGGTTTGAGTGATAGCTTAAAATTTCTCAAGGAAATTGTTATTGGTGTCAATAAAAAAGTGAACCCAGTAGCTCTGGTGTATCCAGACCCTCCAACGCTCACTGGAGTATCTGTACTGATTGGAACTAATTCTAATCTTTTCAAAATTCAAGTAGGATCAAGCAGCCATCTATTGTACTTTCTAAGGAGCAGATGGAGAGAACTAATGGATATTCTCATACACAAAAGGCTGAGTCAAAAAGACTGTGAATGAAGGTAAAATGGGGCAGTCATCTGGCCATATTTAAATAGCTCAACTCCAGGTTTTTCCAATTGCAACTCAAACCTAGTCTAGAAGCATTGGGCAACTTAATTGAAAACTGAAGGGGTAAAATTGATAATTTCAGTGTATTTTTTTTCCCAAATGGTAGCAGGGTAAATCTCTACCCATGTGGAAACAAATATAATGGAGGTCATGTTAGTAAACTTTTGCCAACATTAGTGTTTCAGAAAATCAATAAGACTCTCCTTATCCTACATTACCTTTCCTTTCTTCTGTGGCACAAAGCAGTTATGCATACATGTGTTGTTATAATTTGCTTTACTAACCATCATGTTCTTTTCTCTTTCTGCCTCTCGCAGGAAAGTGCTGTAGGACTTGTTTGCTTGTTCATTTACTTTTTAGTTTTTGGTTAGGCAGGATTGGATGTCCTCAGGGTTTTAGGTAGAAAAAATGTAGCAGAAACTAAGAACTTGTTGTGGAAAGAAAGATGCTCTTAAGTAATGTGAAAAGACCCAAAGAGTCATAGGTTTACAGTAGGAAGGAAATTTCTAGCTTGTTTAGTCCAATGCCTGCTTCTTTACAATATTAAATTAATCAAGTGACTTGCCCACAGCCACCCAGATAGTGACAAAGGTGGGAAAGTAAACTGAGACCCATAGAGGGAAAAATGATTTGCCTAAGCTTAAATAGTGAGTGAGCCCAGATCCTTCAACTTTTAAGTTGTCGTTAGCTGATAGACTGGGCCCTCTTACAACTGTGTTTTGGTTTATGTTCGGACATTGCATGTATTTTGGAACCATGATGTGACATGTTTCCTGAGGCCTGACAAGTTGGTCATGGACAAATTTTACAGGAAGAATACAGGAGAGTAATGATAATTTATAGTTATACAACACCTTTACCTAAGGATCCTGAGATACAATTATTTTAAACTTCATAACTTGTGAAGAAATATGAGGGAATAAGTAGTTTTATTGCCTGCTCAGAGATATAAAATTTGGGATTGAACCTGGGAGCCAATGTCATTGTTGAGTAGTTTCTTGAGTTGGACTCTTTTACTGATGTTTCATTTTTAAAAACCACATCAGTTTGTAGCAACAATCGATGGACCAACCAATCTATTCATCACCAGCCATTTATTAAGCACTTATTACGTGCTGAGGCAAATGAAGACAAAAAAGAAGCAGCCCTAGATCTCAAGGAACACAAATCATTATGTTATTTGCTTTTGCTAAAAGTGAATTAAATGCAAAAGCAGTGTTGCAGGTGATGCTTTAATGCAAAACTCACATCTCACAACTATAATTCATATACTACTATTATCTACAAAGGTTAGATAATTATTATATTGATATTTCTATTCTCAATATCGTGATTGAAACAAATATTCTCTTAATATTTTTTAAGAAAAAGTATTTGAAAATATTAGTTTGTACTGGATGTGTTGCATTTTAAGAAATATTTATGTTCCATCTACCTACCATCTTAAAGTTCTTGTCATCTCTTAGCCAGATTATTGTAATAGTGTCCTAATTATTTTCTCTGTTGTTCCCTGTCTAATGTGTCCTTAGCATTGCTGCCAAAGTCATCTTACTAGAACATGTCATCCTACTGTTCAAAAACCTTTCATGGCTTCCTATTGGCTCTAGGAAATACAACAAATTCATTAACCTGAGGTTTAAGGTCTTCTGCAATCTGGCCCTTATTTACATTCCCAGTGTCCCTTCCTACCTTCACATGATCCCCATCACACACTTTATGCTGCAGCTAGACTGGATCATTATTTATTTCCTAAAAGTAATATCTCATTCTTGGAAGAAACCAATACAAACCATTCCCCAGTCTTTGAATTTACTTTGTTCTCAATTCTGCTGTTCAGAATTCTTTTCTTCCTTTAAAAATCAGCTCATGTGCCATCCAAGAGGCTTTCTCCTCACTTCTTTGCCACACTGTAATGACAAATCATTTCCCAGTGTTTGAATTTACTCTGTTCTCAATTCTGCCATTCAGAATCCTTTTCTTCCTTTAAAAATCAGCTTATATGCCATCCCCTCCATGAGGCTTCCTCCTTGCTTCTTTGCCATACACCCTCTACATGTGAGTCCTCTCTCTCTTCATTTATTCCTAGAGCTAATGATGATAGCTGACATTTATATAGGGCTTTAAGATTTGCAAAATGCTTTATATATACATACATACATAAAATCTCATTTGTTCCTTACAACAATGCTATGAAGCATGTGATTCATATATATATATATATATGTATATATATTTATAATATGTATATATTCATCTTGTTCACCCATCATTCTCAAAGAGGACCAATGACATCAGGATGGTGATGTCTTCACTTGCAAGTCAATTGGATTTAAGTGAGGCAGAGCTGTGCGAAGTCATCAGCCTCGCTCTCTTCTCCATAGCCATTGGAGTCCAGTACAAGACATAGGTCAAGATCACTGGCAATGGCCCTGGATGCAATAGGAAAACCTAGCCTCTTCAAGCTAGGTCTTTCCCAGGTCTCAGTTCATCTGAGGCAATGCCCATCCAGCAATTAAAGGCTAGGTAAGAACTGAGGTGAAAGATGCCCCAGTTTGCCCCATAAAAGAATCTTCCTCTTACGTATGAGGAGACAGAAAATGAGCGCTTTGCCCAGAGGCAAAGCATCTGAGGCAGGATCTGAAATGCTACCTAGCTTCCTAGGGCACTTTGATATTTTTCTCTGATTCCCTTACCCTCTGCTTTGTAAGTCAGAACAGTTTCATCCATAATCTAGCCTCCTAGAGCACAGAGAATGCTTAATTTCTTCTTTTTATTTTGTTTGACTAGCATAGTACCTTGCACATAGTAGCAAATTGACTATTTGTGCAGCATAATTGAATATTGGCGAGATTACTGAAAATGCTAAAAGTATTCAATGTTTTCTCTTTATTTATGCGGTACAAAATTCATAGAGAGACTTCTTATATGAGGTAAGAGAAGCGAGTGGCTTTCTCTCTCAGAAGCAATTGGGTGGCTTAATGGATAGAGCTTTGGACCCAAAATTCAAATACTGTCTCAGATGTTTGCCAACTATGTGACCCTAAGTATGACACTTAATCTCTCAGCCTCTGTTTCTTTATCTGTAAAATAGAAATAACAGTAGCACATACTTCACACAGAGTTTTTGTGAGAATTGAAAGAGATAAATATGTGTAAAAACACACTACTGTCCTTTAAGCATTATGTGACTATGATCTTATATAGTTATACATTAATATAGAAAAATGGACATCCTATTGTTTTTATGATTATCTCATCTATTCTGTATATATCTTGTATATGCTGATTTCTTTACATATTGTCCCCCCTCTCCCATGATCATTTCAGCTCCTTGAAGGCAGGGACTACTTCTGTTTTTCTCTGTCTCCCCTTTTAGCACAGCACCTGGAACACATCACATGCTTAATAATGTTTGTTGACTGACTGCTTGACTGAACATAAGAAAAGCAGCATGGTACTATGAATTGAGAGCTGGCCTCAGAGTAGGATTTTTAAGTCCTGACTCAGACCCAAACTAACTTCATGAAGCTAGGCATTTTACTTAATTTCTCAGTGCCTAACCAGGGGTGGGGAACCTGTGGCCTCAAGGCCACATGGGTTCCATTCTCTAAGAGCGGGTATCAATCCACATCAACAGAGGGAGTTTGCTCACCATGAGTTTCTTATGGCAATGAAATCAGAGGTATGGGTTAAAAAAATGGTATCTTTGACATCATTAACAATCACATTGTCAATCATTATGCTGGAGATACAAAGACAAAAATGAAATAATCCCTCACCTCGTAAAGCTTACATTCTGGGGGGGGGGTAGATAACATAATAACTAACATTTATATAGCCCTTATTCTGTGCCAGAAACTGTGCCAAGCTGGTTTGATTCTCACAGCAACCCTAGGAGATAGGTGCTATCTCCATTTTACAAATGAGGAAACTGAGGCAAACAGAAGTTAAGTGATTGACCAATGTCACACAGCTACTAAGTGTCTAAGTTTGAACTCAAGTCTTCTTGACTCCAGGTCTGGTACTCTACTCACCTGAACACCTAGCTATATGTCTATATGTATTTTCAAAGAACACATGTACATATATACATAAATGATACATATGTGTGTTTAATATATATTGTATATAATATACGATACAAAAATAAATCTTGTATGTATATATTTGTATGTGTAGGTATGGGTTTATATGTACTCCTGCACAGCCACTCATATGCACAACCACAATTTGCTTTATGTTTATGTATACAAGTGACTGTCCCTCGATGAGCTTGGTTGATGGCCCCATTATGGGGTGTCTGGACACTTAAACTGAAGGAGTGGGCAAAGAATTTCCCAGCTATCTTCTGGAGAATTCAGGACTCTGTTGTGTAACTGATAGCCCCTGACTCTGCTCTGACTGCACATTGTCCTCTGGCTCAGCTAGATTTAGATCTATGCTCCCTGTGTCTGGAAGGAAAAAGTGGAGAGTCTTCTGTCTCTTAGGTGGGAATCTCTTTGTTGCACTGTTTCTGCTTAGGGTTCGAGAGCTATGTATCACAGAAAAACCTAGGACCAGTGAGAAAAGGAACAAGATGTTCTGAGCAACTTCCTTAATTCCCAGATTGTACTTTAGACTTTTATTTACCAGGAAGCAGATGAAATTAAGAATGGACACCTGAAGCCTAAGGTATGTTAAAAAAGTGTTCTGAGTTAAAGGGAAATCGTTCTTTGGTACCCCCTTCAACCAGGGTATGCTTCCGAATTCTTCCTGGAATAAGAAAACTCATTGCACCCACAGCTAAACTGCCTGCTGGGCTGGAAAACAGTAACTCTAGCAACAACCCTGTCAGCGACAGCAACAATGACGACCAAAGAAACAACAATGTTGTAATGACATACACTTATTTTTTAAAAATCTTATGCAGATTTGGCTTCTGAGAACCTGTTTCCCCATTAGAATAACTCTGCCTCTTCCCCTTCTTTTGTCAGGCTGGCCTCTTATTGCCATGGCCACAGTGGACCTGAGCGAGCTGGAGGCTGATTACATGGAAGGGGTAGGGGGAAAGTTGTCCCCTTTTTTTTTTCCTCTTTACCCCTGATGGCTAGTGATTCCATAATGGGCATGGGGAGGCAGGAACTAATGAGGCAACAGATCAGGGGTGGGGTATTCAGGGGAAAAAAAAGAATAAAAACAAAATAAAGTCCACAAATAGTAGTTCTGAGGCACAAAGCTGAGAACTCTTCTCCCCCTTCCAGCCTATATCCCCTTGTACTCTTCTACTATTGAGTTTCTATTCCCACCCCCAGAAAATTTGCCGCTTTGCTTTCCCTCTCTTTTCTCGAAGTTATGTCCAGATATTACTACAGTCTTCAGGTTCCTGTGTTGGAGTCACTTCAGGAAAAATACCTATGATGCTGTTGTATATAATGTGTAGAAGTGTGTGTGTGTATGTGTAGCACTAGCAGATGGGAGGAAAGGTTTCATTTAGCTTGAGCTGAGGTTTAAAGAGAAACAAGATATTTAAAGAGATTTAAAGGAAACAAAGCAGAGGAAAGGAGAGAGTGCATTCCAGGCACAGGGTACAGATAATACAAAGCCCCAGGAACAGGTGATGGAGTGTTTTGCATGAATGAAGAACAGCAAGAAGAACAATTTGACTTCAAATGAAGAGAGGGAGTCAAGGTTGGGGAAGCTTTACATTCCAAATGTAGGAGTTTGTAGCTGAACTTAGAGGTAATGGGGAACAGCTGGAGTTTGAGTAGGGGAATGCCATATTTAGAAGGATACTTTAGGAAAATCATGTGTGGAGGATGGTTTAGAGAAGGGAAAGAGGTGAAGTAAGGAGTCTTTTATAATTGTCAAGGTGAGAGGTAGCGAGGGCCTGACCTAGGCTGTTGGGCAGCAGGTGGTGTGAAGGATGTGAGAGATGTTACGGAGGTATAATCAATACTCAGAAATTAATCATGGAGTTAGAGGGAGGAATTGAGGATGATACTAATGTGGAAAACCTGGTTGATTTGAAAGGCTTGTGGTATTCTTGACAGGAACATAGGAGTTAAAGACCTTAGCTTGAAAAGGCCAAAGTCCCCCATTCCATCCCAGGCCATTTCCAGTCATCCCGATCCATATCTGGCCACTGGACCCAAATGACTCTGGAGAAGAAAGTGAGGCTGGTGATTTTACACATTGCTCCCTCACTTAAATCCAGTTCACTTGCATGTTATGGCATGATCTCCCTGATGCCATGGTACTCTTCGAGAATGAAGGACAAACAGTAACAAAGGAGTTCCGAAGATGGGATGACTTTTGGGAAAAAAAAGAGTTCTGTTTTAGACATGCTATTTTCCTGCAACATATGTAAACACTTAAAAAATACTTAATTGTACTTGGAAAGCTCATTTAAAGATACTTGATTATGACTTCCTTTACAAATTTCTCTCTAATTTTATTTATTTTTAAAATTCAGATTTGCACATGTTGGGTTTTCTTCAGTCAGAATATACTTAATGTGTAGCCTTCTTTTATAAAAATCAGTGTTGATGACTTAGTTTTAGAGGGAGAAAAAGGAAAGTTTTGCAATAGCGCTCATTTTAGTAGAAATACCAATTGCCTGAAATAGAATAATGGCATGAAACTGGAATTCACTTTACTGTTTCAAGCTTTTAGGGAGACCAAAGATATCAGTCACTGTAGTAATTGTTGTCCTTTCTGGAATTATGAGAGCTCATCATCATTTGATTTCATGATCTCTTAACAGTGTTGCAATGACATGGACTTATTTTGAAAAATTCCCATGAATTGAACTCCTAGCAGTATGCAGGGATTTTGTGCTAATTGTGCTGGAAATAGGCATGGTTTATATGAAAATGTAAGAGTGTGTGTGTGTGTGTTGAAAAGATTTATATTTGGAGTCTAGGCAGCCTTAGTGCTCCATCTGTGGCTATCATCCTGATGGAAATTAATTTTATCTTAAAAGTTTATTGAGAATTTTGTGTCATTTTTTTGAGGAGAGTTGTTATGAAATGAGAGCTGGTAGTATGGTTTCCGTATAAAGGCAAAAGCAGAAATCTGTATTGGCAGAATAGTCTCTCTTGAAAAGAAAAATTCCCATATTACCCTAGCTAGTTGTCAAGTTTAAAAAACATTTCAAGAAGCTTACTGATTGAGCCAAAAAGAAATAATATACTTCCATTTTTTAGCTTTCTTTCAAGTTGGATAAGCTGTCAGTAACACCTTCTCAATTTGGTGAGATTTATGATCTCTATTCATAATTACAGAGAAACTAGATGGATGGATGTTAGTGCATAATTTGGAACTTTGGAAAAAAACTCTGAAAAAAAATTCGGAAGAATGTGAGGCAGCTTTGTGAGGTGGGAGTCTCTGTTTTGGTCTTCCCTGGCAAGGGAGGCTGGACTTTTTCATATTAGCTGGTTTCTTTGCTCTGAGCATCTTCCATGTAACCCTGTAAGTTGGGGCAGCAATCTCGTCTCTATGCTTTCCTGGGGGGATTTTTTGTCATGATTAACTGTGTTGCAGTAGAAAGTCCATTTGCTCTGAGATCAGAGGTCTTGGACAAATGATTTAATCTCTCTATTTCCTTTTCCTTATTTGTAAAGTGAAGGTGTTAGATTATGTGGCAACCAAGGTCTTCTAGCTCTAAATCTCTGATCCTTTGGATGTTATAAATGGATAAACATACCTTTTATATTTTATTTTAGAAGAAGGGGTATACAGAGGGTTTATTTTAATAAGTGTTTGGAATGTCATTAATATTGATTCCAAACATTATTAGACAGGATGTGCCTAGCAAGTATGTCAGGTAAGTCAGTTCAACCTCAGGAACCAAGTTGAATCCTTTCACAAATCTCTCAGCAACATTCTTTCTTCACTACCTCTTTTACTAGTGGGGTAGGATGTGTGAAGATAAAACAAGTATTAAAGACTTGAGTTCAAATTCCAATTGTACAATTTATTCAGCACAATTAATTCCGTCTTTTCTGGGCCTGTTCCTTGTCTATGCAGCACATGTTCCATATTTTCATAGGGGATCTTGATATTCCTAAAAAGAGGATCTATCCTAAGTTGAGAGGTCAAGGAAATCAGGCTATGGTCCTAAAATAAATAATATAATTAATAATAGAATACATTATATTACATTTTAATAATTAATTTTACTCTATTAATAGATTTATGAATATAAATATAGTAATGATTAAGTTAATATATAAATATAATATATAATATTATATTATATTATAATATAATAATATATTCCATTTCTGCTTGATTTCCATTGGAATCCATGTTTGTGGACAAATGAAACAGATCTGCTAAGCAGAGGTGTTATAAATATACTTACGCTGTCTAGGAATAAACAATACTCAGACAGTTTAAATTATATTTTACACTTTCATTCTTAATAAATGGGTACATCCCCTGAACAGAGTACAGGAGAGTACAAGGACTCAGACAAATGCCAACCCTGTTATTGACTCCCAATTCGAATCTCCCACCTGGCTCTTCATTGGCCAGATGCCACCCCCTGACTGCCTATGTCATGCCATCCCTGAAGGGCTCATTAAGCATGCTTACAAGCCTTTAACCTTTCCCCCATCAGAGACCTGGTCTCTGCTAGATCACAGCTCTGATTAGAACCAGTCACTTGACTTACAATCTACTATCACTATCTAGTGGAAACAAAACTCCTCCCACCATTTCTCACAAGAAGGAACTGCTTGCTCTTCCTTTAGCTTAGCATTCAGGAACAAGGCCAAGGCACATGGAATCTTGGGCTAAGAACACTAGGCTACTATGCATTCTAGCCCTGCTCTGCTACCACCTGATGTGGCACCTCGGGCAAGTCCATTTGCCACCGTTGGTTTTCATTGCCTTCTTAGTCAAATGAGGATGTTGGAGCAGATGTCCAAGTCTTAAGTTCCTTCCAGTTCTCAATTGTAAGATATGCATGGAGTAAGCTTCATTTCCAAGTATCACCAAGCTCTAGCTCAATGTTTCTCTCAACTATAAAGGACCCCTTTCCCAGTTTTAATTTAATATTCTGTGAGGTAGGACAGCATATGCCTTTGTTATTTACAGGCAGAGACTGTAGAATTTGAAGACTGCTTATGATTTCTACAAATTTTGTGACCCTTGAAATATTTTGTAATCCTGGCTTAATATTTATCATGCCTTTTGGCACTCTACAATATCTGAAGGATTTTGGCCTGATTTTGCCTTTTAGAAAGCATTTAAATAAAAATCCCCCCAAAATGTAATGTGTTATAGCAGAAATCTATATCTAGTGATCGATCTATCATGGATCTCAGAGTCAGAAGAACTAAGATATAGTCTGACTCCAGCCATTTACTACACAACCACAAGTCATTGACCATCTAGGTTTCCTCATTTGTAAAACAAGGATGATAATATCTGCTTTGTCTACCTCATAAGGTTCATGGGGAGATGAAATGAGGTTTTCATGAAAGCTCTTTAAAAACTCCAATTATAAGGTCCTATTAGAAATTAATCAATAATAATGATGTGGCTATGCATATTGGCATAGGTTAATTTTTTTAAAGGTAAAAAGAATGAACAGAACCAGGAGAGCATTGTATACAGTAACAGCAACATTGTGTGTGCAAAGGACAACTATGACTGACGTAGCTCTTCTCAGCAAGACAATTCAAAGAGACCCATGATGGAAAATGCTATCTACACCCAGAATAAAAACTGATGGAGTCTGAATGCAGATCGAAGCATACTATTTTCACTTTCTTTGTTTTTTTTCCATAGTTTTATCCTTTCGTTCTGTTTCTTCTCTCACAACGTGACAAAAATGAAAAAAAGTAAAAAGGATAGTGGGATTGCAAAACTTAGTTCCTGAGGGAGGAGGAAGGCAAGGATTTGGACTACCATTTAGACGCAAAGACAAAGGGACTGCCTTGCAAAACCCAAATATCTTTGTGGGTGAAAAAGACCTCATGGCCCTCAGCTATGAACCTGCTGTGCTCCATGATTTCAGAGTCTGTTTCATTGACTGCAAACTAATTTGTGTCGTTGTAGTATATAGCTATGTAGGCAGCCAGTACAGCTGTCTATTTATGGAATATATATCATTAATTCATATCATGAACAGAGTACAGGAGATGTGGATCACTGCATCTTTGCCAGAACAGGAGAAGCCTAGAGGCTTTAGGGCATATGGCCAGGGATGAATGGAACTGGGCCATTGTTAGAAGTAGACAGTCTGGTACAGGAAAGACAATCTCTATTAAGTATGTATGTCATGAAATACTTTGGAACTATGAGTGGTTCTGCCAGTGAAGCCAATGTTAAAAAGAAGTTCTTGACCTCTAACCCCATTAGCAGAGTTAATAGGAAATGCTAAAACCACAAATTATGATAAAAGCAGTTGTTTGGGGAAATATTTTGGGGTTGGATGATATACAATTAAATAGAGAAGGGAAGGGAAATTCATAGCAGTGGTTTGTACCTTTGGCCTTCCATATAACATAGTTTGAAAATCAATAGCTTGAGTCCCACTCTTTGGCTACCACTACTGGCACCATATCTCTCCCATATTTTTTATGTTCTCAGAAATAGAATGTTGATCTTAGTGTTCGAAAGTCTTAATCATATGATAAGAATCATAGATTCAGAAAACTGTGACCAAGCACAGGGATCTTTTCAATTTTACCAATACTTTTTAAAAAGAGTACAATGATAGTGTCTCTGAAAGCGGCTTTCAAATGTTCAAATTCTAAAACGTTTATTGCTTCTCTATGTTTTAAAAGTCATTTCCACCTCTTCCAGCAAAAAACTTGGAGAGGGGATATGTCAAATAACAGGACAATGAAAGGTCATTCAAGTTCCTCATTTGTTAAAAAAAAAATAGCACCTAGCTTCCAGGGTTATTATGAAGATCATAACAGATAATGTGTATAAGCACCTGGAAAACTTTAAAGCTATTATTATTTTAATTTGGAAGTGTGGACTTTTTGCACCACACTAAAAGTTATAAAGCAAAAGCATTTGCAAGCCTTAAAAAATATATCAAAATGTTTAATATTCATCAAAGATCTAACCCAAACATGAAAAAAATAAGATTATATTGTTCTATCATGTGCTACATAAAGCAAGTTTATTTTTCCCCCTGTAATTTTTTCAGTACAAAGTTCCAAAAATCAAGCTCTCACCAAGTAGAAATTTTAGAGTTTCATGCTCTGAAATAGTGGAGAAATATTAAAACAACTTTGACTACTTTTCAAAAGTGACTAGGGCCACTAAAATTGGTCAGCCTTTAATATTTATCTGGTGCTTTGCATGTAGTAGCATTTAATAAATACTTTTTCATCCCTTCATCTAGGCTAGTCTTTGGTGAAGTCCTCTTTATGGCATTGAGGTGACCTTAAGTTCTTCAAGGGTGTGCTGGTGGAACATGTTTGGCAAGTTCTACTACCAACTTAGAGAGACTTGGAGTGTGAGCCTGGGAGAGCCTGGGCATCCTAGGACCAGGCTGGCTCATTTTGTAAAGTCTGGTTCATTAGCAGGCAGTCACAGGAATATGATTATTTTAGCCATGCAATTCCTTTCCACCATATCTAAAGCTTAGAGGGGTTGTTTGCAATTTGCACAAGTTCCCACACAGGTGAAATCACAGATCTAAATATGGGCCTTAGAAGTAACTGACAATCAGTATATCACATTAATACAATCATGGAAGAGTGTGGTTTTATGATTCTCATTAGGTATAGCAGAAATGAGATATATATTGGATCCGAGGTAGGGAATACTTGATTCTTGATCCAGCAGTAAAGAGGCTTGTTTCAAGGTAAAATAAAACATTTCCTCCATCAGTTCTAAGCTTCATGCTGAAATGAGGTAGGCATTAGTGTTCCTGTTCTTATATCTGAGTCTATTAGGCCTATTGGAAATAGTACTGAGCCAGGAGTCAGGCATTCTTTGGTCTTGTTGGCCTCTTAACCTCTCGGTCTCAGGGTTTGCGACTAGTTGATTTTTGAGGTACCTTCAATTTCTAAAATTGATTATAGACTACAAGGTCTCATTTAGCACAAAGTTTAGAAGTTTTCACTTTCAGTCCTTTGCTTAATGGTTTTCTCTATTCCTTCTTACTCATGATGGCTACATTATAGATCTGTATTTATCATGATTCTTGAGTTTTATTTTAGCTTGATTAAAAGCTACTGATTTGTGATCTGATCTGTGATGGATTTGTGATTCTGGCCTCTTTTTGAAGCCCAATGAAGCTATTTTATTTCATATGAAAGGAATTTTGTTAGTTTTTAAGCCTACTTTCGGTTTTTCTTAATTTATACAACTAGTCTTGTATTTGCTTTGCTTTAGTGGGATTTTAGAAAATCAAAAGTTTGAGATTAAATTGTATGCAATAATTTTCAAATATACTCCTACAGGTTACAGAAACATGTGAAAATGCCAAAGCTGTCCAAGAAGATGATTTGGTTCAGGAAAAAATACTCTAGAATAAAAATAAATGATATAGAATAAATTATTTATGGCAAATATGCTATTCTCATAGCAAGGTAGCATAGATCCTAATTTGAAAAAGGACCTGTATTTTTTCATTGCAAATGCATCAGGTTCTTGTCTTGCTTCATTAAATCAGAAACTTTGCCCACAGTAATTAAAAAAAAATCCCACATCTTTGTCTTGCTCTGCAATGAGTGTGCCCACAGAAACTTTCCAGATGGAAATCTGTATAGCATATGTGGTGTTCGTAATGCGCTGCAAAAAGAGAATGTTCCTTAAGTTGCCATGTGGACCATTAGTATTTGATGCCTCATAACCATTCTTGTTGACACTACTGTTGGTTCATATTCATATATATTCTGTTCTTAAAAGAACTCAGGGTACATTTTTCTAAAAGCATTTACTTGAGCCAGGAGAAACTGAGCCTTTTCAATTTTCACATTATTTAGGACTTCAACGGTATGAGAGCAAGTTTAGAAAACAATTTTATTAGACAAATTATTTAGACAAATTATACACAGAAAGCTCTGCCACTTGTAACTGAGGCCTCCAAAAAGTGTTTTGTGTATTTGTATAATAGGCAACACATCAAAATAGGCCTATTTTTAAATATTGTACATGGTTAACAATTTGTTTATAACTATAATCACTGCAACATCTGGTATGTCCCTACATAGCTTTTTGTAAAGATTTCTTTTTCTTTTTTTTAAGTCAGATTTTTGAATGAAATCATGGATTTTACAAGGGAAGACAAGTTGTGCATGCACTTGGAGTCTTGCTGCCCTGGAAACAAAATGGTCTGTGCATGATAAGAAATCATTCTGCCCTACACAGTAGACAATATTTGAAGATTTAGTACAAAAACAGTGACAGTACAAGATGCTCCCCAGAACAGAATTACCATCAAAATAGAATATATCTGAAGAATATACTTTTAAATTTCTCCTAAAGCAATTCATGTTGGCTGATTCCTATATCAATCCTAGCCACGGAATGAATTGGATAAAATTAAATGTATGACTGCATTAAAAAAAAATGCAGGATTAAGTTACTTGCTTCCTACTTACCACATTTTAATTTAAGGATTACAAACTGAATGCTCATTCTACATTTCTAATAAGTAAGAATGTGACTTTCAAAGGGTCGTGCCCAAAGGGGCACTGATTTTTGCTATTGTCTTTCTATACACTTGGCACTAATGTAAAAGTTACTTAGCTCCTCTAAATAAAACTAAATTCCAAAAGGATTAAAATGAGAGCCTGGTCTGTTTTTTTTTTTTAAAGGATAATATATGACAGGAATTAAGGCCCTATCAATATTTTTCAAGGGCTCCCCTTTCTTCCTACTAACATAGCTATTGTATTGATTGGTCTACTGCTTTGGAAGAGAATTTATTAACCTTCAATGATCTATGTTTAAACTCTTATAGAGCTATATTAGCTGTCATGGATGTGGTTTAGCTAATAGCATTTTCCATTTATCTAATTAATTAAAAGCAAAATTATCAAGGTTAGCTTTATACACTTCTGAATAACAAATGCAAAACCTATTCAAATGAGTTACATCTAGGTGCAAACACTAATTGCCCTGGATGTCTTAATAAAAAAAAAAAAGTATAATATATGCTCAAGTTGGCAAACAATGCAAGTCAGAATCTCATGAAAGCAACCTGCCTTTTCTAACTGCAAAGACCACCTCACTGTACATCTTTCTCGTATACATTGCAACTTTTTTTTTAAAAACTAAAGCTTTATTAAATGAATTGTGATAGCAATGGCCACCATGTTATATATATATATACACATTATATAGGTGCATATATATGTATATATGAGATACTAATTTATTTAACACGACAGGTTTCTGCCACATGATAAAGTTTACTGTACATAAGAAAATTTTTTTTTAATACTGTACAATCACATAAAGGTCATATGCACTGTTGCAGTGCAAGAATAAATTTAACTGTAGTTTTTACTGGCATAGTGATGGCTTTTTGTAATCCTACAAAATTGCATTCTCATGTTATGTGGCCTGAATGGTCTTTTTTTTTTTTACACTGCAGGGGTTGCCTTTGGTCCACAGTTAAAGGACACGGAACAGAAGCAAAGCACTGGATGAATGCAGCAGAACAAATAGAAAAAGAATGAAATTATTGCAAGTTTATTTTTTTTTTTTTTTAGAAAAGAGAGACATTGTGGAGGGCTTTATATCAAAGTAATCCTGCATATACTTGTAGTATATTCAGTGCACATTTCCTATACTTGAAGTACAGTATATGAAAAGCATACTAATAGAATACTAGTGTCCTATATTTTGGGGGAACAAGGTGACTAAAGGGAAAAAAATGGAGGGAAATGGGTAGTAAGAAAGAGAGAGAAAGCGAGATGGTCAAGAGAAAGATCTAGAGCTGTTACTAATAATCCTGATTTTTTTTTAAAAAAAGTTACATCCATGTTAGTCCCACAATATTACAATTGCTCCTTGCAAAGGGAGTCCTAAAAAGAAATAGTGAAGAAGCTTTGCCTGGTGGTCATATGGAGGTACCTCGGTCTGGGTCATTACCAAGATTAAGCCCAAGAGTAGGAGTTGGTTGATAGGGGATTGATGACATTGTTTTAATGGGACTTCTGAAAAAGCCCCCATTAGGTGCCCTATGCCTGAAAGGCCCAGTTCGGTGGTCAGGCACGTTGCCAAATGAGAAACCCGAAGCAGCCTTAGCTGACAGTGTACGGCTAAGAGTCTGGATTTGCTCTGGGATAAAGGTTGTTGTGGTAATATGAGTGTTCCTGAAATCGCTGATTTGTTCCAGTGCTTGGCGAGTTGGCAATGTATCAATGTCCAGAGGGGTCAAATCAATTGATGAGGTGGAAAACTGTTTATGGGGACTGTCATCATCTGTGCACAAGCTATTGACACGTCTGTGGAGGTGTTCCAGGTCAATTTCCTTGTCATCCTGGGGATGAAAAAAGAAAGAAAGAAGATAGAACTTTCATTATCTCTGTTGTCCACTAAGTGGGAGCATCTATGGCTCAAAGAAAACAGTTCAGGGCATATTATGTGGAATTAACTGAATTTTAGTATTAACTTGCGGGTGTACAGTTCAGGTATGAATACTTTTAGCGAAACATTTCTCTGCAATTAATTCCACTAAGATGAACATACTGCACTTGTAATATTTTAGCATGTTAACTACAAAGATGTGGGAGTGACAGGTGATTATTGTACTGTAACAGGGTCAGTTGTAAGCAAAACTGTGAAGTAGGTATAATTGTCTTGTTTACCCCCTTTCCTTTTCTGCATCTTTATTCCAAAGGAGGGACCCTCATTCCTAGGTGTTTTGTGACCTTAAGATACCATTAGTTCTTCCTGTTATAGATGAAAGTGACATTAGAAATTAATTCACCAATTCAATTTCCAAGAGGTGTTATCCATTCTAGAAGTATTTGAATTTTAAAGAATGCCTAGAGATGGGAATGTTTGATTCAAAGAACTAAATTTCTGATAATCAAACTTATAGCACATGAGTTGAGATAATTTGGTGGCAAAAGAGCTACCATTTGAATCCTCCTCAAACCTCACAGTGTTAGGGACTGTTTATTCCATCTACTTATAGACACAGCCTTGCATAACAAGTTCTAAAACATTTATGACATCTTGATCTATTGGAAATGCAACTTCAGATAATAAAGGTGAAACCAGATTTTAATATGTACTTTGTATATGTACTGAGTATGTACTTGGAACTCTGTGTGGAAAATGCCTAAGGGAAAAAAAGATCCTTCTTTTCATCAATCAACCTTTCAACTAGGCCCGTATAGTAAAAACATATCAAAATGATTTTTTTAAAAAATAAAACATGATAGGGAAAATTGAGACTCCTCATGGGGGGGGGGTTCTCTATTGGCAGCCATGTAACAGAGCTCAGTTAAAATTCTCCCTATTGTGCTGTCTGTCATGGGCAGCTATTTTGATGTACATTATTATTTTTCCTCTTCCTTCCTCATTTCCAAATTCAATAAAATACCATATTAATGTAATGTTATTACTAAGATTTTAGGAGCCTGGGAAATACAATTTTATGGTCCCTACAGCAGCTAAAATGTAGTCATCTATCAAAAGACATAGTGATGCAAAAAATTTCCTATTACCTATAATAATTCAAAATACAAGGGGATTTGAGAAGTCCTTAATTTCCAGATTTTTAAAGAGAAGATGAAGTCTCAGCTGTGATGCTGCACTTATGTGCTATACTATTTTAAAACAATATTTTGTTAATTCACAACCCATTAATTCAGCTGTACTAACATTTCTTAGTTTAAGAAAATCCTTTCTTCATTAATAGCATAACTAGTTTTGTAGACTAAGTCATCAGGGGGCTATTAAAAAAATATTTGGAGAAAATCTGTTTTTGAGATCCCATAAGACTTCAGAAGGATATATTTAAATAAACAAAAATAAAATAAAAATTTAAATAAACTGTTATATAAACAGTTGCTATGTGAGTCATTAATCACTTTCATCAGTGCATTTAAGTCCTCTAAATACCCTTACAAAGTCATAGTTACTTCAAATGACTAAAAGTAATAAAACAATTCTGTGAAAATATTATACAAATCTCATATTTTAGTCAATCTGATATTTCTTTTCATTAATGACGTTTTAGTATATTTGGAAATTTGCTATAAAAAAGATGTTTTACTTTGACCTTAGAGGAAACAATTAAAATATTCAGCAATTTTCCTTCTCTCATTTAGTTTCTTCCTGCTACTGTATACATAAAAACAATATTTAGATGAAAGCAAGGATTTTTTTTGTTTTAAAAAGCACTGCATGCATCTTTATGTTTACTTGTAATTATTGACAAAACTAATCTGGCTCTTAAAATGGTCAATTATAACCATTGCAGGAAGGGGGAAAAGAATTCTAATTCCACAGTGTAAAGTTGGCAAAATGAACTAAGAAAAACAAAAGCTCATTTCCTGTAGGTCTATGTCCTAGAGAGGGGGATGCAGTAATTGGAAATAGTGTGTTTTCCCCTTCTACATCTTTGTGCTGAAAAAAATGCATATTATATTTCTTTAACATAGTAGTGGTGAGCGGGGGTGGGGTGGGTAGGTGTCAGTTTTTTTTTTTTTAGGAGTAAGAGATCTATTCACACATTGAACAATTCATTCAAATAAAAAGACACACATCCATCACTTGGTAAAAGCCTTCAAGAATTACGAGATTAAAGGCTACACTGAGCTTGGGAGAATTTCAAAGTTCACTTATAGTACATGGGATTTGCAATATTTAGGATACTGTAGTATCCTTTCTATTTTCTTTGACTGCCCTAAGACAGAAAGTTGAATTTTGGGTACCAACTTTACTTTTGTAAATTTATTTTTTTGTGATTTATAAAATGTTTTATTTATTTATTTTTTCAAATTGACCTTGTGAGTTATGTATTGCAAATATTCTAATCTCTATTTTGCTTTTTTTCACTACTTTTCATGTTTTATTATTTAATATTTTTTGTTTTCAACACTGATTTCCACAAGATTTTGAGTTACAAATTTTTTCCCTATTTCTACCCTCCCCCCCCACTCCAAGATGGCATATATTCTGCTT
>CM053623.1:289924315-289941231 GCA_028646595.1 Phalanger gymnotis | reverse complement strand
CCCCTCTTCCCTCCCCACCCACCCTCCCTAAGAAGGCAAGCAATTCAACATAGGTCACACATTTTTCAATAGGCAAAACACTTCCACAATAATCATGTTGTGAAAGACTAACTATATTTCCCTCCATCTTATCCTGCCCCCCTTTATTCAATTATCTCCCTTGACCCTGTCCCTTTTCAAAAGTATTTGCTTTTGATTACCTCCTCCTCCGATTTGCCCTCTTTTTTATTATCCCCTATCCCTTATCCCCTTCCCCCTACTTTCCTGTTGGGTAAGATAGCCAACTGAGTGTGTATGTTGTTCCCTCTACTTTTGTAAATTTAATTCAGTGTCTTCTAAGTAAGAAGACATTGTCACTAAATAATTCCCCTACCACCAACTCTACTCTAATGAGCCAGTCTTCAGGATTCTTCTTCTGGCAAATCTTAGACAATGCCACAAAGATGGAATGCTTGTCCTAGGACATAAAATCTCTGTGGTAAGATGAAGCTTTCAAGCCAATACCTCTTTTGAAGGGACCCGGGAGCCTTTCCTCTTGTTCCACCAGGTCTCCAGCATTGCTATGAAGCAGGACAGGACAATCCCTGCTGCCAGAATGCAGAAGACTCCTGCAAAGCTCTTTATGTCCAGGGCACTGCCTTTCTGTTTAGTGTCCACAGAAGAGTACAGGTCACACTGACCATTCTTTGGCCACCACTTATGTTTCAGTATATCCATATCTCCATTCTGTTGAAGTTCTAGGATTCTTGGGAGGGAAAAGATCAAAACAATTAGAACAGAGACAAGTGTTGGGATATATAGGCATAGAAAATCCCCACTGTTGAACACCCTATAAAGTATAGTGTCTGTCAAAGGGAAACCAAGTCACAGAGAGAATGGTAGGTAATGAGAAACTCCATTTTTGTAATTCAACAGATAGAGTCTATACAACAAGGTGTCTTTTTTTTTCCACGAGTTTGTGTGTGCTTGCAGGCGTATGTTCTATAATTTATAATATTTCCCTTGGGGTAGCTACAATGTGTTTTTACAATTACATTTCCAAGGCAGTATTTTTTGTGTGGTTTCATGCTGCTACACAGTTCTATGGTCTTTGAAACAAAATGATGCTCTGGATTCTAATGCTTTTATAAGGAACATTTTGCTGCTTACAGCAAGATGCTGGCACGCCATCATGCAGCATATGGTACATACAAAGAAATTCAATTAAAAAGGCTTCTATTATTTAACACGATGTGGGAGAAAGCCCTGGGATAATTTTGAAGTTGATAAAATACATCGTTTCTGGTTTTGCACACAACTGGTCTGCTTTCCTTTTTAATGCCAAAGGGGGAAATACATCTTACCTAGAAGAACAAAAAGCAAAGTTACTGAGAAGCTACCAGGGAATAAGTACAAATAAGAAATACCTTGCTTTTCATCGTCAGCTTGCAACTGTCAGCAATAGCTGCTTTTCGTTGGGCTTTTTGGTAGAGATTAAACTCCAAATTTAACATAGTAGTAACTTAGAATAGAAGTAATTTAAAACTAACGGTGCTAGCTTGATTTTCAACAGAAATAAGCCTACCTCAAAAGAGCAAATTACTTACTTTTCAGAGGTTTATCACCTCTTTTATGTTATTCTCACAACTGGAAGAAGAGACTAAAGTCAAAAATAAGAGAGTTTATGTGTAGAGAGTTTATGTGTGTGAGAATACTCAAGTATGGGGTCAGCTCTAGGCAAAGTTGTAAGGTGGGGCTATGCTGTTTATGGTGCATCTGTGTTCTGTGCTCTGTGTCCCTAGGCCCATTCTCTCCTACTGCATACTCTTCCCAGCCCCACCCCCCCCTACTCTGGCACCTTGTCTATGCTCCCCTTCCAGAAAGTACCACAAGTAATCTGGATCTGTTCTGAGCCCCTCCCTCCCACCAAGATTTCTGTGTCTGCCCCAAGGGCATAAACTAGTGTAACTGAATAATTTATATAGCACTGTGATATGACAGAATCCTTCACAATAACCCTGTGAAGTAGCTAATGCCAAGTTTTGTTATCTTTGTTTGACAGATGAGGGAAATCAGACTCAGAGGATTTAATTGGATTTGAAGCTGGCTCTTTTCAACTTCAAATCCAGTATTCTCTCTCTGTGATGGTACCTCTACCTGCCCCCAGAAGGAAGTGTCTGGTAGCATATGGGACCCAAATCTTCTTCCACTATAACATGACAAGTCCTATGACAAACACAGGCCTTGAATTCAGATCCTGTCAGTTAGCTATTTCATGAAGCTGGCTGTGTGTATACATAAACATACATAAATACTTCATCATGCATATATACAATATATACACATAGTTCTACTTTAAGGATCTGTGATTTTACTGGAAAATATATTCCCCACCATTACAAATTGTAAACCCTATGTGGCTTGATTGAATGTGGCTAACTAAAAGCTGCTATTCCCCTCCCTGCCCTCCACTCCCAAAATAATGATCACTCTGTGGCCAAAAGCCTCTCTGATGGCCTGGTATATCTTTTACTCACTCTTCCATTCTTACTTTCTGAATTGGGACTTTGTGTTAGTGCCAGGCCCCATTTCCAGAGGGAATGTCTGGACTTGGTTTGGTTTTGATTTTTTTAAAAAATTTTCTGGAGTCCTCTTGCTGCTTTCTCCAGGTACTGATCCAGGATCAGTACCTGGAGATCAAGGATTTCCTGGGGTGGCTTAGTCCCCGGCGTTGTAAACTTTAATGTGCTGAAAGCAGTCTGCTCTACGGTCAAGTCTGATCAGTGCCCCGGCTGTTCAGTTGTCAGGCTTGAAAGTCTTTTTCACTCGAGGATGGCTTGGGAAAGCTTATGATGCTCTATGAGTATGATTTGAGAGTTCCAGGGATATCTACTACGAGATATGAAAGTATAGGTAGAATTTAATGAAAGATATTAGAGCTGAAATAGATACAAGTAATCAACCATTATTAAACTGACCCTCCCTACTCCCTTTTTTCTTGCATACTCTGACCACAATTTCATTCTACTCCTTCTATTGCTCTAGCCTCCAATTTAGAGGTGCAGAGACCATGCCCAGGAGGAACTTAGCCACTCAACTCTGTACTCTTTTAGATCCTGTGTCCTTATCTAGGTAAAGTGGTAGACAGAGTGCCTGCCTGGAGTCAGGAAGTCCTGAGTTCAAATCCAGCCTCAGACACTAGCTGTTATTACTCTGAGCAAGTCACATATCCTTTCTGTCTTTCAATTTCCTCAACTGTAAGGTGAGAAGAATAGCCCTTACCTTGCAGGGTTGTCATGAGGAACAAATGAAATAATATTTGGGAAAAGTGCTTAGCACAGTACCTGCTATATAAATGCTTATTCCTTTATTTTCTGGGCCTTGGGCCATTTTCTGCATTGCCATCGTGCCCTTCCATCGGCTTTCTATCTTTTTCCCTAAGAACTAGAAATCAACCACTACCATTGCCTCTGAAAAAGTTGTATCAGCAGACTGCTCTAGTGTGACACTCAACATCCCTCTGATCTACTAGAACAAAATAGCCTTGCCTGATCACTCCTCCTTTATATGGGCTCCTTCCCCTCATTATAATATAGGTTCCTGGAGGGCAGGGACAGGGTGGCATTACTTTTGTATTTGTATCCAGATAGTAAGCCCTCATTAAATACTTTTTTCCATTCATTCATTCCATTCTCTGGTCCCCTGATCAGCATAACCTCTTTACATAAAGTCCACCCTTATCTTCATCATGCCCTGCCCCAGAGAAACTCATAACCTCATCATCATGGAGATTGATTCAGCTTGGCTACTCTCGTCAATATTTACCTCAGTTGCTTCTGCCTCCCTTATTAGAGGGCTGAGCCAAACCTCCTCCCATAGTCTCCTCAAGAACTCGGCCAGCTTTCCATTTGTCACCAGTTGTTGTGCTTGCTTTGACTCTATCATCTTTCTCATGCCCCTGTCCTAGGATACTCTCTAGTATTCCCTTACCCCTTCACTTTGTAGCATCATTTTCTGTGTTGTCTTTCTCCCTTATATTGTAAGTTCCTTGAGGCCAGGGACTATTTTTTTCTCATTTGTATGCCTGGAGCATAGCAAAGTGCCTGGCATGCATTAGGCACTTAATAAATGTTTATTGTATTATATGCTACATATTCTGACCCCTCCTCTTCAAAATGCTCTGTCAGGCTCATGGTATAAGAAGATTTAAAAAAAAAATTGCAAGATCACTCAGCTGCTTTGTAAGGATAGAGCTGAGACTCGAATCCAGGACTTTCTAATTCCAAGCCCGGGGAGTATTTATCTCTGTTTCTCCCTCAGGAGGAAGTATTTTACCCCCACCCCCCTCCAAGATATATGTATACATTTTAACAAAGGGTCTTTAACCCAAAGAAAAAAAAACTGATGTAGGAATTTTTGGTAGTATATAGATCTTTGTCTAGTTCTGCCCCTTTATTCAAAGGACACCTATTGTAGATTACACCAACTAGTACATATTCCCCAACTCAGCCCCAAAGTGGTGTCTCCAGCTTCCCCTTTCTTGTGTCCTGTTAGCCCCTTCATGATCCCTGGTATGTACCGTGTACTCACACCATTCCATTTTTATTTATTCTCAGGAAAGGATATGATACACATTCACATGAAACTTCCATTGTTTCTTTTCTTTTCTTTTTTTTTTTTAAAGCCAACTGGGGTTAAGTGACTTGTCCAGGGTCATACAGTTAGTGACTGAGGCTACATTTGAACTCAGGTCCTCCTAACTCCAAGGCCTATACTCTATCCTCTCTGCCACCTAGCTGCCCCTTTCCATTGTTTCTAAGACAGGGGATCTTCTCTGTCTGGGGATGTTTTTATTTTAATGGGGAACAGAAACCTTTAAGCAAAGGAATGAATATAAGTTTGGAACTTAAAGCACAAGAAGGCAGATGGTGAAGGGTATTTATTTATTTACTTTTGCCTAGAGAGGTTTTTCTAGAGACCTTGAAACCGAACCCCCCTGATGTTCCCTAAATCCCAGTTTGGATGATGAGTCAGTGGCAGGAGTCACCACTTTGGACCATGGAGAAGATTTTGACTTCAACAAAATCTAATTGCTAGAGATTTAAGGACGCCATGGGACAACTTTGCCTCAGGGCATGGAAATGTAGGCAACCAACTACACTTGACTTTTAGCTTTTGGAAACAATGGACTTTAGGCTCTAGTTAGTAAGAATAATTAAATAAGTGGTTCGCCCTCTCAACACAGGTAGACTTGTGGGGTTTCTATCTCTCATTGATAGCAATGCCCTGGGTTTTTTTTTTTTCCTTTGACATAGCCTTTTGCCCTGGGTGTTGCCTACCATATCAACTGAATTATCTTAATAAGGTGATTTGTGGGTATGAAGGTTTGCCCTGGCTCTGTCAACATTCTTTTTTTTTTTTTAATTTATTTATTTACTTTTAGTTTCAACATCCACTTCCATAAGCTTTTGAGTTTTAAATTTTCTCCTCGTCCCTCCCCTCCCCTCTCCCCAAGATGGCATGCAATCTGATATAGGCTCTACTTATACATTCATATTAAACATATTTTCACATTAGTCATGTTGTAAAAGAGAATCAGAATCAAAATCAATGGGAGGAACCATGAGAAAGAAGAAACAAAACATCAAAAAAAAAAAAAAGAGAATAAAAAATATGCTTTGATCTGCATTCAGACTCCATAGTTCTTTCTCTGGATGTGGACAGCATTTTCCATCATGATGCCAACATTCCTAAGCTACACATGGAGTTGGGGTGGGTGTATGGGAATAAGTAAGTCTTCTTTAGAAGGGCTCAGTGTGGTACAATAGAAGGAATACTAATTCTGAAGTCCTACTTCCGGTGTGATCTCCTTTGCCTTCCCTGGACTTCCTTTCTTTATCTCTGAACTAGGGGGTTTGACCTAAATGACTCCTGAGCTGCTTGCAGTTTATCGATGAAGTTATTATTCTTATATTCTGCACCTCCATCCTGATGGGGGCACCTCCCCGCTCTGTAACCTCAGACACTCTACTGAAAAACCTCCAATTACACAAATACCTTCTTTAGGGGTCAGGTCAAGGTAGTTTGTCTTAAACAGCAGTTTGGTTCCTGCGGGAGAATTGTATGCTTGTGAAACTTTTTACTCAGTGTCGGACCTAGGCAGGATGCAGAAGTTTCGAATTGGCATTATGAACGTAATTGCTTTTAAATAGCGATTGTAAATGAAGCGAAGGAAAAGCCTTGCTCCTAAAGGTATAGATAACATGTGCAAGACTGGGACATAGGGAAATTCTCCTTGTATGCACAGATAGGCTTTTGACAAAGCAGAATCCTTCTCTAATTCTGATTTTTCAATTGGCCCAGCATGTCAAGTTGACACCAGATGGGAAAGTAGTAAATTGTCATCAGAGAAAAGCCCACAAGATGGCAGTGTTTCCTAGCAGAAGAAAAGTGTCTTCTAGTCATGCACTGCAGCTATAATTGGCCTCTGGGTGGCACAGTAAGCATGTATTTTTATCACCACAGTCTAATATTCTGCTTTGTTTCTTGTGTTCTAATACATTGATCAAATGATTTTCTTGAAAGGAAGACTTATAGTATGCCTACTTCTTTCTTTGAAGAGGATACCAAAGAATGTACTTAACGATGAACAGTAATGTTCTCTTTGGCTAGGGAAAAACTGAACTTCTCGACAAGGAACGTGATATATTTCAGAACTGAGAAGCTGTTGCTGCTGTTTCTCCTCCATGTGTGTGTGCATGTGTGTGCGTGTGTGTGTGTGTGTGTGTGCTTTTAAAAGTATTACTTTTATTTACACTTTTGGTTTTTATAACAATAGATGTTATTAAAACATTATATTTTGGAATATATCCTTCTTTCCCCTATCCAGAGGGCTACTCCTGATAACAAGAACTAAAAAAGGCTGTGTGTGTGTGTGTGTGTGGGGAGGGACACTTTAGCAAAACTAACCAAATCTTACAGTATGTTTGATATACCACATCTGCAGTCCCCTTCTTTTGCAAAGAAGGAAGGTAAGTTTATTTGGTCAATTTGAATTTTCTTGTTTCTTTGACAAGTGCTAGATTATTTCACTAAAGCAATGGATCTGACAAGAAATAAATATTCTATAAATATCCAACTTTAATTAGAATAAATGATAGATCATCATAAAATGGAAAGGATGTTGGTGGCTTTGCTACTTAATACTTATTTTTTCTGGTGCAAATAACTTACCCCATATTGGCCTTAGTTCCACCATCTGTAAAATGTGGGTGTTGGACTCCCCTGATTACATGAAACTTTTCCTGATACCCGGTCATCTGAATGCTTCTTCCCCTTGTATTTACTTTTTTTTATTTGCATATATGTTTATATATGTTCCATGCTGTCCCTCATGATAGAATCTAAACTTCTTGTGGGCAAAGATTGTTTTATATTTGTCTTTGTGTTCCCAGCCTAGTGCATTGCCTGGCATACAGTAGGTGCCCAATAAATGTTCATCAAATTGAATCAAATACACTTATACTCCCTTTATGCTCCTTTAAAAAATAAATGACAAAAAAGCCTATAACCGAGGATTTATCAGTTGCTTTTCACCTCAATCAAGTGGACAGTTTCTTGAGTTTTATGCTTTACTTAATGTGGAGAATCTTTTTACCTTCTGCTCACTTAAAAACACAGTGGTGGAAGATTGAAATATGTTTAAATGTTTGGTTGACAGAGCAACAGAAAGAAAGCCATTTACTTTCTGATTGAACTCTTCTAGTGTGTTTGTGTTCCCTGGACCATTTGCTAGGGAGGTGACCTTAAAGCTGAGAAAATGAAGAATTGGTTTATTTCAGTACTTGCCCCACAAGTTCATCAGTCACTTCATGCATTCATGAATGTTTTGAAAACAAGCAGTTTAATAACTAATCATTTCTATGCAGCCTAAAAGCAGTATAGCTTGAATTGTGGATAAGGCTACAAGCCTAGGCCAGGGGTAGGGAACAAAACTAATTTGGATTCAGTCAAAAGGCCACACTTAAGGATCTAGAAAGGCTACATGTGGCCACAAGGCTAAAGGTTCCCCACCCCTAGCCTAGGCTATAAAAGGATGAGGGAAAAATGGTTCTCCTCTCCATACTGGTTAGCATGCGCTGTCTTTTCTTTCTCATGCTCTTAAATTGAAGGAAGGCTTGTGGAAGTAGAGAGAGTTCTGGACTTGAAGTAGGATGGTCTGAGTCCCAATTCCAGCTCTGCTATTTGTGTGACTTGCAGTCAATTATTGAACCTTTTTGAGCCTTAGTTTCCTCATCTGTATACTGGAAAAGATTCAATTCAACTGGTCAACTAGTTTTTACAAAGCACCTGTTATGTATGTCAGACATTTTGCCACACGCCAGGGAAACGAAGAAATGCAAAAAGCAGTCCCTGTTCCGAAGGAGTTCACAGTCTCATGAGGAAGAAAATATGCAAACAGCAATGCACGAATTAGATGTAGACAGGGAAAATTGGGAGTAATCTCAGAGGGAAGGTGCTAAGATTAAGTGGGAATGAAAGGCTTCTGATAGAAGGTGGGGCTTTAGCTGAAACTTGAAGGAAGTTGAGGCTGCTAAGAGGCAGAGATGAGGAGAGAGAGCATTCCAGGCATGGGGGAACCTGGTGAAAATGATCAGCGTGTCATGTCAATTTCAAAGATGGATGTTCAAGATCCAAAAAGTATGTGGAGGGGAGTAAAGTATAAAAAGACAGGAAAGATAGGAAGGGGCCAGTTAATGAAGGACTTTCAGAGCAAATAGAGGATTTCTTTTTTAACCTGGAGGCGACAGGGGGCCACTGGAACTTAGTGAATGGGTGTGTGTGTGTGTGTGTGTGTGTGTGTGTGTGTGTGTGTGTGTGTGTGAGAGAGAGAGAGAGAGAGAGAGAGAGAGAGAGAGAGAGAGAGGAGGGTGGAGGGGGAAGGGAAGGATTTAGACCTGAAAGATTGATTTGACAACTGGATGGAAGAAGGACTGGAGTGGAGAGAGAAACTTGAGTCAGAGAGACCAACTAGTAGACTATTTTGGTACTTTAGGTGTAAGTTGATGAGGGCCTGAACCAGGGTAATTACAGCATTAAAGGAAAGAAACATATGAGAGATGTCATCAAGGGAGAAATACATAATTTGACCACTTGGACCAAGTGGATATGGGAAGAGAGAGGGAGAGGAGTTGAGCTGACCATGACCACTTAGGTTGCCAGCCTGGGTGACTGGGAGGATGGCAGTACCTTTGACAATAACAGGGAAGTTAGGAAGAATGGAGGCTTGGAGGGAGAGGAAATGATTGCTAATCATGTTGTAGGCAAGATACTCTGCCAACTGCTAGGCTTACAAAGAGAAGGTAAGGAAACTAGTATTTATGAACAACTTATATGGACCAGGTATTGTATTTAGAGCTTTATAAATATTCTCTTTTGATCTGCACAACAACCCTGCAAGGTAGCTCTATTTAATAGTAATAATATTCTCATTTTACAGATGAGGAAACTAAGGCACAGAGAGGGAAAGTAATTTGTGGAGGGTTTCAATCCAAACTCTGTCATCTATGTATAACTAGATGATGACAAATCATTTAACCTTTCTGGGCCAGTTTATTCATCTGTCAAATGAGGAGAATAAACTAGTTGACTAAATTTATTGACATTAAAATATGTATGTTTCTAAAAAGTAGTATTTTTTAAAAAACATCCCTTGTTGTTTGTGTCCCCTGCTGCTATGCTGGATGACTACCTACCTGACACTGCCCACCTAGGCTGGCTTTGTTTTGAGTTGCCAAATGATTAATTTCCAGGAAGTAACCCCAACCTTCACTTTATTTAGTTCACTTTAAATTGCTCCTATCAAATGGAAGGTAATACTTTTTATATTTTAAATATAAACTAAAAAATAAAACATTTAAATCATTCAGTTAACATGGCAACTTTCTCACAGGATAATAATGAAGGAGAAGTGAGAAGGAAATAAAATATCTGTGATTCTTAATGTTTATATCCTAGAGTATCTCCTAAGATTCTTAAGAGATGATTCCATATCTTCAAAACCTAACTAATTTAAATTTGCTTGATATTTTTCTGTCTTGAAAAAGGTTGATAACTATACGATATAACAGATAATTTCTGAATATGAATCAGTAAAAATCCAATTAATCTGCTAGTGCCCTCCATTTAAATGTCACCCCCCCCATATCTGATCTGTTGCCAAGGCTTTTCAATTTCACCTTTGTGACATTTCTCAAATATGCCCCCTTCTCTCCTCTGACCCTGCCACCCTCGGGTACACATCCTCATTATATCCAACCTGGACTATTGCAATAGCCTGCTAATGGGTCTGCCTGCCTTGTCTCTCTCCCACTCAGTCTATTCTCCACTAAGCCACTAAAGTGAGTTTCCTAAAGCATAGATCTGACCATGTCATCCCCCTACTCAATTAAATTCTAATGGCTCCCTATTGCCTCCAGGATCAAAACAACATCCTCTGTTTGCATGCATAGCCCTTTATTACCCAGTCTTCCCAATCTTCCAGTCCTCTTAAATCTTACTCTCTTCCACCACATACTCTTTGATCTAGTGATACTGGCATCCTTACTGTGCTGGAAATTTTTTTCTGGCTGTCCCCTGTACCTGAAATGCCCTCCCTCTTCATCTCCATCTCCTGATTTCCCTGGCTTCCTTCCAAATAAATCCCATAAAGTTTCAACTAAAATCCCATCTTCTTCAGGAAGTATTTCTCAACCCTTCTTAATTCTAGTGCTGACACTGTCACTTTTATGTATTTCTTCTTTATCCTTTATACAACTTGTTTGCACATGTGTTTTTCCTGTTGTCTTCTCCCATTAGATTTTGAACTCCTTGAAGTCAGACTATCTTCTTTCTCTCCTCTCTCTCTCCCTGTCCCCCTCCCCCTCCCTCCTTCTTTCCTTCCTTTCTTGCAGCTAATAATAGATTGAGGACAGATGTGAACTCAAATTTTCCTGAGTCTTAGGCCAGTACCCCCATTTACTATACCAGTGGTGTCAGTCAAATAGAAATAGAGCCCTTAAACCATAGTAAAGATGCTTGCAGGCCATATATTGACTTAAAATCCCATAAATGAACTTTTATATCATATTTTTATTTATTTTGTTAACTATTTCCCAATTACATTTTAATCTGCATTGTCTATACTGTGGAGTTGTGGCTAGCTGGTGGTGTTTGACCCCTCTGACCTACACTATATTTCTTCATTCTAGAGGGGCTTTGCTATTCATATAGGCTATCGAATGACAAATGTACTCTTTACATATTTGAAAATAAGTAACTGGGGTTCCCCTCTCCCATTTCCAAGTCTTCCTTGGTTTTCAAGGTCCCCTTCCTCTGGATGGGATGTGGTTTGCCAAGGTGCTGCTCAAAAACGTGAAACCCAAGATTGAATACAATGCTGTGGTTGTGGCTTGAGTAACACAGTCATGTTTCTGGCCAAACACATTCCACCAATGTGGATGCAGTCTAAGATCAAGTAAACCATTTTGGGTAGCCACACTATTAATTAATGCACATCGAGTTACTACTGAAAAATCCTCCATCCCCTTCCCTCAACAAGTCTTTGACCTAAGAACTGTTTTCTAGCTTAATTTTCTCTATCCTGGACTTGTAAAGTTTATTTCTCTAAACTCATCATTTTATATTTCTTCCTATGTCATCTATTTTCCATAGTTTTGACACAGCGTAAGATTGTGACATTTATCTAAAATACCAAATTTCCAAATGAACTTTAAAACCTCTGAAAAAAAGTGTATAGAATATGAGGTTAGCTTATATCTCCCTTCTTTCTAAGCTTGCATTTTATTAATTGAAAGTCTGCTAAGTCCCTTTTCTCTTGGGTAACTGAAACTCTATTGTATACACTTACAAATACTATGGTATCAGCAACACATTCAGACCTCCCCAGAGAACCATATGAATATCACATGAGTTCATTAATTTCTGTGCTATTACAGTAAACAGAAAATGAATTCATTACTATGAGACACTTAGGGGGCATTACAGATGTTATCAAAACAAAGATGTGTGTTCAAAACAGGGAAATAGTATTTCAAAAATATATTACTCACTTTAAATCAACATTGCAATTCATTTGCTGTCTTTATTACATGATGATTTTCTAGTTGTCCAGGTAAACTAGCCCTAGAGTTTAACAGGAGTACATAAGAGCATGATCTCGATTAAATAACATGTCCTGAACCCCAGTTCCACATCATGCCTACTGGACATTTCCAATTGGACATCCTATAAAGACAACTCAAACTCAGCATGTCCAATACAGAATCCATGATCATTTCTCCAACACATCCCTCTTCCAGACTTCCCTGTTTCTGCCAGAAGCACATTCATTCTTATAACCTTCCAGGTTCACAGTGTCAACTCATAACCTTTTACCAATCAGTTATCATATTTTACTGTTTATAAATTTACAGCATTGCTTAGAATCAGGGGTGGGGAAGCTGTGGCCTCAAAGCCACACGTGGCCCTCTGACTGAATCCAAACTTCACAGAACAAATCCCCTTAATAAAAGGCCACTTTAGATCCACCCTCCTATCATGGCTCAAATAACTACCACCCTAATTCAGGCCTTGATCACATTTTCACCTGAACTATTGCAATGACCTCCTAATTGGTTTCTTTGCCTCACCATAAAGCTGCCAAGGTGATTTTTCTGAAAGGCACACCTGCACCGTGAATTGAATAACCTTATTGAATAATCTACAGTTGTTCCTTATTGCCTCTAGAATAAAATATACATCTCATTGTTTACCTTTTAAATCTTTTAGTCCCAACCTACCACTCCAACTTTATCATATGGTACTTCTTTTCTTGCACTATATGGTTTAGGCAAACTGGCTTTTTTGCTATTCTTTACACATAGCACTTCATCTCCTATCTCCGTGATTTAGCAATGGCTTTTGCCTGTGCCTGGAATGAGCTTGTGCCTCACCTCCATATTGTTAAATTCTTTATTTCCTTTAAGACTCAAGGATTACTTTCCATATGTAGCCTTTCCTGATGTCCTCCAAATATTCCCTCCATAAACTACCTTGAATTTATTTTGTATTCATTCTGTTTATCTTTACATATCGGTTTGTTGTGGTCTTTCTTCTCTCTGACCAATTGAATGTAAACTCCTTGAGGGCCGGGACTTTTTCATTTTCTTCTTTTTACCTTCAGTACCTAATATGGTGCCTTTCACACAAGAGACACTTAATAAATGGTTGTTTGCTATTTATTGCAAAATGTGAATTACCTTTCAAACAATTTCATATATATATAGGGACATAAGATCATAGATAATAGTAATATTAATATGGTGCTTTAAGGTTTTCTAACATCAATGCTGCTTGCAGCTGCTGCAGAGGTGTAAAGCCAATAACATCAGCACACAGGAGGGCAGCTAGCACAGGTTCTTTGATCTGCTTTTCTAAGGAAAGCGACTTTAAGGGGTTTATAATCTTACTTTAATTAAATATACATATGTCATTCACTTAGTTCAAAGGAAAAAGCCAGTACCCTGAAATTCAGAGAACATACAAACAGAAATTACAAGCATACATTATATAAACAGAGCAAATAAACATGAACCAGTAGATAGGCTTCTAATAGTCTAACTATAGCAAGATATACAGTTACCAGGGAGAGAAGCATCAACATCTGGGTTTTCAAAGCCAAGGGGGCTCTTGACAGCTACCCAGAGTCTCATCTGGCCAAATCACCAACACACTTCCAATGAGTGAAACCCCCTAAAGCAAAATGCCAACCTCGGAGCTCATATATCCTTTTCAGGGTCAGAGGGCATCACAACCATGTGACTCAAACCCATGTGAACTAGGCTTCTTGTTTCCTAAGCAGGTCATCAAAGACTCTTGATTCAATTAAAGAAACAAAGGCAAGACTCATCAAAGGCACCTGATTACCTCAGTGCTGAGAAGCACTCAAACAAAAAACAGCAAAAAGTTCCACTTTGCAGGCCATTACATCAGGCAAGACTCAAAAGTTCTTGATTACCTTACCACTCCAAAAGAGAAAACAGTAAAAAAAAAAAAAAGTCCCACCCTTCTTAACTTAACAAAGCACTTTATGTTATCTGGTCCTCACAATAACTCTAGGTGTTTTTTTTTTTATTTCTATTTTATCAATGAGGAAAGTGAGGCTTGGAGAGGTTAAGTAACTTACCCAGGGCCACATAGCAACTCAGTATCTGAGGCAGGATTTGCACCCTAGTCTTTCTGACTTCAGGTCCAGAGCTCTATCCACTATACCACCAGGTGCCAGATCTAGAGCTGAAAGGAATCTTAGAGGCCATCTTATCCAATGCCTCCATTTTACAGATGGAGAAACTAAGACCCAGAGAGATCATATTTCCATTTAATTCAAGGACATACAATTTCATTGGGGTGAGCACTATTCCTGCCAGTAGATATCTAGTCGTCTCTTTGATTTAATAGATGGTCTCTAAAGAACCACTCTGGCCAAAACATTCCTTAATCTTTGGGCAGTCAGAAAATTAACTATTCTGAGGCTTGGGAGGCTGGTCCTCATGCAGCAGGTATGCAGCATTGGACACTGTAGGTATGATACACGGGGCCTATCCACTGAAGCCTTTCCAACTAGATGGGACTCACCAGCGCCTATGCTCTGCTGGTACAACCTCTGGAGATTCCAGTCCCCTTTGTATCATGATGAAACAGGAGAGGGACTTTAATGAAGGTTTTTGTAGACACATTTCTACATATAATTTAGAAGACATATTTATGAACCTCTTGAAATACAATACTGAATGCTCTCCTCTGAGCATTTTGAGGAAGTAGATGAATCTTGTTAGAAAATACTGTAACCGCTCCCAATCATTCAAGTCACATCTCTCTGTCCTTCCCTGTCTCTCTTTCTCTCTATCATTTTCAAGAAAGCTATGGTATTGTCCTGCCCTGAGTGGGTGTGTAAAATCTTTTTCATCCACTCAGAAGTGGTTCCTTGAAAAATCAGATGAGAAGCAATATGGATCTCAAGACTTGTAGTGACTAGTGAACTTTAATTATTATATATTTTATGTGTTTATGCTAGCACTAAAAGTCAAGCACTCATTATAGAAGTGGCAGACATGATCGTTCATAAAATGAGTGCTGGGTGGCAAATGAATAGATAATCAGTATAATGAAAGCAACCTGGAAAGATGTTGGAGAGCTGAAAAGGCGTAGACAATGGCTCCCACTGAGACACAGGGCATAATTGCGATTGGAAAGAAAACACTTTTGGTGATCTTTTAAAATGTCAGCTTCCTCCTTAAGCACAGTGTGATATTTGGGTTATAGAGGAAAGGGGGGGGGAGGCCAACTCCTTTCATTTTTGTGTGAGAAAATGGCACCAATCATCTCTGCTTGGAGCCATACTTTAGGCAATGCAAAATCTTCTCTTTATTTAAACCTTTCACATTTATAATTAATAAAATATGCAACAAGGTAAAACTGGATTTGTTTAGTAAGAATGTGTATAATTTGCATGTTTTCATGTGTTTCAATCTGAGAATTAGGTCTTAAATTGGGCAGTTGGATGGATTCTTTTTTAAATTTTTTTTATTTAATATATTTAGTTTTCAGCATTGATATTCACAAGAGTTTGAATTGCAAATTTTCTCCCTACTTCTACCCTCCCCCCCACTCCAAGATGGCATATATTCTGGTTGCCCTGTTCCCCACTCCCCTCCCATCTCCTTTTCCCTTCCTTTCTTGTAGGACAAGATAAATTTCTACACCCCATTGCCTGTGTATATTATTTTCTTTTTTTTTTTCCATAAATAACAGTTTTTCATAGTGACACTTCTTGTGATAACCAAGAACTGGAAGCAAATTGGTGTCTATCAACTGGAGAATGACTGAATAAACCATGACAATTAAAATGAAATATTGTACCATATGAAATTATGACAGTAATTCAGAGAAACATACCAAGATTTTATTGAATTGATGCAGAGTGATGTAAGCAGAACTGGGATAACAATACATACAATAACTATAGAAAAATAAATAAAAAACATTAAAAGCAAAAGGAAATATGGGGTATTATAATGATCAACATAATGACTCAGTCCTGAAGGACAGATAATGAAATACTGAAAATGCTGAATAATTGAAAATGTAGAATAATTGGTATTATGAAATCACTATACTTGGCAGACAGGTGGGGGACAACACAGCACAGGGAGTTGCAAAGGCTTTCAGATTAATTACTGTATTAAGCCGTTTTCCTTTGTTAAAAAGGAAGATGAAGTGCAAGGCATGGTAGTGAAGTGGATGCTCTAGCTGGAAATGGACATGTATTAAAGAAAAAGGATGCTAATACCACAACTAAAGCAGTACTCCCAAGACAATGTTCATGGGCCCAATTTGAAGGATAAGATATTGTGAAATGAGACCTTTCTTTTCACTCTCTAAGGCACAAATATGGAGAAATAGAAATGCTTAGAAAATGGGTAAAGGATGCTATTTTAAATATCTACCATATGACTGTCTTATGTCCACCATTCCTAATTGCTAAACTATGGGAATAAAGTAAAAATCTCTGTGTATCTTATTTTCTAGTTGCATGCAAAAACTTTTATTTTGTTTTTGAACATCTGTTTTTAAAACTTGGAATTCCAAATGCTCTCCCCTCTTCCCTTCCCACCCACCCTCCCTAAGAAGTCAAGTAATTCAACATGGGCCACATGCATATCATTATGTATAACCCTTCCACAATACTCATGTTGTGAAAGACTAACTATATTTTGCTTCTTCCTAACCTATCCCCCTTTATTGAATTTTCTCCCTTGACCCTGTCCCTTTTCGAAAGTGTTTGTATTTGGTTACCTCCACCCCCATCTGCCCTCCCTTCTATCATCCCCCTCTTTTTT
>CM053623.1:289808231-289923815 GCA_028646595.1 Phalanger gymnotis | reverse complement strand
AGACCAGTTCATGTTTTTCTTGGAGGCTTTTGTTGTAGGCTCTTTGACTTTGTTGATTTCTTCTGACTGTATGTTTTGGTCTTCTTTATCACCAAAGAAAGATTCCAGAGTCTGAGACTGAATCTGGGTGTGTTTTCATTGCCTGGCCATGTTCCCAGTCAACTTACTTGACCCTTGAGTTTTTCAGCGGGGTGTAACTGCTTGTAGAGAGTTCTATGTCCCAAGCTTGGGGGGATGCACCAGCTCTGCCACACTAGCACTTCTCCTTCCCCAAGAACCGCCAACCAGGACTGGACTTAGATCTTCAGCAGGCTCTGCACTCCTGCTCTGATCAGCCACTTAATTCCTCCCACCAGGTGGGCCTGGGGCCAGAAGCAACTGCAGCTGTAGTTCTGTAGCTGCCCCACCTCTGCTGCCCCTGGGGCTGTGGCTGAACTGCAAACTCCCTGTCCCCAGCAGCTTTTTCCACTAACCTTCTCTGTTCTCTTTACTGTTTGTGGGTTGAGAAGTCTGGTAACTGCCGCAGCTCACTGATTCAGGGTGCTAGGGCACCCCTGCTTCCCTCTGCTATTTTGTTGTTCTGAAGTTCTGGAATTGGTTCAGAGCCATTTTTTATAGGTTTTTGGAGGGACTTGGCGGGGAGCTCATGCTAGTCCATGCTTTCCAGCTGCCATCTTGGCTCTGCCCCCCCCCCCAAGTGTCAGTTGGATGGATTCTTAAACAATCTTGGACATTTTGTGCATGTGTGTAAGTGCACATTTGGGAGGGAAAAAAGGATAAAAAATGGTAAACTTTACCTTGATTGGCACAGAGTGGTTAAAGGGTAGAAAATAAAGGGATTAATAAGCATGTTCCAGAAAATTCTGTATAAAATTGAATTCTTATATTCTGTATAAAATTGAATCCATATTTTAAAATTCATGGTTAGGAGCTTATATTTGAAAAGTGAATAATGCCCCCTAAATTATTGTATTAGAGTTTCATTTATTGATTTTTTAAAAGGATGGGCATGTATTAGAATTTTAGCAGAAATAAGATTAGCATGGAAAGTGATCTAAATGATAAAATTCTCAACTAAAGGTCAGAAGTGAGGACAAGTTAGAGTTCCTTCATTATCCAACTATACAATTTGGGAAAATCATCATATCCTTTTATTACATTTTCCATCTGTGAAAGGTAAGGAATGATATCTGCCAACTCCTTGCTTTACTGGAGTATTGCTATTATTCTGAACATTAGTGAAGTGCTTTGAGTTCTTAAGTAAAGAAAGGAATATAGTGAAGGATTATTAAAAAGCTTTCAACATGTCTAAGAACTATTTGAAAACTGTAAATATCCCTCATTTTAGAGTAAGTTTAGCTTAAAAGAAATTTTTCTAAAGTGATTTCTATTTTCTGGTCGATTTCCATCATTAAATTGGACATCTATAACTTCAAGGGAAACAGTTTACTCTGTCTCTTGAACATATTGTGTTCTTCTCATCAGGATATTTCTCTTATGCTATTCTACCTGCTTGGAATGCCCTGTGTTCACCTCAATCCTATACTTCAAGACTTTTCTCAAATGTCAACCTTTCTGGTCTTTTCTGTCAGTACTGTCTCCCTCAGAGCACTGTGACAATTTATCATGTATTCTCTTGTGACATCTCTTACTGTATCATAGATTTAGAACTGGAAAGGACTTTTGAGATTGTCTTGCCCAATTATCTCATTTCACATGTATTAGGGTTTGTACCCCTCAGTTCATGTTCCATGACATGGCCCCCAAAGGCCCAATACCATGGATGCTCCATGAGATACAACCCCTTTTACAAAGAGATAAGGAAACTCAAGCCCATAGAAATTAAGTGACTTGATCTAGGTTACATGGGTAATAATAGACAGGATTTGAACTCAAGTACTCTGGCCTCAAATCCAATATCTTTTTATTGAACTCTTATGTGTCTGGCTTGGTTCTGAGGATATAGATACAAAGAACAAAGCAATCCTTATGTGAGTGATAAGAGGAAGAAAAGGAAGTAGTGTATTAGAGAAGAGTTTGTTAAATAATTAGGCAGTACCATACCAATCAAACTACCAAAGAATTACTTAATAGAACTAAAAAAAATCTGAAGGAACAAAAGGTCAAGAATATCAAGGAAATCAATATTAAAAAATGGGAAGGAAAGGGGACTAGCTCCAACTGTGCTACAAAACTATAATCATCAAAACAACTTGGTTCTGAGTAAAGATTAGAGACATTGATCAGCATTCTTTATTGTTCAATTGTTTTCAGTTATGTCTGACCCTCCATGACTCTATTTTGAGGTTTTCTTGGCAAAGATACTGGAGTTTATTATTTCCTTCTCCAGCTCATTTTACAAATGGGGAACTGGGACAAATAGGGTTAAGTGACTTGCCCAGGGTCACACAGCTAGTAAGTATCTGAGGCCAGATTTGAACTCATGAAGATGAGTCTTCCTGATTCTAAGCCCAGAGCTCTATCTGCTGTGCCACCTAGCTGTCCCTTTAATCAGATCAGGTACATAATATACAAAAGTAAATGAGTACAGTTATTAGTGTTTGATAAACCCAAAGATCCTAGCTAATGGAACAAGATTTCACTATTTGATAAAAAGCTATGGGAAAAGCTGCAAAGTAGTCTGGCAGAAATGGGGCATAGACTCATTCTCACATTGTATATCAGGATAAGGTCAAATTGGATTTATGATTTAGACATGAAGTGTGATATCATAAGCAAATTAGTGAAGCAGGAAAGAACTTACCTGTCAGATCTATAGATAGGGGAAGAGTTCATGAACAAATAAGAAATACTCATGGGAGGTAAAATGGATAAATTTGATTACATAAAATTAAAACGGTTTTTGTACAAACAAAAGCAATGCAGCTAAAATTAGAAGAAAAGCAACAGACTGGAGGAAATACTTTGCAGCAACTTTCTCTGACAAAGGTGTCAAATATACTGAGAACTGAGTCATTTATAAGCAAAAGAGCCATTCCCCAATTCGACAGTGTGTGGATTTGTTTTACTTAACTATGTATATTTATTACAAGTGTTTTTGTTTTTTTCAGTTTTGGGTAGGTTTGAGTTTGGAGGGAAAACACTAGCAAAAGGACTAGCAATGGTATTGGCCTCCTAAAAAGGAAAAGAAAATAAGATTATCAAGGCATGTTTTTAATGTACAAAAGTGAAAGAAAGAAGCCCAGAAGGAAACCCAAAAAAGCAGGACAGCTTTGAAAGTAATATTGAATTATATATCTATATCTAATCTATATCTCTATACACACATGTATGTATATATATATATTGTATGTATATATGTAACCTGGCTTTGGCACATGCTCAGGTCACCAAAATAGAGGCACCCATTTGGAAGAAAGTAGGGACTTGTTTCTGAGAAGACGACATCCTGCATTCCCTTACCACATGGGTGAGAGCAGTCTTTTTCCCATTGCCTGCATCGCTGGAATGGTCTGCATCTTTAAAACTATTGGACTGAGAAAGTGTTTTTCTCTCTTTCTGGAAGCATGGTGGGAGACGGAGAGCAAAGGTTCTGTTCACCTACATCATCAGCACTATGAACTAAGCTAAGACAGAGGAGAAGGACTATTTTTCTCCCTTTCAGGCCTTGTGGCTCTGAGAAATGGGCTTGGAGTTTTGGTCTTTTCTATTTGTCCTTTTTGGTTCTAGATGAAAGTGGCAGCTTCCCTGGAACCAGCCTGGATATTGTTGTCGGTCAAGCAGGAAAGCCCTGAGAAACAAGTGTACTGAGGACTTTGGACTTGAAACTCAATAGGACTATACTATATTGAAAGAGAGTTCAGCTGTGAACCACCCCCATTTCTCTCCATAGAGATTTAAGTAGTAAAAGTATGGGTATGTGTATTATTCACCCCAGGTATTGGGAGGGATGTTGTATATCTGTGCTATTATATCTTTAAAGCAATATTTCTTTGTAAAAGCTTATTAATTTTGTTAAGTGGTTAAATAGAATTTACATAGGGGCTCCCCAAAAATTGGGGAGTGGAGGCTTGAACCAATGACTGAGAGACTATATATCCCGCCTCCCCCAGCCTCTTTAAGGGTACCAGAGAATCCTAGACAATCCCCCCCATATATCAATGATTACTCTGGCCTCCCCTCCATGAAGACCAGGTATGCTACATTTGAGATTTCTCCCAGGATTCTGTAGTACCCTTAAGAGTGTTTGGAAGTGTCTCGTCTGCTATTGGCTCAAGCCTCTAATGATTGTCTCCCAATTTTAAGTGGTCCAAGCATTCTAGTTCCATTTTGCCAGTTAACGATCAGATTAGCTTTTACAAAGGAGTGTTTACTTCAAAAGTATAGCAAGAACGAATATACAAATGTTCCCCCTAACACATGGGAGATATTTGTATATCCACCTCTCACATCATGTCAAGTCTCTGAGGAGGGGAAGGGGATTAGCTTCTTAGCTTAATTCAGTTCTTACGTAGCAAGTCCAAACTTGCAAGTCCAAAGTACCCTTTGGGCATAAGTCCCAGATGCCCTGGCTTGTCAGGGCTTCCTTGCTGGGCTGGCTGGCAGCAATATCCAGTTCGGAATCTTGCCTCCTAAGTTGCCATGGCTTGAACTCTTGGGTTCCAGGGATCTGCCACCTGTTTCTAGTAGTGAAAAGCACAAACAAAATGGACCATAATCCCAAGCCCATTTCACAGGACCACAGGCCTAGATGTGTGGGAGGAGGTAGCCCTTCCTTTCAGGAATAGAGAGACTGTTCTAGTCTGACAATTTTTAAAGATGAAGCTTATTCCAGCCACATAGCCAATGGGAAAATATCTGCCTTCAAGTTTGTAATGGAAGAATGGTGGATTTCTTTTTCCCAAAGCAGGTCCTTACTCTCATATAGAGAGATGATCTTTGATCTGAGGATGCACCAAAGCTTGAGTCACATGTACTTAAAAAGAGAAGCTTCACATATCGATTTGTAGTTTTGTGTATAATCCTCATTATGGATTACTTTGTATATGGAAATGCTTATTTTCTTTGGTGTTTGTTAAATTCAGAATTAAAAATGATCTTGGACCCTGACTTTCTTCGTGTAGCTCATTAGCTTCTGTTTTTACTGGGCAAATTGAGAATGCGGCTGCAGTCCGCTAAAACCTCCATGCCTTTTTGGGAAGACCCTATTCTTGTACATGGAATTGATATCTGAACCAAAATGTAAAACTTTATGTTCTCCCTTATGAAATTTCCTCTAATTAGATTCAACCCAGTGTTCTAGTCTGTGCACGTTTTGGGCGCTTCTGATTCTATCAAGCAACATGGTGACTATCCCTTCTAGCTCTTTGTCACCTGCAAATTTATTTCAGTAAAGAAAAGGAGATTTTAAGAGTCTGACATCTTGGAGATTGAATAGCTTGTAACCGTGGTGAGGTCTAGGGTATGATTACTCGTGTGGCAGAAAGCAGATAAAAAAGTTGAGAAATTTAAGGATACGTGATGCTAGGAAGTTGAGTGTCATATACATGAATGGTGAAATGCCCAAAATAATGGCAGGATAAGAGGAGTTGAGGAAGACTATAAGGTATATACTTAAGTAATTGAGGAAGGTTTCTAGTGCAGAGATGCTTAGCCCAGAACTGCTTAACATTTTTATCAATGACTTGAATAAAACTATAGATTGCATGCTTTTAAAATGTGTAGATGGTATGTACATGGCACTAGATCAGAAACTGGAGATATAAATATGACAAGCAATACACTTCCTACTTTGAATAAACTTATGATTGAATGTGAGGGAAGGGGGAGAATAAAACATGTCTAAATAGATAGAATGGAGGGAATCTAAAGAAAGTTTTATAAAACTGGAGCTATCATTTTCTGCTAGGGGAAGGGTAATGGGGGAGAGAGGAAGTGGCTCCTGAGCTTGGCTATATTAAAAAATCTATTAAACAAAAGTAGCTATATTACTGTATTATAATTTTGGACAGAAAACTGACCATATTAACATTCTGACTTAGAAGAGAATTAAAGACTTCAAGGTAAACATAAAGCTTCTCATTTAGATCTTACAAGCAGCTGTTAACAAATTCAAAAGGGCACCCAGTCCCTGTAGGATACATGGTCTAAGGATAAGAGCAGACAATTTATAAAAGAGAAAACAATTATAAGTCACAACTTGAAAAACTGTTCAGCCTCACCACGGGTCACTTATCAAAGGTACTGGGGATAGGGATTTTATGAAACAGGTAGGAGTATATGAAACAACGTATGAGTATGTATTGTTGGTCAAATTATAATCTTTTTGGAGGATAACGACCACAAATATTCTTTGTCACAGAATTAGTGACTAACTGGATATGGGGTATGTAGGGTCATAAAATGCATGTATGTTATTGGACTGATGCCCCTATATCTGCAATTACTAATATGTAAACTTTGACTAAAATTTAGTAAAGACTAAGTGTTTATAATTCATAACCTGCAATTAGTTAAGTAGTTGGACATCCTTGGCTATCCTGGTGGTCACAAAATATGAAAATTATGATTAAAAATAGAAGGCTCTAGTCATTGTTGTTTAGATACCATTATTAAAACAAAAAAAATCCTAATACCTTATCCTTTATGTTCTTCTGCTTACAGTACAGTTAACTGTGGTTCCACAAACACTAGACCTGTGAGTTCTAACAGTGACTAATTATCTAATCTTAGGAAAGTCACTTAATCTCTCTCTACCTAACTCACCTCATCCATCAATAGGAGATATAACCTTTAGAGGTGATGCAACCTTTAGAGGAAAGCTTTAGAGGAAAGGATAACAACAGTGGTTCTAAAAAGGACTTTAAAAATAAGTGCTAAATCATAAGAACTCATTAAAATTTGGGGGGGGGGTCTTGTTAAGCTGATAAGCACCATATCCCTATCTAATATGAAAACATTGTTTGATAGTTTACTGATAGTGATGGTGTGAAGAGGGGGGAGAGGTGTTTGACTAGGAAGAAGTAACTGAACTGGTGTTTTGGAAGCACCCTGGGTAAGAAATAGATCAACTCTGAAATGAAAATGAAATCTACCAGTAGAGGAGTAGGGTTCTGTCTAATACACATGTGTATTTTCCACCATGACTTGGATCTCTTAGGATCAACACATTATCTGTCATTGTTGCAGCTGGGATCTGTAAGCATGAGGTGCCATTTTGATTCTCTTCATCTAGAGGAGGTGCCTATGGGTGTATCTTGTTGCTTTTATGTGTATCTTCATTTTATATGGTACAAAGTCAAGGATTTCTAAAAGGGAAAGCCTATCGTTTAGTTTTCAGTTTATAAAAAAAGATTTCCTTAATAAATTATCTGTGTACATATATAAACATTTACCTGGATATGATGGTATCCTAAACAACATCATAAAAATTCCTGATTAGGAGGCCAGAAGCTTTAGCCATAGCTTGTTTTCTTTCTAGCTGAGCACCAAACTGCCATATATACTATGGATATAAAAGGAGATTATAAAAAAATAACATAATGTGTTGCAAAGTGGCAGTGAAATGAATCTAAGTCTGCACAGAAGGAATAAATGATGTGTTACTGCCACGCTTCACAATTTAGTTTTTCCCATGCATGGGAGATAGGCTGGGAATTAGTCCATTCCATCTTCTTAATGAGACTTATCTATTACCTTAGCTCATTTGTCTATTTTCTCCAAGCAGCCAGGTTGGCTATTCACTATTGAGAGGTTTTTCAGGAGTGATTAGAGAGGGAGAATTTACCAAAAGATTTAAAAGGAACAGTATACTTTCCCAAGTTGCTATGTGACTAGTGAGAACATGAGCAAGTAAGTATTTAAATGAGATTGCCTGGGGGCACTATTAACCAATGCAGTTATGAAATAGCTGCTGCATCCCACAATTCCATGGTGCTGCCTGTGAAAAGCTGCTTTGTGTTTTCTATAATAATAGCAGAGCTTTCTGCATCAAAATGTTTACTTACCTGAGGATATTATTGGAAGTTTCAATAACTGAGGGGAGAGCCTTGAAAATGGAATGCCAGTCAATCCTGATAACAATCAACTATGGGACTGAGTGGTGGATCTTTTCATCTAGAAATAGAATTGGTAACACATGGGAGGGGCAATGTAGTGTAGTGGAATAAGAGCCGTCCTTGAAGTCAGTGAGACATGGGTTCAAGTCTTGACTGATACATACTGGCTGGGAGATCTCAACAAACCACTTAGTGTCACAATGTCTCAAGTATCTCTCTATGACTATGTAGAGAAAGTTGTATTATGAATTATGCATTAGAGCATTTCAGGATTTCCCTATAATAATGAAATCACAGGTCCAGTCCAAATAATACACCAGAATATTATGTGTGAGTTGTAAGCATCTGCCAAGCCTACTTTTTTTTAACCACCCCTCCAAACCTGCTACAATCAATGTCTCCAACCAATCTAAAGAATTAGAAAATATTAAAGGTAAGAGCTATTAAACACTATCCTAGGGATGCAATGCCGAGGTTGATATCTCAACATTAAGATCTGATGGCTCAGAATGTTGGTAAAAAAAATGAGACACTCAGTGGCATAGTGGTTAGAGAACTGTCCTTGGAACCAAGAAAACGAGAGTTCAAGTCTTATCCCTGACATATACTGGTTTACGTGACCCTCGGCAAGTTACTTAGGTTCTTAGTGCTCTAGACAGCTTTCTAAGACTTGAAATTACAGAGAAGGTGCCAAGTTCCATTGGTAGAGGGAATTTCCCCATCTGGGATTTCCCTATATTAGCAGAATCACAGATCTGGTCTATATGCTTGTCCCAAGGATTGGATGGCTCAGAATATTGTTTAAAAAAAGGGATGAAGCTCTATGTGGTAGTAATCAGAAATTAATAGCATTCTAGGCCTACAATTTTGTAAGGCACAAATAGCATATTACAATATGAGAGTAGAAATACAGAGGACTATGTTCTCATTCTGTATAAATACTTGCAAAGATCTTTTAGAGGTATCTGTATTTCACTACAAAATGGGTATAATGGCATCATAGAGGTGGCTGAAAAAATAGAATGAAATATGATTTGGAAAACAGCATTGTTTTTGGAAGACAGTATCTCACACTAGTGTCCTAAAGAGATGATGCTTGCTGTAAGTAGGAGCTCTATCTGGAATTATTTTTTCTGATAGTTGGAATGAATTTTCACTGATCTATTCACTAAGTACTCTGATGACCAGTGGCTGATTTCAACCTGAAACATTTCACTCTCTACCATCAAAGTATAACTCAGTGACTATCAAAGTCATCCATGAGCCACTGATGAGTTGCAAAAGTCTTTTAGGTGATTTATAAGCTATTGTAAAATGCCTGATAAGGATATATGGTTCTTAGCACAGGAAGGAAATAAAGGTGAGTAGCTCAGTAGTTTGTTCTAAGTCACATCCATCAGCTAAATCATCAGCCATAACTTGAGGTCATAGGGCAAGTTTATATTGTTGTTTATGTTGCCACTGTCAGCTTAGATAGTATGAAAAAGATTTGGGGTTTCTAAAATAATGATAATATTTATTATAGTTAGCATTTAAATGGGCTTTAAGCTTTGCAAAGCTCTTACAGATGCTATTTCATTTTATCCTCGCAAGGACTTTGGGAGGTAGATGATATTTTTCCCATTTTATAGATGAGGGAACTGAGGCACAGAAAGTTAAATGACTTGCTTAGTAGTCACCTAGCTACTAAGTGTCTGAAGTTGGACTTGAACTCGGGTCTTCTTGACTCTAGGTCCAGCACTTTATTGGCTATGCCACCATTTTAGTGTAATAAAATCTCAATATGAATCAAGAGTGTGATATAGCAGGCAGAAAAAGTGAATGTGATCTTAGGCTACTTTAAGACAAGAAAAGTATCCAGAATGAGGGAGAAGAAAAGACCAAGGAGATAGGATGATTGTCCTCAAGTATTTGAAAATCTGTCATGTAAAGATTGATTAGATTTGCCTTGTTTTGTCATAGATGGAGGAAAAAAATGAGAAAAAATGATGGAAGTTACAGAAGCATATTTAGTTTTGGGTCAAATAAAAAACTTCCTAATTAGAACCATCCCAAAATAGATGCAGAACCTCCCTTCAACCTGCGGGACCACTTGTTGTGATGGGTTGGTATAAAAGGCCTCTGAAGTCCCGATTAACTCAATAGCTCTGTAAATTACCTTGCTCAAGTCCATGATTTCTTGGTTCTAGGATGAGATGAAGGAGGTTTCCAGTGGACATGAGGAAGGGGATGTGCTGAAGGAGACTGATATGACCTCCTTGGCTCAGTCCCCTTCTGCTAGCCATAACAGACAATCCATGGCTTCCTCTCTCCTATGTCTCTTATTTTCCTATACATCTGCCCTATTCTGAACTTAACCATGTGCCTAGGAACCTCATTATCCTACCAGATCACATCAACTCTGAAACTCATACCTCATTGGTACCCTCTGCCCATCAGACTCCTTTCACCTTCTGATTATAGATGGTGGAGTGTATGCAGAGGAAAGCTCCCTCCAGATTCTCCATTTAAGGAGGGCACCTTGGCCAGCCATCTCTTCATTTCTCACCCAGTTGCACTCTTCTGGATTTCACCATACCCTTGTCCCAGGTACCCTCCTTATCTCCCCTTACTCCTCTGTTGTTTTCCCCATTGGACCATTAGATTGTGAACTCTTTTGCCTTTCTTTGTGTCTCTGGTGATTTGCACTGTGCCTGGTATATAATAGATGCTTTATCAATATTTATTGACCAACCACTCATACATTCTTGTGGAAAGGCAAGGCACACACATAAGCAATTTGAGGCATAGCTTAAGTGAATGGATAGCAATGCCCTGTTGACTGTATTTAAGAATCCTAAAAGAACGTGGCATTAAGGGATCATAGTCAAAGGTCACTCCCAGTGATTGAGAGCCATTGCTCTAACCTCCTGAATCGACAGTCTGTCTGCAGGTACTATAGAGGGATCCATTGTCAATCCATTTCATATTTCTCTCTCTGAGGCTGAAGTCTTGCACAAAGGGCTGGCTAAGTGCTGTTGTGGGTTCAGACCTTGGTACTTCCCAGGCTGGGGCTCTATCTACCAAAATAAATAGAATGGTAGGTTGTAAACCCTTGAGGGTATAACTAAAGCAGTGAGCAGTCCTGGAGAGCAATGGGAAGGCTGTCCAAGTTTGACAAGGAGACTGTAAGGAGGACAGGATGAAACTATTATGAGGCTAACCTAGGAGTCAGGGCCTAGACTGAGATCACCTCACTTTCTGCATGACCAGTGAATCTGTCCTGAATTAGTTTCCTTCAGTTTGAAGGATAGAGCTAGATTGGCAATGAGAGTATTTTTATTTTAATATATCCAATTCACTATCCCTAGATCTCTGTCAGATTGAGAGTGAGTATGGCATTGAAAGGGCCTGTCACTGTATAGCAAATTCACAGCTGTACAGGAAGAAACATAGTAAATCATTGTCCTTTCAATGAAAGCTGCAATCAATCACGGCACAGAAGCGTTTCCCCCTCTGCAACCAATAACTGCCTGAACTGCTGGAGACCCATTATAACAATGAGAATTAGATGTGGAAAAAAAGATGAATAAAGCCGTTGTCTCATAAAACAAAAAACATAAAGCTAATTATAAAAACCTTCTCCAAGGTAGGGGAATCATGTTCAGATGCCAATTGGTGATCAACAAAACCCCTAACTGATGGATTTGTTTGTTGGATTATTGAAGGGCATATAACTCTTTGCAAGCCATTTTCACTAAATCACCTTACAAGCTTTAGGCTAGACAGAGAAGCTATCATAGAAGGTAGGGAGTAAGTAATCCTGAAGGCACAATAAAATCTGCTTTTGCTTCCAGTAAATATATATATATATATGATGTATTGATCAGACCTGTACTTTTATTGATCTACAGTACCTGGAGCACTGAGAAGTTAAGTGACTTAACTAGGGTCACACAGCCAGAGATGGAATTTGAACTCAGTTCTTACTGATTTTGAGACTGGCTCTCTATCCACTATGTCTTTTCATTGATTTATTTAAAAAAAAACCACCATGCTCATTTCTCCTTTAAACTTCTCATTATTTTTCTCGTAAAAAAGAAAAGCTAACTAGAAAAAGACCACATCTGACACCATGTGCAACATTTTACTGATGTAATTCCCCACCTAATGTGGAGAGAACTGAAATATGTTTTATCATAATTTTCTGGGGCAAATGTTGGCCACTTCCACTAATTTGAGTAAAATTACCTTTCAGGGGTATTTTTGTTTACATGATTTTGGTTAATCTGTGTTTTATTCTCCTGGTCCTGCTTATATCACTCTGAAGCAATTAATAGAAATCTGCTCTTTTTTATGAATGGTTGTTTTTTATGGAGCAATAATATATTACTATACTCATAAACCACAGTTTCGTCAGCAATTTTGCCATCCACAGGCACTCTTGTTGTTGCCAGATTGGTTTTTTTTTGCCACCACAAAAAGCTCTGTTACAAATATTTTGGTATATATGGGACCTTTCCTTTTTGTCTTTGTAGTAGGATTGCTGAATCAATGGGTTTGGACAGTTTAATGTCTTTCCTCACATAATTCCAAAGTGATGTTCTGGATGCTTGGAACAATTCACAGTTCCACCCATAGTGTATTAACAAAAGTGCTTCCACCATTGATTATTCCCATCTCATAGCATGCCAAATTCATGGGTGTGAAGTGAAACCCCAGCGCTATTGCTAACTGTTTGCATCTCTTCCTTTGAAAAATGTTTGTTCATGTATCCCTCAACCAGTTATATATGGAAGAATAGCTTTTTAGCTTATGTGTTCACCTCAATTCCTGAGATACAACGAAAAATGAAGAAATTAGAAATGACTTTAATCACCAAATCAGAGAGACTTTTTTCAAACTCATCCTTGACACTGTTGACTTAACTATTGTCCTGAATACTCCCTCCTCACTGGCCTTTTATAATATACCTCTCTCTAGGTTATTTTCCTCCCTATTTGACCACCTCATTTCAACCTCCTTTGCTGGATCACTATCTATATTATGCCTTGTAGTATTTTGTATATATCTTTATATGACCATGTTGTCTTTCCTAATAGAATATAAACTACTTGAGTGCAGAGACTGTTTTACACAAGTCTCTGTGTTTCCAACGCCTAGCATAGTGGCACTTACTAGTCATTTGTTCATTGATTAATATTAAACTTTCATTAAAGATGGAGAGATTTTTTTCCCCTCATTCAACATGTTATTTTCTTATTCTAGCTACTTTGATTTCATTCATGCAAAAAGGACCTTCTGAATTTCATCATTAAATTGTCTATTTTATCTTTTATGATATCTATTGCTTGTTTAAGAATTGTCATTATAGATGTGAAAATTATCCCTTAGCATTCTCTAATTTGGTTGTGGTTTGAGTTTTTATATTTAGGTCTAGTATTCATTTAGAGCTTATCGTGGTATACGATTCTGTTTCCTACCAAACTGTTTTACAATTTTCCCAAAGGTTTTTGTTGAATGGTAAGTCCTTCAGCACTGGACTGCCCTGTTCAATTTTGATTGTGAAGACTGGATTAGATTCAAGGGTGGGGAATCTGCAGGCTTGAGGCCACATGTGGCCTTCTAGGTACTTGGGTGCAACCTTTTGATTAAGTCCAAGTCAAACAAATCCTTTTATTAAGGGGATTTGTTCTGTGAAGCTTGGATTCCACCAAAGGGCCACACTTGAGGACCAAGAGGGCCACTTGTAGTCAAGGCTGCAGGTTCTTCACCCTTGGTAGATAAAGATTTGTACTTACAAAGTGCAAGGCACTCCAAGTGTTGTGAAAACAAATAAAAGAGAAGAGAAAAACAGTCCTTACCCTCAAGAAGGTTAACCATTGACTGGGGGAAGATAACACATGAAAAGAAAATGAAAAGGGAAGAGGGAAGTTACCCCCGGGGCAGTGGGCAAGCTGTGGGTGGCTTGAACACTTTTCTTCAAATGGAAATTCTAGGAGAGCAATTCACCAATAGGTCAGCATGAGAAGCCCGCTGGGATGGATAGGTCCAGAGAATTAGGAGAACACCTAGATTTATTTTTTTCTAGTTTTTAAACAATTCCAAATAGTTTAGTGATTGCTGCCTTTTGGTCTGAAATTTAGTAATGCTGTGCTCCCTTAATTTCTACATTGATTATTATTTATTATTTATCATTTCCCTTTAAGATTTGATAAATTTTCTTCTTCCAAGTGAGTTTTGCTATTATTGCACTGTGACTTGATAGATACAGCACTAAATCATTGTATTTAAGTAGCATCATGAATGGTTTATTTTACTGGGTCAGCTGAACCATGAACAATAGATATATCTCTCCAATTATTCATCTTCTTTGTTTCTGTAAAGAGTGTTTGATAATTGTATTTTTATAAATTCTGAATATATCTTGGCAAACTAACTCCTAAACATATTTTGTAGTTATTTGAATTTAATTTCACATTTTATTGTTTCCCTCTTTTATGGGGGAGGAGATATTGTATGGAAATCCTAATGATTCTTACAGACACATTTTGTATCCTGCTACTTTTCTAAAGCTATTACACATCTAGAATAGTTTCTTTACTGATTTTATGTGATATTTTAAGCTTTCATATAATTTACAAATCAGGATACTTTTTTTCTCTCTTTGCAGACTTGTGTACTTTTAATTTCTCTCACTTTTCTTATTAGTATAGGTAACATTTCTAGGACTGTCAAATTATGGTTGATAGGTGGGGGTATCCTTGGTTTAGCCATTTTCTTGTGGGGAAATATTCCTATGTTTCTCCTTTGTTAAAACAAACAAACCTTTTCTGGCTTTGATGTGAGATGTATTTTGATTATACTAAATAATATATGACCCTACCACATCTAAGCTTCGTAAGATTTTTAATGTAGAGAATATTGCATTTTGTCAGTGACTTTTTCTGTCACTGTAATTATGTAGTTTTAATTATGTAGATGTAATTAAGTAGGTTTTTAAGAACATTTTCCCCCTCATATGATCAAGCTTGCTAATATTTTCTTAAAGTTGAAATATCTCTATTTATAGTAAAAATCCAACTTGGTCGTAATTTTTGGGATGTCTTTCCATCTTTATTCCATCTTATTCCCTTTAGTATCTTTGATAAGGTTATACTGAAAAACCACTGTATCACTTTTCCTTAGAGAAGTTTGCCACTCTATAGTTCTCTTTCTCTGCCTTTATTATCCCTGATTTGGGTGCAATAAAAGGAGTTTGATAGTGTTTTTGTTATTTTGCTTTATTGTGTTTTTATTATTTAAAATGTTTCCATACCAACTGCCCTGCTCATCTCTGATTTAATTTGAAGGAATGATTTAAATTCCTCTCTCTTATCAAAAGTTGATCTTTTAAAAATTGATGATTAGGCCAAACTTTGAAGGATATGTTATTTTGGAGTGAACCCAATCTCCAATGATTTTTGGAATAATATATTCCAAACTCCCCTTTGATTTTGTGTATGAAAAAAGTAGTACAAGGCTATTAAAATTTATTTTTTTAATACCTGAAGATCTTTCTCTTGTTTATTTGCAATATTTGTTGTTTGACATAGAAATTGTGGAAGTTAGTCACTGTTTTTCTTGGTAATTTAAATGTGGATGTTGTCAGTAATTAGTAGATCCTATTTATTTCTACTTTAATCTCATGTTTTTAATGTGTCTGCTCATTTTCTTGTAGTATTTCCTATACCACTATACAGACCATTTTAATTCATCCTTCCCCCCCAAGAAACCTGTGATGTTTAAATTATCTTTACATATCCTGTCAGATAAATAGACTCCTTTATTCTTGTCTTGATTTTTTTCCAACTTGTCTTCTACTTCCATATATTTGATTTCTACATCTGCAATTCATTCTCAACAACTCTTTTGGAGAAAATCTTTGTCATGTGTTATTGATTTCTTCTTTGTCTTATTGATTCCTGATATGAGCTCTGATTTCTACCTTAAATATTTTCTTAATTTTCATACTTACTTGTTATTTTAAACTTTTACTTCTTTTTTGAATCATTCCCAGGCTTCCTAATGGTGATCTGTTAATTTTGTAGGAGGTTCTATAGAATTAATAGTCTTGTTTCATTTTCATTGTGGGGGGGGGGGTTGGTCACTACCTTTGTTACATTATATTTATTTGTTATATATATTCTTGAATTTTGCTCATTTCACCTTCCCTCTTTGTGAATTTCATTTTCGGTTTATTTTCTAGGTGGATGGGCTCATGATTTGAAAGAAAATATTGGAAAGTATAGATAAGGAACTAGCTAACACTCTGGGAATTACTTCTCTCTATGTTTAGATCACTTATATTGTGAGAACTAGGGTAAGAATTAGTAAATCTAGAAAAAAATAATAAGGAAGAGAATATTATACCATGCAAAGAAAACAACTCCACCCGTGCCTATTTTAACAAACGTTGTTGATACCCAAACCAACCAGATATGAATGGAAATACTGACACTGATTAGAATAATTTCATATGGAAATTTAACTAATATAAATACATTCCCACAAAGAAAAAAATCAAAAGTACCTAAGAAAATATTATTGAATATTATAGGCAATACTGCCTCATGACACTGAAACAGTGGGGGATAAAACCACTTTTAAAAAAGTTTGATGAAAGACAAAGTCATCGCAAAGCTGAAACTGGAAGGAGGGCAACAAAAAGATGAAAGATTGGAAAGATTTTCATAACTACCTCTTTTGTTTAGTCATCAAGGACACTGAAACTACAATACTGGGATTCCAACATTACAGTCATAGATACTTTCTTAGATAAGTAGAAATGGCACTGAAGGAAAAACAAATGAGCAAAGTGGCTGGATTAGTGCAAGGGTATGTACAGAAGAGGCTTGTGATGAAGGTGACACAGGTGTGACTGTGATGGGGATTTGATATTTTAGGTATATGAAAAAAAGTCATCACTCATACCATTAGAGTGCCTCAGAACTATTACTATCCAAAAAATGAGGAGAGATAATCCACAACTATTGACCTATATCCCTATTACTTTTCCATTTATATAAAATTTTAATGAGAATAATCTGCACATACATTGAAGGTATTCTTGACATGGGCACTAGAAGGGATCATGAAGACTTTTGCAACGATACTCTGCCATAGATCACATCTGTATCAATTGATTGAAATACATGGAGATTTCAACATCCCCCTGTGCTTTTTGCTTATTTATGAAAAATATCATATTGTGTAGAGCTGACATAAACATGTTTTCTGAACTTTTCCAATCTAGATATTTTAGTTGCCTCAGTTATGTTTTTCTTTCTAAGATATCATCCAACTATTTAACTTCTTCCTGATAAATGGCTTATTTTTACATAACTTTTCTAAGTGACTCCCTTAACTACTTATAACTTTTCCAAACTGCCTTTGTACAAACTACTTTCTAAAAGAGTTTATCCCTTTTTTATTACAGATCATTGCATTCTGTACATTTGAAACCTGAAATTAGTTTTAAGCTTTTCTTATTATGACATGAAACATAAAAAGTCAAAAGATGTTCTTTTTGCAGCTGTGAGAGAAAGAGACTTTTGTCTGTTCTGTCCATTACAGCTAATGGAGTGAAGAAAGTTACTCAGGGACCACTAGTTCTTTTGAGCGGAGATTAAACATTTTTTGCATCTGAAAGAAATCATTGGCCATATCATCATTCCTATAATAGCAGGTCATTCTGCAGCTCCTAGTCTGGCCACCGAATATCAGAATATCAGCTAATATCAATGCCTGCACAGACACAGACACACAGACAGACAAATACACACACAGACACAGACACTATCCTGAACAGGGCTCTAATCCGTAAACAGTGAGCAAACAAAATTATGATCTTTCCCATCTCTGTAGCTCCCAGGCCAAAGAAGCCTTCAGCCTATTCGGCCTACAAAATTACCAATAGCAGCTTAAGTTTTATTTTGTACTTTCTGATTTACAATCATCTTGTTTCCTCAAACCCCAGGAGGTTGCTAGTGGGATACAACAGCAGGATTATCTCTGTTTTTTTTTTAAAATGAAACAAGTTAGAAGTTCAGAGAAAACAAAGTAATTTGCCTTTTAACAATGAGTTTCAGAACTGGGACTGGCAGCTAGGTCTTTTGATGATCAGTACTTTTTCATTCCTCAATATCGTAGGGAATGTTTTGGGGGCATTTGAAAGATGATGTATTTCTCTCTGAATATTTTTAAATATTAAAAGTGAAAAAACCTTTTCACTTGGAGCACTTGGAAGTAAGCCATTATATTTTACATATTTGCTATCTTTTGGGCATGAGCTTAAAAATCTAGGTACATGTTTCCATAATGATTTAAAATTTCTAGGCATTTTTCCTAAAAGCAGAAATAGTTCTAGACTGTCTTTCAAAAATCAACTTAAACTAATGAGAACTGACTTTAAGCTTTCTACTTTGGTTTTTGAACATGGCAATGAGGAATGCCTGACCTCAAATCCTGTTCTACCCTTCAAGTTGCTAATTCTTATAAGATCCTTCCAAATGAAAAATGAATTTTGATTTTATTATACACAGGAGTAATTTCTGCCATATAATCCATTTTAGCTAATGACCACTCTTTCAAATGATTCTAGTATTTATAGATTCTATTATGTTACCCTCTATGCATTTATTGTTTTGAAAGTTCAGACAGCCTTTTAATATTATTGATTCTTCTAGAGATCTCTTTGTTGAAAACATCTAGAGATCCATCTATCCATCTAAATAGGTCATGGATCTAGAATTTGCAGGGACCTCTGAGGCCATTTAGTCTAATCTCTTCAAATTACAGATAAGGAAACTGAGACCTCATGGAGGTTAAGTGTCCGGGCCAAGTTCAATCAAACATAAGACTCAGAGTCAGAATGTAAATGTAGGTTGTCCACTTTCAGGGCCTGGGCTCTTTTCATTGTATCATGCTATTTTACTTTAGGTAGATAAGGTTTCTGAATTAAAAGGTATAAACATTTTCTTACATAGTTCCATTTTTGTTACCCAGAATGGTTGCATCAGTTCATTTTTCCAATAATCTATCAGTGTATTGGCCATCTGATATACCCAAATACCTCCTGACCTCATTAACCCCAAGAAAAGAAATGGGTAAGTAAACCTGTGATACTTTTGCTTGCTTGGCAATATTCTTGATGTATTTCTAAGAGAATAGATGCTTTATAAGGTAAAAAGTTTTGCTGAGGCCATCAGCCACAGGACTGTCTTACAAGCAAGGTCACGACCAATTAAAATGCCTTAAACTAAAGAGAAAATCAAAAACTGGGGAGCAAGATATCACCATACTTCTCACCAATTAAATGCTAAGGTCAACCAGTAAGAAACAGAAGGGAAATATAAAAGGACAGAAATGGGCAATTAGATTGCACTGTCTGTATTCACAGGTGCTTTGTACATTATACACATATGACTACACAGGCCTGGGAAACCAAGTTCTTTTGGGGTGCCAAAATCAGCATGCACAGAAGGGCCAAGGACAGTCATGTCACACTCTTATTAGGACATACTGGCTGTGGAATGTGAATCTTTGCAGGTATCACTGAATCAACATAGCACCAAAGATTTGTGAGTGTTATTTTTTGAGTGAGGTGGCACAGTTTCACCATAGAGCAGTTTTCAAAAGTCAGGAGAAACGAACAACTTATTCACCTTGGTATAGTGAGATTCAGTGCTTGCTTTAAACCAGGTGCTATGAACGAGGGTCTAGACTCTCACTATCCCCAAATAAGAGTAGTGAAATATCCTATATTTACCAACTAAGAACTATCATTGCTAAATTCAGATAGGTTTTTTGCTAGATGGTTTGTCACTTGAATATATGTATTATATATATATGTGTGCGTATATATGTATATATACATACATAGACACACATATATACACATATATGTATATATGTATATGTGTGTATATATACGCATATATGTATATACATGCCTATACATATACATACACACATACATATGTATACACGCATATACATATATATATTATATATATATATTGTATAGCCACAATTTATAATCTAAGTTGTAGAGGAACTATGATCTCTACACGTTCCCACATTGACAAAACTGTGGATCTTTTGAAGTACTAAAATAACAGTATATCTAAATAAAAACATATTGAACTTGTGAAAACCTTCTCTCTTATGGATTTTTTAATATTATGGAATAACTTTTCAACACTTCTGGGTAGTAAGTTGCTGACTTTATTACCATTATTACTATAAGTTTTTGATAATGTCTTCCTTCAGGATCTCATTGTTGTGTGCAGAATTCTTTTTTTTAATTTTGTTTTTAATTTATGGAATAAAACAAGCATTTCCATAACATAGTACAATGAAAAAGGTGATTTCATATGAAACCATAAATCTACTATGTACAACTTGCTATTTCTTTCAAATATACAACAAAATTATCATGTAAATTTCTTTTTTTTCTTCCCTCCCCCATCTGGGAATCTAGACATGGCTACCATTATACAAAAAAAAGTATATATGTATATATATGTATATGTATATGTATATATATATATATATGTGTGTGTGTATGTATATATACACACATACATAATGCATGCATGTGTGTATATATATTATGCATATACAGATAAACTATTTTATATATACTTCTATATCCGTCCTTTCTCTGGATGCAGATAGCATCTTTTTCTTGTATCCTTTATAGTTAATTTGGGTATTTATAATAGTCAAAATAACTCATTTGCTCAAAGTCATTCTTAAAACAATATTGCTGTTACTGTACATAATGTTCTATTGGTTTTGCTCATTTTACTCTTTATCATTTCGTGCACGTCTTTCCATGTTTTTCTAAACTCACCGAGCTTATAATTTCGTATAGCAGAGTAGTGCTCCATTACAATCATATGCCACAACTTGTTTAACCATTCCCCAATTGATAGGAATCCTTGCAATTCCAGTTCTTTGCCACCATAAAGAGGGCTGATATAAATATTTTAGAACATATATGTTCTTTTCCTTTTCCCTTATCATCTTTGGAAATAGACCAAGTAGTGGTATTGTTGGGTCAAAGGGTGTAAGTAGTTTAAAACTCTGGGCATAATTCCAGATTGGTCTCCAAAATGGTTGGATCAGTTGAAATTCCACCAATAATGAAATAGTGTCCCAATTTTTCCACATCCCCTCCAACATTTGTCACTTTCCCCTTGTATCATTTTAGCCAACCTGGTAGGTGTAAAATGATATCTCAAGGTTGTTTTAATTTTTTATTTAATCAATATGACTTAGAGTCTTTTTCATGTGACTATAAATTGTTTTGATTTCTTCATCGGAAACTGCCTGTTAATATAATTTATCAATTATATCATTTATCAATTGGGGAGTGACTCATATTCTTGTAGAATGGTCAAAGTTCTTTATATATTTTAGATATGCAGGATTCTTGGAGGTTATGCCAGAAAAGTTAAGCTCTGTCAGCTCTAAATAGCTAGGAAGGCTCTGGGTGAAGGCTCAGGGATGGACTTTGTCATCTGAGGAACAGCACAGCTAGGTTCAGAGAAATTCATTTTATCACAGTTGAATACACTCCATGTATGAATTTTCACCATATAATTTTTTTCTCCTTTTTTTGAGGGGGGAAGGCAGGCCAATTGGGGTTAAGTGACTTGACCAATGTCACACAGCTAATAAGTGTGTCAAGTGACTGAGGCTGGAATTGAACTCAGGTCCTCCTGACTCCAGGGCTGGTGCTTTACTCACTGTGCCACATAGCTGCCCCTCACCATACAATTTTGCTTATGATTTTGAAGGCTGACTTTAAGGTATTTTTTTTGCCATAACAACTCATGAAGGCTGTTTACAAAGGTGTTAGAGAAGTTATCAAATAAGTGATGGAGTGCCAATGTTATTGAAATTGTAGATTCTTAAAGTCTTAATCCATTTAGTACAAATGGGGCAGCAGATGTAAAGAATGATCAAGCAATTTGTTCAACATAACACATTGTGGAAAAGCCAAGACTTGGACCTAAATATTGGTCTCTCTAGTTATCTTACCTCTAGGTTTCCTTCAGTAGCATTACTATTTAAAAATTTGTGAGTTGGGTTCTTTCTTTTTCCTATGCTTTTTATTCTTAAAGAAATGAAGTTCTCTCGTGTTCAAAAACTAAACAAAAGCATATGGCCACTTGATATGTCCAAAAAGAATAAGGTTGTAATGATTATGGCAAATTTTCTAATCCCAGGTACCATTGCTTACACAAGGGTAAAAGTTATTTTCTTGCTGACAGAAAAGCACATATAAGGGAAGAATGTACAATGAAGGTCGCCAACCATGCCTGACCCTTTACGTGTTTCTCCAAATACAGGAAACTCAGGGCATGATGGTATTGAAAGGAACTTCACCATAGTCTCACATAGTACTTCGTAGGTTTGCTAAGTAGAGGCCCCAGGATGACTTAAAAGATACCTAGAATAGTGACTTTGGCATATGATATGAGTTAAAAGGAATTTCAGAGTTATAATTTAGATAAGAGTTTAGACTGACATTCACAGTAGTAGGAGAAAAGGAGACCAAAAACAGACTTTAAAATGCCTAAAGGTTTCTCTAGCTAGCTAACAAGATGTAGCTGACATGATAAAAGAGCTAAAGATGGCCACCAATACCAGCAAGATAAAGAGTTAGAGCCTAATAAAAGTTGCTCTTTCTCTTATGACAACAGAAGATGGCAAAGGACTGAAGACAGCTGTATGGCTGAAGACCAGCAGATGAAGGCAGGGAAAGGCCCCATAATGGAGATATGTAACAGAGAGCAGAGGGACAAAAGGAAGAGATTAGCAGAGGACTATATTTCAATGGAGAAAGCAACTTTCCTGATAAAATCACTAGAAAGCATAAGAGGCTTGGCAGTATTGTAACCAGGAGCTGTCCCAGACACTATAATTCCATGTGTTTCCTATGTGTTTGTCTTGGTGTGTTCCTTGAGTATATATATATATATATAAATTCCCTCTGTGTATCACCTTCTCAACTGATGGGATAATTAAAAAGGGGCATGTACATATCCTTATGTGTACAGAGAGAATATTTCTTATACTCTTACTATGCTGTTTAATTAAAGGAAGGATAGCTAATACATTAGATCATAGGAATAAATGTATAATTATACATGGGTTTGGAAATTTACCTTCAACTACAAGATGAGAGAGGTTGGTTCGATAGCACATAAATGAAGAAAAAAAGGAAAAAAAGGATTTTGGGGTTTTAGTGGAGTGCAAATTCAACATGAGTGAACAGTATTATGGCAGCCCCAAAGGCTGATGTCTGCTTGGGCTACATTAAGAACCTTAGCTTCCTACAATAGGGAGTTACCTGGTCCACTGTTCTCTGTCTTGGTCAGATCATCTCAAAAGCACTGTATTTGTTTCTGGGCACTGTAATTTTAGGAAGGACATTGATATACCTGGGAGCACACAAAGGAACATCCCATCCAGGGTGCTTAAAAACCTTGAAATCATGTCATATGAAGATCAACTGAAGGAACTGAGAATATTTAACCTGGAGAAATCTCAAAGGGACTCTGATAGCTCTTTTCAAATATTTATAACGAGAACTGAAATGAGGAAGAAGGATTAGATTTATCCTATTTGGTCCCAGAAGGAAGAAGAGGGAGAGATAGGTTGAAATGACAAAGAACTAAATTTAAGTTTGATATAAACACATGCCATAGGTGGAATGAACTGCCTTGGAAGGCAGGAACTTTCCTGGCATTGTAGATTAGGCAAACAGGTTACATGAATACTCCTGGACTATGTTGTAGTGGGGATTCTTTTTGAGGGTATGAGATATAGACAGATATACTAGATGGTTGCTGGGGGTCCTTTCAAATCTAAAATTCGCTCATTCGTTTTTTGTAGGAATTCCTTTTTTAAATTTTATTTTTTAATTTATGGAAAAAAGAAACATTTCTATAACAATACAATAAAATATGATCGTACATGAAACTGAAAAAATGACTAAGCACAACTTGCTGTTCTTTTCAAATATACAACAAAATTATCATGTAAATTTCTTTTTTCCCTCCATGCCCCCACCCAAGAGAAGGCTACCATTAGACACAAATAGGTGTGTATGTGTGTATGTACAATTTATTCTATATATAATTTTATTTGTCAGTTCTTTCTCTGGATGCAGACAGCATCTTTCTTCATATATTCTTTATAGTTACTTTGGGTATTTATAAAAGTCTAAAAAACATTTCTCAAAGTCATTCTTAAAACAACACCACTGTTACTGTATACAACGTTCTCTTGGTTCTGCTCATTTTGCTCTTCATCACTTCATGCAAATCTTTCCATAGAGTTCTAAAATCATTGAACTCATCATTTCTTATAGAACAGTAGTATTCCATCATAGTCATATACCACAACTTGATCAGCCATTCCCCAATTGATGTGTATCCCTGCTATTTCCTGTTCTTTGCTATCACAAAAAGAGCTGATATAAATATTTCAGAATATATGGTTCTTTCCCTTTTCCCTTTCCCCAAATCATCTTTGGAAATAGACCAAGTGGCGGCATCACTGGGTCAAAGGGTGTAGGTTAATAACTCTGGGCATAATTCCAAGTTGTTCTCCAAAATGGTTGATATTTCCACATCCCCTCCAACATTTGTTGCATTCCCCTTCAATCATTTTAGCCTATCTGCCTGTTTATAGCCTTTGACCATTTATCAATTGGCGAATGACTTGTATTCTTATAGATTTGACAAAGTTCTAATTACTATTTGTGAATTTCCCTAGACCTTATTTTTTCTCACTATTTTCCTTCTCAGGCTCTCTTTTTACCTTATCCCTGTTACCTGATCTTTTTCCTTACCCGCTTAGTTATTTTACCCATTCTTCTAAAATTCACTTCCTTATCTTCTTCCCCTACTCTCCTAATCTTATTCTATCACCTTTATAAAAGTCCCTGCCCAACCCTATCCCCAGTTTTCTCACCTCTCTAGAAGTTCAGAACACTTCTAAACCTCTTCAGATGTATACTTTGTTTCCTTTTCAACCAAGATGAGAATAAGATTCCAACATTATGAGCCCTCAATAACCACCTTTTTCTTCTATATTAGTTCTTCCTTTCACACCTTATTTTTATGAGATAATTGCCCCTTTTGAGCTTTTTCCTACCCAATTTTGTTTTTTTTTAGAATCACTCCATCATACAAAACTCAGTCACAAGATTTTTTTCAAACTGCCTTAGTAATGATAACAGTTGTAAGAATACTGATAACATTTTCATATATCATAAATAAATAGTTCTCTCATACTTAGTGTTGATATGTTTCACTGACAGCAGATGAAAGAAATATGTTGGGTGCTTGGAGTAGGGGTTGTGAGCTGTGGTTCTGAATCAAGGCTGAATTATATCCTCAACATGCATCCAATCTGAAGTAAATTTTTAGCAGGGCCCATGTGGAAGTGGAGGGTTTCAACTGCTACACTTCCAACTTTGTTGACTCTGACTGAAGAAAATTATATAAAAGCTTTCTTGAAAAATTTATATTTTTGCTTGAGTTCAAATAGATGCCATCCTACAGTTCATCTCCATTCATGGTATTAGATATTTTGAGTATTTATAATTTAGGTAAAAAAGGTTCTTCCCCCAAATTTAGAATATTCTTCCCTTGTATAAATCCTTGGTTGATTCAGGAATTGAAACAGGTTATACATACCATGGTTAAATATATTAAGGAAAACGAATTTCTTAAGATAATATTAATTGTTATAGTAAGAAATGTAATTGAGCTATTAGAATATTAAATGTGAACATTATACCCATAGATAACATTTAATTTTTGTAACAAAGCCAAAAAAATACTATATAACCACAAGATGCAACTGCAAAGTATTGAAAAGAACAGTGTGACTTGAAGGCACATACTGTTCTGTACGCAGGTTCACACAATAAATGAAATGCCACACATTTTCAGACCAGTCAACAAGCATTTATTAAAAGCCTACTATGTGTCAGGCACTATGACAAGCCTCATGCTGTGCTAAGATCAAACCAAAATTTAAAAATGTCCTGAGGTACAAAAATTATTTTGAACTTTCAATCAAGATGTGTTTTCTCACATCTCTGTAGTCCTGAGATGCTCAGGCTGAGAAGGAATAGAAATAAATGCCTTGTCCTTGACAAAGACTATTCTCACAAGGCAAATATCTTAGGTATTATGGACATATTGGCACGTATGCATTGGGAGCGAATCTTCCAAACCATATGATGAGTAATTTTCCAAATTACCAAAATGATTTTTTTACCTCCCCTCCCCTTTTTAAAGCAAAATTTCGGATGTAAGAATTGAAGTAAAAGAGTTGAAATATTCTTATGACTTGGCCTTGATGACATCTGTTAGCTTCTTCTGTCTCCCAAAATATTTTAAAGTAGATAATACATAAAGAGATGATCTGGATGTCAACACTAGCATTGCTACTTTCTCCGTTTGACCCTGAGTAAGTCACTAAACCAGAGTTTCCCAAACTTTCTTGGTTCATGGTGTCTTCAATGTCTTAGTCATTTATTCAGTGTCCTTAGGTCAAAAGAAAGTTCTGTTTATTAACTAGTTAGGTCCAAATTACTTAGTAAGTATTTGTGTCCTAACAACTTAGTAGCTATTTTTAAAAATATACATATATTGAAAGAAAAAAATAATATTTTTATTTCATTCTTAAATAACAGCAATTACTTAATAATAAGATTAATGTGCCTGTTGGGAGCCACACAACCTCTGAACCTTTGGAACCAGATTGGACACTACACTCCCCTCATTTGCTGTTCTACTTTGATTTTTACAATATATTTGCTTTTTATCACAACAATCCCTGAAAACTCAGCTTTGATGTTGAAAATGAGAAAGTTTGAGAAGCTAATGGTGTAGTCAGAAGGACCAATAAATAAAAACATATCTCAAAGATTTGAGAATATCATTGAAAGCAGTGCAGTGATCTAATGTTGAAACTGTGAACTCCCCTGTGATAGTAATTCAAGAGGTATCTTGACAGATGGTGAGCATTGATGTGTTTCCCTCAAAAATTTAAAAGATCAAGAAGTTCCCCTATGAGGGTTAGGCAGCTTCCCAGTATACCCCAGAACAAAATTTGGAAACTGCTATAAATCTTCCTGGGACTTGGCTTCTCCATGTATAAATGAGAGATTGAGCTAGACATCCTTCAGGGGTCCATCAAGCTCTAAAATTATGATTTTATGATTTGGCTCTTTTTTTTTGCATGCTTACAGGTAGGTTCAATTTGGTGTGTAGTAAGAAAGTCTATTAAATTGTGACAAGTTCGGCACTTGTTACATAAGGGTCTGCAAGACAATATATTTACTTTGCCATTTTTCTTGGAGTCTAATGAATTTGACAACCCTATTTATTCAGTTGTCATAACCTATCTAGTTATAGAGCATCTGTCACATTCCCTTGTCTCCAACCAAGAGGTCACTGCCCCAATCCTCGTTAAGCTCCACATCTTGATTTGAATTATTGTAAAGCCTTCTAATTGGGCTTCTTATTTCTTTTCTCCAAAACACTTTTCGCACTATTGCTAAAATCATCTTCCTAATAAATAGATCTGACCATATACCAGGCTCAAAAACCTTCACTAACTCTATCTCACCTCATAAACTTCTTAAGACTGAAAGATCTGCCTACCTACCCAGCCTCCTGCTCGAATTGCTTAAATATGACATCCCATCTCTTGCCTTTGCTGGGAATGTACTCCTTCACACCTCTGCTTTCAGAATCTTTATCTGCCTTCAAGGCCCAATTCAGGTACCATCTCTTCTGTGACAGCTTCCTTGTCACTTAGTCAACTACCATTTATTAAGTACCCACTATGTGCCAGTCACTATCTACTGAGGGGACAAAGGCAAAAACAGTTCCCCTGATCAAGGAGCTCACAGCCTAATGGGGAATACCATATGCAAACTAACTATGAGCCAACAAGATAAATTGGGGACAGTCTCAAAGGGAAGGTACTGACAAGGACTACAAAATTCCCTGCAGGTGAGGGTGTTTTCTCTCTATTCATATCTTCCTAGAGCATTTAGTTTGGTTCTCTCCTTTGCCCCAATGATGCCCTTGTAGAGATCTAAACTGGCAACTCAACTGCCACTCACATCTCCCGTGTCCTCAGTTACCACAGCCACTGAAGACACCCAATGCCCCAGAAATTCTCACTATCAGAATCTTTGGTACCATTAAATAGGAAAATATCTGAAATTGATCACAAACCTATTCTATGTATTGTCTCCCCCATGTGAGATCCTTTAGAACAAGGGCTGTTTTTCCATTTGTATCTTAGAGTTTCATATACTGTAAATGCTTAAACAGTGCCTTTTCATTCATGCATTGTACTATAATTACCTGTGTTCGTGGCATATCCCCCTCTCCACCCCTCACTCCCCACGAACAGGCGAGCTCTTCAAGAGCAGTGGCTTTGAATTTTTGTCTTTTTATCAGCAGGCCTTGCAGAAGAAGGCATTTCATATTTTTTCTGAATTGACATAGCAGTGAAATGAAATAGGCTGGAGGGTGCTTGACTTTATAAGAGAAAGACTCTAAATTACTAACTCTAGGAAGTCTGCTAATCATTATAATTTTGAGTTTATGCTATTTGTCCTTGCTGAAGCAAAAGACCTATTACGGTCTGTTAGAGAAAGCTGATCAGGAGCAAAACATGGTGGCAGAGAGCACCATCTAGCTTTATATTGTCTAAAAAGGGAATTGAAAGTATAATTTCATTTTCAAATTGTAAATTTAATTTAGGATTTAAACCTGGCTCCAGATTTAGCTTCAACATTAACATGACCAAGATAATCAAGCTGATTTAGTTATATTTTTTGTAGTGTGTTGCCTCTTTCCATGGCTATGTCTTCAGGATTAAGGGGCTACTTACTGTTCTCTGATAACGTATCTATGAGACAGCAATTAACTGATAAGAATTTTAAGAATATGTGGAAATCTACTTTATGAAACCTAAGAAATTGGGCTCTCTAGGAGTGGAGAGAGAATTTGGCACGACGAAGAGGAGAGACGCCTAGTCAAGAAGTCTTGGGCTTTGATCCTGCCTCTGATAGCTAATAGCCTTATGACCAGAAGCAAGATCCTTTATCCTCTTTGACCTTGCTTAAGATAAGATCCTAACTCTGTTCCTCTGTGGAGGAAAACTCTGGATGTGCAATCAGCAGACCTTTGTTCAAATCCTGGATCTATCACTGTCTGAGTAACTTTTACCAAGACACTTAATTTATCTTGGCCTCAGTTTCTCCATATATAAAATGAGAGGGTGAGACTACATGACTACCAAGTTCCCTTCCAGTTCTAAATCTCTAATGCTATATTCTCTCTCTCTCTTTCTCTCTGTCTCTCTGTCTCTCTATCTGTCTTTCTGTCTCTCTCTCTCTCTGTAAACATATATGTATGTGTATCTATATACATACATATATACATACATATACACACATACATATGTATATGTATATACATACATATGCATATACATACATATACAAATACATACATATATATATATATATATGAAGAATTCTTATCCAAGAGGTTAATTTGGCCAGAAATGAATGTTTTCCCCAATTTTTTCCTCCCAAGACTTTAGGATCTTGTGGTGATGTTGACACAGTTATATTTCTGGTACCTTGGAGTGTTGGGCAATCAAAATGGGCCCTTAGCACTCAGTTCAACCAAGTGCCCTTGAAGAGTTTGGCCTTTGTTTGCTTGATTAGATTGGGAGTCCTTGGTGACCTCTTTGCCTCAGGGGAGGACCTATTTTACATGGGTTTGAGTGGCATGTTTGGGACATCAGAGGCTTTTAGACCACATGGGTTTAAGTCACCTCTTTGTGACGATTTTAGGTCACATGGGTGAGTTGCATGTGTGACTCACCCTTGACCCTGAAAAAGATATAAAACCAGGGGTTGGTTTTCTCTTTCTCGGAGCTCTGAGCCACAAGAGGAGTGGCGCGTGACTCTGGGCAGCCGTTGTTGAGCTCCCTGGCTCGTGAACTCTGAGGTTGATGCTTTTTGGTAACTATGAATTGTGATTTGGTCTATTTTTAATGTATCTTTGTATTTGTATTTGCTCTGAAGTTCAGGGTGCTGGCTTTTTCCCCTGAACTAAGTGAGTGATATTTGTATGTTGGATTAAAGTAAAATTGTTAATCCTTTAATGCCGCTTTCCTTAGTAAAGCAGATCAAAAGAACCTATGCTGTCAGCATTCTTGTTGTTGGGCTTGTGTTGGTTTTTCACCCCCACAGCAGCTGCTAGCCAGATTGTTGAAACACTTGGTGGTAAGAAAATACTTAAGATGGAGTATGACTTTGGGGTTTTTATTTATCTTTTCTGAAACTTCACACCATACCAAGTAGTCATGATGCTGCCTTTTAAAACTTGACAGGGGTGGGGGTGGGAGGGTGCGGGGGTGGCGGAGCCAAGATGGCCGCATGAAAACAGCATCCTACCAGAGCTATCTCACAAGTTCTGTCAGATACATCTAAAAAGTGAATCTGAGCAGATTTGAGAGAGTTAGAAGCAGCTAGCGGTCCAAGTGGGGGCCAAATTTCCAAGCCAGAAGAGTCCAAAAGGTCAATGGGACAGATCTGTAGACTGGGAGAGCACTCAGCGGGCAGAACTGCACCCGACAGCACCAAAGTGGAAGCAGCTGTGGAAACCAGCCAGCCATCCAGGCTGGGAGAAATCTGGGAGCCCAAAACCGGCAGAGATCCTCAGGCTTCCCAACACAAGATGGGAGTCTGTTGAAGTCATGAGATGCAGCAGCGCAATGCCTTTGGCTGTGAGACATCTACTGCCGAGGCTTGCAGCCCAAAGGCTTAAAACATACCTTCTTGAACTTCCAGGAGACATAATGGCCAGGTAAAGGTCTCTAATCCATCCCTCCCTCCCTCACCTAGAGGTGTTCCAGAGAAATTCCCAGAGAATTTCTCGGGAAAAACACCGGAATAGAGGAGACAGAAGTGGGGCTTCGGTGACCGAGCAGTGGCAGTTCCTGAGTCCCAGAGGGGTAGAGCCAGCAGGGGTCAACACCAGGAGCCCAGACACACATTTGCACAGCCAGGGGGAAGTGGCAGACACCAGCACAGACAACAAACAGCTGAGACTATTGTTGAAGAGCAACAGTGCTGGAGAGCAGCCCCAGGGGAAAAGGAGACTTCAGGCAGCCAGACCCCTCCCCCACACCTCAGGAAACTGAAGGCTATGATACAGAAGTCAGTAACTAGACTAAAAATCCCCAGAACAAGAGACCTGAGAGAGAGATCCCTGAGCCCCCAAAGCAGAAATCCACTGTAAAGCCAGGAAAAAGCTAACCAACATGAAGAAGAACATGAAAAAACCAAGGACAAGCTACCTAAATAACCCTATCTCAGAATAAGAAATTGAGCAAGCCATCAATGAACTCCCTAGGAAAAAATCTCCAGGGCCAGATGGTTTTACATGTGAATTTTATCAAACATTTAAAGAACAATTAATTCCTATACTTTATAGACTATTTGGGAAAATAGGTGAAGAAGGAGTCCTCCCAAATTCTTTTTATGACACAAATATGGTACTAATACCCAAACCAGGAAGAATCAAAACAGAGAAAGAAAATTATAGACCAATTTCCCTAATGAATACTGAGGCGAAAAATTTAAATAAAATATTAGCAAAAATATTGCAGCAACTTATCAGGAGAATAATACACTACGACCAGGTAGGATTTATTCCAGGAATGCAAGGCTGGTTCAATATTAGGAAAACTATTAGTATGATTGACCATATCAACAACAAAACTAGCAGAAACCATATGATTATCTCAATAGATGCAGGAAAAGCCTTTGACAAAATACTGCACCCATTCCCATTAAAAACACTAGAAAGGATAGGAATAAATGAAGCCTTCCTTAAAATTTATAAATAGCATCTACCTAAAACCATCAACAAGCATTATTTGTAATGGGAATAAGCTAGATGCATTCCCAATAAGATCAGGGGTGAAACAAGGATGTCCATTATCACCTCTACTATTCAATTTGGTACTAGAAATGTTAGCTGTAGCAACAAGAGAAGAAAAAGAAATTGAAGGAATCAGAATAGGCAAAGAAGAAACTAAATTATCACTTTTTGTAGATGATATGATGATTTACTTAGAGAATCCTAGAGAATCAAGTAAAAAACTACTTGAAATAATAAACAACTTTAGCAAAGTTGCAGAATATAAAATAAACCCACATAAATCCTCAGCATTCCTATACATTACTGACAAAGCCCAACAGTAAGAGATAGAAAGAGAAATTCCATTGAAAGTTACTGTAGACACTATAAAATATTTGGGAGTCTATCTGTCAAGACAAACCCAGGGCCTACATGAACATAATTATGAAACACTTCTCACACAAATAAAGTCAGATCTAATTAAATGGAAAAATGTCAGTTGCTCATGGTTAGACAAAGCTAATATGATAAAAATGACAATTTTACCTAAATGAATTTATCAATTCAGTGCCATACCAATTGAGTTACCCAAAAATTATTTTACAGAGCTCGATAAAATAATAACAAAATGTATCTGGAAGAACAAGAGGTCTAGAATATCTAGAGAATTAATGAAAAGAAATGCTAGGGAAGGTGGCCTAGCCATACCAGATATTAAACTGTACTATAAAGCAGCTGTCATCAAAACTACCTGGTACTGGCTAAGAAACAGAGTTGTGGATCAGTGGAATAGGATAGGTACACAAGACATGGTAGTCAACAACTACAGCAATCTACTCTTTGATAAACCCAAAGAATCCAGCTTCTGGGGCAAGAATTCACTATTTCAGAAAAACTGCTCAGAAAATTAGAAAATGGTAGGGCAGAAACTGGACATAGACCAATATCTTACACCATATACCAAATAAAGTCAAAATGGGTTCATGATTTAGGAATAAAGGCTGATACTATAAGCAATCTGGGAGAGCAAGGAATAGTTTACCTATAAGATTTATGGAAAAGCAAAGAATTCATGATACAACAAGAGACAGAGAGCATTACAAAATGCGAAAAAGATAATTTTGATTATGTTAAATTGAAATGTTTTGTATAAAAAAGCCAATGCAACAAAGATTAGGAGGGAAGCAGAAAATCGGGAGGAAATCTTTACAACTAGTATCTTTGATAAAGGCCTTGTCTCTAAAATATACAGGGAACTGAGCTAAATTTATAGGAATACAAGTCATTCCCCAATTGAGAAATGGTCAAAGGATATGAACAGGCAGTTTTCAGAGGAAGAAATTAAAGATATCTATAGGCGTATAAAAAAATGCTCTAAATCATTACTGATTAGAGAGATGAAATCAAAACAACTCTTAAGTACCACATTTCTCCTGTCAGATTAGCTAAAATGACAAAACAGGAAAATGATAAATGCTGGAGAGTATGTGGGAAAATTGGAACATTGTTACATTGCTGGTGGAGTTGTGAACTGATCCAGCCATTCTGGAGAGCAATTTGGAACTATGCCCAAAGGGCTATAAAAATGTTCATATGCCCTTTGACCCAGCAATACCACTTCTAGGGTTGTATCCCAAAGAGATCACACAAGTAGGAAAAGGACCCATATGTACAAAAATATTAATAGTGGCTCTTTTTGTAGTTGCAAAGAATTGGAAATCAAGGAAGTGCCCATCAATTGGGGAATGGCTGAACAAGTTGTGGTATATGAAGGTAATGGAATACTCTTGTGCTATAAGAAATGGGGATGATACAGACTTCACAATAACCTGGAAAAACCTACATCATATGATACTGAGTGAGCGGAGCAGAACCAGGAGAACATTAGAAACAACCACAGATATATGGATTCTGTGATGACTAATCCTGAAAGACTTTGCTCTTCTCAGCAGTACAAGGTGCAAAGAAAACTCCAAAGGAATCATGATGGAAAGAGCTATCTATATCCAGAGAAAGAGCTATGGAGTTAGAATGCAGATTGAGGCACGCTATGCTCATCTTTCTTTTTTTCCCTTTTTTTTTTTCTCTTTTTTTTTGGTTCTGTTTCTTCATTCTCATGATTCATTCCATTGGTCATAATTCTTCTTTACAAACACGACTATTGTGTACATAAGTTCAATGCGAAGTTATATGTAGAAGATATATGGGATTCCATGCTGTCTTGGGGAGGGAGGGGGGCAGGGGGGTAGAAAATCTGGAACTCAAAATTATGTAAACTGAGTGTTGTAAACTGAAAATAAAAAATCTCAAAAAATAAAGGAGAACCAAAAAACTTGACACATATATATTGAGAATCTGAAGCACAAACGTTATTATCTAAAATTCGTCATGTCTTCTAGACATCTTTTAGATTCCATTATTGCATAATACTCATATACAAAGGCAAAGCATAAAACAGAAATAACGATTGGGCAATGTTGTTCACCATTGTCATAGAAGATAATTGTAAATTCCAGGTTGAAGAGGGAATCCCTATATATAATGGCATTCTTCCCAATACTCCTTTTGCAGATGATATTGTATTGCTTGCATCAACCCCAGCTTCCTGGACAACATCCATAAACTCTCAAATGAGCTAGGCCTAACAATTCTCACAGGGAAATTGGAATGGATGAAGAATACTTATTATACAGACACGTAGCTTTATGGATAGCATAAACATCTTGTCCATCAATATTTATCTTGGACAGTCACTTCGAAGCGATGAGTAGGGCTTAGAATTGGCTTATCTTTGAGGATTTGCAAAGCTCCTTTAATAATCCCAAACTTCTATCTGAAATGAGGCTCTACATTTTTAATACCAATATTCTATTGGAGTCTTATGGCTGTGACTCACGGAAAGTGAGTCTAGTCTCTGAAGAATCAAAAATGAATATCATTCACTGAGAGGGCAATCAAATAAGATAATTAATTCTATGCTATTGCTTTGGGATTGAGTGTTTCTATACTTTTGCTTACCCCAGAAGACTGAATGGAGTTGGTATTTTTGATTATAGATTATGCTTACTGCTCTCACTGAGGAGGCTTGCTTTTCAGTTGTTCTAGCTCAGGACTGGGGAATCTGTGGCAGAAATTATAGAAAAGAGAGAGAGAAGAGAAGAGGGAGGGAGACAGAGAGAAGAGAAGAGAGAGAGACAGAGAAAAGAGAAGAGAAGAGAGAGAGAGACAGAGAGAAGAGAAGAGAGAGGGAAACAGAGAAGAGAAGAGGAGAGGGAGACAGAGAGAAGAGAAGAGAGAGGGAGACAGAGAGAAGAGAAGAGAGAGGGAGACAGAAGAGAAGAGAAGAGAAGAGAAGAGAAGAGAAGAGAAGAGAAGAGAAGAGAAGAGAAGAGAAGAGAAGAGAAAGGGAAACAGAGAAGAGAAGAGAGAGGGAGACAGAGAGAAGAGAAAAGAAGAGAAGAGAAGAGAAGAGAGAGGGAGGCAGAGAGAAGAAAAGAGGGAAACAGAAGAGAAGAGAAGAGAAGAGAGAGGGAGACAGAGAGAAGTGAAGAGAGAGAGAGACAGAGAGAAGAGAAGAGAGAGAGAAAGAGACAGAGAGACAGAGAGACACACACAGAGACACAGAGACAGAGAGAGAGACAAAGATAGAGACAGAGACAATGACAGAAACAGGAAGTGAGAGACAGAGACACAGACAGAAACAGAAAGGGAGAGAGGGACAGAGACTCCGAGAGACCAAAGTCAAAAACTCACTATGAAACTGGACAGAAATTGTTACTTTTCTTTTCAACACTTGAGACTAAGTCAGGTATGGGAACCTGTGGCCTCAAGGCCACATGTGGCCCTCTAGGCGTTCAAGTGGAGCCTTTTGACTGAATCCAAACATCACAGAAGAAATCCCCTTAATAAAAGAATTTAGTCTGTAAAACTCAGTCAAAGGGCTGAACTCAAGGACCTAAAAGGCCACATATAACCATGAGGCTGCAGATTCCCTAGCCCTGTTCTAGCTCTTAACATTCAATTTTTATCCATCCAATTTAATTCTATATTCTATATATACTTACTAAGTTCTTAGCCTCTCTCACTGCCAATTTGTCTTTTCTAGCGATCAGTTTCTTGGATAGTGACACTGTTGGAATGAGTTCTGTCAAATGTTTCTCATAAATAAGAAGTATGGTATAGGACAACGACCACTGTACTTTACATTAGGTTAGCTGGGTTCTAATAATAGGTTACTGCTAATAAGTTACTATGTGATTCTTACCAAATCCCTTAGCCTCTGAAGGTCTCACTTTCCTCATCTGTAAAATTGTACTAAATGGTATCTAAAGTCCTCTTATAACCTTATGATTTTTATGATTCTATGTACTTTTTATAAGACAGGTGACTCAGGGAAGTGTTGGATATACTCAAGCTTGTAGAAAACCCAAGTAATCTAAATACTGATAAGAAGAAAAGGCTAATAAAAAAAAGCCTCCCTTAACGTAGCATCCTTCCCAACTACGCCTTTGGTTCATGGTATTTTGGGGGATAGCTGTCTATTCAAATTCACAGAATCACAGAATTTCAGAGTTGAAAGGAGCCTCAGATTCCAACTAGTCAAACCCATGTGTGGAAAACAATACCTACCACAACACAATTGACAAATGGATGTTCAGTTTCTGCTTGAAGATTTCCCACGAAGGGACATTCATTACCTCTTCAGGAAGCATCAGAAGCCCCAAAACCCCACTTTTGTACAGCTCTAATTATTGTGAAATTTCCTCTTTGTATTTGGTTTGGGGTCCACTTTGACTGAGGACTGTCATTCATTATCCTCAAAGTGTTTCTCCATAGTATGAAGTTTCATATCTATCTGTCTGTCTGTCTATCTGTCTATATTTCCATTCTGGTTGAAGATTTTCCTACAGTTACCACATTCCATTAAGAATTCTATTATATTCATGAAAGTTTTTGCTATGAGTGAATCATTTTCCATATTAATTACCTTCATTATTATTAGCCTCTGCCCATCTTGCACTGGCAAACATAATTTGCTGGTCTATAATACCACTGAAGGAAATATTCAAACTCATAGATACTATCCTTTCAACTCCAATTGAAGGTGATCTTTGCAAATGGCAACATATCCTGATAATGGTGTTGCAGTTTAAACTCTACCCACCCAAGGATGCCAAAAAGTGTTGCAGTTTCATGATGTGTTGTGGTAGAACTATCTCAAAGAATTCAGAGTTAGACTACCTCTAATCCAAATGTAGGCATTTATTGAGATCGATGCTTCTTATGGAGTAGGTTGTTTCAAGAGGAACCAGCAACTTCAGAGAAAGCAAGATGGATTTTTATAGGGTAAGGATGCAATTACATAACAGAAATTATGAATATTAAAAAGGCAGGAGGGGTTTGTTAAGGGATTAGGTAATGGGGAGTGGTCCTAGTTACACTGCAACTTTGTATGCGATTACCCACAGTGCATGCAGAAAAACCCATTTTGGGGTGTATGTGTGATAATAATAAGCCCATCTACATCATAAGTTCACTTAGGTCAATTCTTTATTACTATTGCACAGGTGCCTCTGTAGGGAAAGTTCCTTCTATTGTTTTGGGGCCCACAACCTGCTTGGGTATCCTGGTGGTGCCGCTTTCTGATTGGTTGAGTATTGTGGTCTTGTCTGAGACTAGATGGATGTGGTTATGGTTGAGTGCATGGACACATCTGCTTTTTTCTATGGGAAATATGAGGAATGAGTCTGGTGGCAGTGGCTAGCTAGAGGAAGTGGCTGGGATCCAATTACATGGATACACCTGCTGTTCTGTGAGAAATGAGTTCATGGACATACCTGTTCCAGTGAGCAGTGAGGCATACATGAAGAAGTTAGAATATTGAGTAGGAGATGGGGGTGAGTGGCTAGGTAGGTGCAGTGGACGTGTTGTTTAGTGGAGCCTATAAGGAAGTTAGAATATTGGGGCTGGGGGCAGCTATATTAAAAGGATTCTGTCCTAGCCAAAATTGTGAAGTAGTTGATGGCTGTCTTGGTTTTGGCTCCTGCTATCTATCAGTTTAAGGTAATGGAGATGCCTTACTTAGCCATTGCTACCTCTGAGACCCAAGGTTTTCTCTCTCTTCCTCCAAAAAGTTATTTTTAATGCTGCGTTCTCTTCTGTTGAAACCTATTATATATCTCTTCTCATCTTCTCCATGCTCTCATTTTCAACTAATAAAGCTCATAAATTTATTGACATCTATATGCTAAAAGGAGACAGCCTGTATATTCATTGAGTAAAAGATGCATTTTGGAGATAATACAAGAACATACTCCTTGAATGCTTTAGAGTCTAAGATGAGAATCAATTAGGTAATGAATCAAATAGCAGGCTAAGGACTAAGGATTTGGTGTGATTGTCACCATAAAGACAGCACTGTTCTGTGTATGTTATAAGGAGGAGTATTTGTCCCTGCACTTGGGCACATGAAGGTTGTCAATGCTAAGCCTTGCTAAACATGCTATCTTTTTCAATAGAATATGGATCATTGAAAGCAGGAACTATTTAATTTTTGTTTTTGAGTTTTTAGTATTCAAAGCATATTTGGCACACAGTAAGGGATTAATAAATGCTTGTTGATTGATTTCATTTCCAACCATTGTTTTGCACAACCTATTACAACCTCCACATTGATAATACTAATGTCTATATAAAGTCCATGACTAATTTTGGTGTAAAACAGATTTTGGTGCTTGACTCATTTCCTAGGTTTAGATTATCAGTGACTAAATGAATACCGTGGATAGGGAAAATGGAAAGTTTCACCTTCTAATCCAAAGTAGAGGTGCTCTGAAAAAGTCTTCATCTTGATGGTTTAGTTCCCACAGGCATAATTTTAATGGCAGATAAAATTTTTTAAAGTTTAGTCTTTATTATTTACAATACCCAAAATTTTTCTTTAGATAGAAATTGGTCGAGTAAAAGCCCAAGACTTCTACTTTTATGGAAGAAATTGGCATTGGCACATACATTGTCTTAACTTGATACTCCCCAAAGTGTTTAAGAAGGGTACAAAAAACAAAGCAGAGAAGCTATTATTGTCTAATGGTTTGGGGAAACATTTCATCAATGGCTCCTTTGTGCAATCATGTGTGTTCATGGAGAAGATAATGGCCTCTTTTCTCTCTTTTTTGTTATTTCCATATGCTCTCCTTTCCTAATGCAGGCTTCCCCTTAAACGAGTGCTGAATGCTGAGTGGGCAGTATTTGGTTTGGGTCTAGGATGACACCAATATTTTTTCTGGTGACAGATTTGATATTTTAAGAAGTTATTCTCACATTTACAGAGTCCTACATAATTTTGTTTGATAGCTTTGATGGCTAAGTCTCATTGACTATGTTTATGTACTGTTTTCACAGCAACAAAATATTTTATTAACACCCACAATATTATTCTTACTTTCCTTCTAAGGATGGATGGGTGCTATTTCAGGATAAAATTTATTGTTGTTGGTTTGTCTGCTCATCTTTCCTTGGAAGACTGACTACCTTAAAATAAAAACCAAGCCAAGATCTAAAAGAAACTTTTCTTCAGGATAGCTTGACATCATTATTTGTTACTATTTATGTTCTCATTTGATGTACTCCCACTACTGAAATAAATAAGATCAGTGTATACATAGTTTGTTGACTTGGCTGTCAGTCACAAAATTCCCTGCCTAAGTCATTCGGTTTGCTTAAACCTTAGTAAATCAATTCAATGAAAAAAAAAACCAGTTTGTGCTTTAACACACAATTTTCGTGGTAAGAGTATGCTTGGCAGGAATTGTGCATTTTAGTGTTTGGGTTTTCTGTCCCTCTGACTAGGTGGCAGCGGTAATTGTTATTAGTTTTCATTTGGTGAAGGGAAAAACCAAAATAACTCACCACTGAGCACTCTTGAAACCCTACAGTGTGACTGCGCATAATTTTCCACACTTCTGAAGATGATTTAGTAAGAGTCAAATAAAGAGAGTCATAAATTCTCTTACATACAAGCATTTTACTTGTGTTATTCATGAGAATGGTAGGCTTGTATCATAATAACAATAACAGTGGGCATAGCATTTGCAAAGCCATCAATATGTAGGTTACTTTATTTGATCATCATAGTGACCTGGGACATAGGTGCTATAATTATCCCCATCTTAGGGATGAAGAAACTGACACAAACAGAGGTTAAGTGACTTGCCTGAGGTCACACAGATAGTGTTTGGGGCTGGATTTTTTTTTTTTTACCTCAGGTCTTCCTGGTTCCAAGCCCAGCATTCTATCCACCATACCACCTGGCTGCCCATAAAAAGAGGAAGACAGTTTCACAGGGGAACGTTGAGAAGCAAGAAGGTAGAATGTGGGAGTTTAGAATACGACTGGTGTGGTAAATTGTATATTAACAAGATAAAGTTTCAATCACAGTCCAAGTGCTACCAGGGTAAACACCATTCCTCTCTGCTTTGGTCACTTGGGACTTCACTACGCACTATATGATCTCTGCCCCACTGTTCTCATTGACATGTGAAAACTTCATGATAGAAAACAGTTCACTACCAGACTGTGCCCCAGGAGGCACTGGCATTGAAACCACAGGTTGGTGTGTAGCCTACTGCATTGAGAGGAAGCTTCAAGGATTAGGGTTCAGAAATGGCCATGATGAACAGGGAAAGAGGTGAGAAATCAGAGTTCAGAATGTTGAGGGTATGCAGAGCTTCCAGGGTTGGCTTTTCTTGTCCCTCCTCTCCACACCAGCTTCCCTCCTCCCCCATATATACATGTTTTCCAATGATACGGGAGGGCCGGTTGTATTTTACTTTAATTTTTGGACAATTAAAAAAATAAACTATCCTTTGAAAATGCTTGCTATTTTAGGAATGGGAATAGGGTGCAAGGTTTTGTTTTTTGGAGAAAAAGAACTATCTCCTACATCAGACACAAGAGAATCTTTCAATGACTGAAACGTGGGATCAGGCTCAAATTTCAGCTGCCTAGGTATTGGGTAAAACAAACAAGAATGGATTGAGTATATGCTCATTTTATTCCTGGACACATCAGGAAGAAAAGAATGAGTAGGAGATGAGAAGCTTTTGGCAGCTAATACAATATTAATGCATATAGTAACACTATTGACAAATGACCAGTTATGCAGGAAGACAATAGATATGATACTTACCACAAGCATTTCAGAAAACTGCTGTTATTGCTTTTAAGCTGTTGGGGCAGGAGAGGAATGCAATGAAATGTTCTCAGATTATGAAAGACCAATGACAATATTGATTCCAGTTTTGGAAATGAAAGAAGAATTTTTCTAATATTGCCAAGCCATCAGAATCTTTTTCAATTTCACTGCTATGCTTTAACATGTTTTTTTTCCTTCTTTATATTTGTCCATTTTTCCTTTGCCTTTTTTTTTATTTGCTAAGTGGCTCTACATGTGCACAGTCAAGCAAATGTTTGCTTAGGATGTGTTGTTTTCTTGCCATCATTACAAAAAAAGGAAGAAAAGGGCATTTGTATTATGGGAATAAGAAGAGCTGTCCTTTTCAAAAGCATTTTTTGCAATGTAGCCATTAGCTGCTGATGGAGTTGCCATGGTTATGAGAGGTCCACTGTGGGAGAAATCTTCATTTATCATTAGATTTTGACAGAAGGAGTCAGAATGTTTGATGGGGGAAAAAATAAGAACCATAAAAAAGCCTCAGCCGTTTTACCAGCACAAAGAGTTGAGTTATAACATCAAAAATATTCACTGATAAAGTCAAGGATAAGTTCAGAGCCAAGAAAAGTCTTTTTTTAAAACAAAAAAAATTTTTTTATAAACAGCAAACATAGAAAATGATAGTCCCTTACATAAATAGGGAAAATACAGCAAGAGATACAAGCCTACAGAGTTCAGTATGATTAAATTATTTCATGGAATAATTTATGGCAAACATTGCTTGTGATAAACCAAAGTCAGGCAATGAAGGTGACAATGGAAAATAGTCTTACCTCCTAATTTAAAAATAACCTTGGCACTAATTATATTTGAAAGGGCTGAAGTGCTGCTCGGATATGAAAAGTAGAGTAATAATAATAATAGCTCATATTACAAAAGGTCTCTACTCTCTGGATGTACTTGCACCATGAAAAACCTGTTATATGCATTTTATTCATCTCCTTTAGTAGTAATCATATAATAGCATTCTACTTTTCCAAAAATTAAGGTTTTTGCCTATTCAGAATGATACCTAGTTTTCTTTAATAACTTGGTATTTAGGGATGAAGTATGACTCTCTAGAGATGAAGCAAGCTCAGAGTTTACTAGTAGTATATTTGCTGTCTTGGAGTTGCCTAGGAGATCAATATGCTGGAGATGGAAGCTTGCCATTTTGGAAGCAAACATCTTTCAGCATTTTACCTTTTCTTAATTTTTCTAGTGAATTTTTCCTAACCTGGGGATTGGCAGAAGAAGGCTGATGTTATAGAACCAATTTGTGCAATTCTGTAACTGGGGGCTTAGAGCTAAAGAAACAATTTCCCAAGGCAAAGTTCACTGTCCAGGCAATGAGTCAGCATCTTGGCTGGTGTTGGGGTAAGGCGTGATTTGCTAATTGGTGGTATGGCCTGTACTATTTTCTTTCCTTGTTTCCCTTGGCTGGGTTTGAAAAGAAAAGCACTTCCAGATAGGGAAAAGGCTAAGGGAGGAGCTGAGAGAGAAAATTATGCCCAAGGTGATGAGCTGCCCTACCCACATAAGAGTTGAATGGTGAATAAGAGAGACTGACAACTCTGCTAACCAGCACAGCATAACACCAAGCCAACACTGCATTTAGTGTTATCTAGTGGAGATGAATCAATCGAAGAGGAAAGTTCCCCCTGTACCTTGAGTTTATGTGAGTAGGAAGTCAATGATGTTTCTTTCATGATGAACCAGAGGAGAAATGAGGCAAACCCAAGAGTGAGATTGAGTAATTTGCTTGCCAGGGTAAAAACCAAAGGGATTCTGGCTTATGTGTATCCCTACTAAGTCCTTACAAGAGCATGCCCATTTAAAAAATCTATCATTATTTACCTATACTATTGAGTGCATTGATAGGACAGTGTGATCCAGGTTTATTTGTGTATTGTGAGATATTTGATTTTTTACATATTTGACATGAGATTAGTATCTATGATACAATTTCTTTCACTTTATTAAGTAAATTGCTATGTTTAAGATCTAAAAGTATACACAGTTATCTCTTCCACATGGCAGGGGTTAGGGGAATGGCACCCCTGTGATCTGGAAAATCCATGTGAAAGTTTTTGGCCTTCCCTTCATACCTGAGAAGTCTGAATTTTTAATTTTTCTTTTTACAGGGTGTTTACAGTACCGCATTGTAAACTTTGGGTAGATGTTATACAATACTCTGTCTCCTTCTGTCTATATAAAAATGTACATATATACATATACATAAATATGTATATATATACATAGACATATATATATGTATATATATATATATGGATATATAGATGCATTTCTGAGTTTCTAAACCTTTTCTGTGTCATTTGCTGGCCTTCACATACTGTTTGTGGCTTCCACAAAGCTCCCCTCAAATTCCCATTTGATTGGTTATGATGACCTGCAATATATTGAAACTGCGCAGGTGAAAATCCCTATGTGGAAGGGATAACTCTAATACTGTGAGTGGCTGATTGTGTAGATAAAAAGCATATTGGATAGAAGTTCAGTAGATAGAATGGTCAGTGGGAAAAGCATATTTCCCCTGAATAGGATTACCCTTAGGACCCTGAGAGGGTCTGAATGTGTTGGTGGTCTCTCTGGGAATTTAGACTAGCTAGCGTGAGGGCAGGTTAGAGGAGTGAACCCAATCCAAAAAGTTACAGGGTATTTCACACTGGTATGGAATTGACTGGGTTATTTCTGAAGTTCCTTCCAATTCTGAAATTCTGTTTTTATAATTTCTCACGTTTTTTCTCTAGAGAAATACCCTCAACAAGATCTTTAATATACATACATTTACTACTCATTATGTTTCTCCCCAAACCTTATCCTCTTCCTAACTTCCTCATTCCTATCAAGGGCACTATAATCTTCCCAATCACCCAGGCTAACAACCTAAGTGTCATCCTCAACTCCTCACTCTCACCCCCCATATCCAATCAGCTGTCAAGACCTGTTATTTCTACTTTCATATTATCTCTAGTGTTTGGCCCCTTCTCTCTGCTGATACTGCCACCACCCTAGTTCAGGCCTCTTCCTACTATTCTAGTCTTCTCACACTTAGATTTTACTGCCATTCATGTATTCTGTAATCTAGTGACACTGGCCTCCTTGCTATGCCATACGCAAGACACTCCATCTCCCTACCTCACATTTTGACTCATTGTCTCCCATTCCTGGAATTCTCTCCCTCCTTATCTCCATCTTCTGTCTTCCCTGGCTTTCTACAAGTCTTAGCTAAAATCCTACCTTCTATCAGAAGACTTTTCTGATGATTCCCATTAATGTTAGAGCCTTTCCTTTGTTGATTATTTCCAATTTTTCATAATTACACATATAATGATTGATTGAACTTAATTGCTTGCAGCCATCTCCTTTATTAGAGTGAGAGGTCCCTGAGACCAGGAACTTTTCATTCATTCACTCATTCATTCAATCTTTCTTTGTATCTTCAGTGCTGACTACAGGGTGTTCCTAAAGTCTAGACACATAGCAAAAATGCATATTTTCAAGAAATGAAATGAATGAAATTTTCAACAACATTGTATCTAATTGGAATATTAACAAATAAAATCATCAGTATGATTTCCATCATTTGTGATGCAAAGGTTGATGCGCTTTGCAAGATTTACGTGAACTCGATGCAATAACTCCACATTTCCTATGTGTCCAGACTTTAGGAACGCCCTGCACATTGCCTGGCACATAATACTTAATAAATGCTTTCTGACTTGACTTGATACAGGCAGATAGGTGGCGCTGTGGATAAGTGTTGGATTCAGAATCAAAAAGACCTTAGTTCAAATCCAGCCTCCGAGTAGCTGCGTAACATTGTGCAAGTCTATCTCAGATTTCTCATCTGTACTGGACAATAATAGCAACTACCTACGCCAAGGTTATTGGGAAGATAAAATAATGTTCCTAAAGTACTTTGTAAATCTTAACGTGCTATATAAATGCTAGCTATTATTTTATAGTACAAGGGCATCTCTGGTACAGGCAACATATACATCATGATAAGATGCAGGTATATAATCTTGTATGAATTAATTCATCTTTCAGCGATTTACAGTTCTAGTTCACTTTTCTCATTTACCCATACTTCCTCTATTACAAGCAAGTCTGCTGAAAATAGCTTTCTCTCACCAAAATTGGTCACTGAGAAACAAAGTCTTTTCTCTCTAGGATTTTTGCTCAATAGGTAGGTAAAACTACTTAAGGTAGGTAGGTAGACAGAAGGTAGATAAGTAGGTAGAACTAGTCAGGCAGGTAGATAGAAGGTAGATAAGTAGGTAGATCTAATAAGGTAGGTAGGTAGATAGAAGATAGATAAGTAGGTAGAACTAGTTAGGTAGGTAGATATGTAGGTAGAACTAGTAAGGAGTGACTGAGACTGTGTCCTAGAAGTCAAAAATATGACGAATGTTTCCCTCACCCCCTTTGTCCCCATACTGCTCAATCACTAGTAGACCTGGGATCCTGCTCCTTGCCCAATCCTTTGCTGCTACACATGCCTCTCTTTTAGGAGAGGTTCTTGTTCACAGAACAAGAAGTTTGTATTCAGTCAAAGGGCCTCACTTGAGGACCTAGAGGGCCACATGTGGCCTCAAAGCCACAGGTTCCCCACCCCTAGACCATGCTTAGTATCTTATCTAGCTATCTACATTGTCCATCTTACCATCTTCCATGCCACTATATTCTGTAACCCTTAGAACCTAGCACAGTTATGTGCTTTCATTCCTTCATCCATCCATCCATTCACTTTCCGAAGAGTGACCCTGGCTGTCTTGTAGATAACTGTAAACGGGATTTGGATAGGGTGATATATTTGGATAGAGTGAACTTCAAGAGATTATTGACCAATAGTGAGAGGGAGAGTATTTGGAAGTAGCAATGAGGAACAAGGTGTGTGCCTACTTCTTCTGCTGGCCTAGTGTTTGTGTGTTTGGGAGGACAGGGGCTAGGGAGGTAGGTAAGAAACGAGGAATGTCTAAAACAGCAAAGTGTGAACAGTTGCAGTGTCTTCTGGGATGAGGCAAATATATGTGTGAAAAGATGGAAGAGGTTATTTTGCTAACAATAGAAGGCACAATGGACAAGGATTGGGATATAGTAGGGTTAAAGCTAAGATTTAAGGTGGTGGGGGATAAGGAAACTAGAAGTAATAGCAGGGGGAGGGAATTTTCACCAAGGTAGGGAGAGAGAGAGGAGTTTATATCAGCCTGTGTTATCCTTATATGTAGATCATTCATTATGTTCTCCAGGTCAAGAGGCCTGGAGGTAAGAGGCCACTCTTCCAAGGCCAAGTGGCAAGAAACTTGGACTTTGGACTTCTGCTTGTTGGTAGATTCGTTCGTCCTCCCTAGCCAAGGTACTAGCTCAGTGTTGACTATGGAAATGGTTAAATTTCTTTCCAGGGATATGATCAGAAATTATCCTACTCTGGGACAGACTGCATGAACAGTAAATACAGGCAAGAAGTCAAGCAAGAACAAACAATAGAAACAACAGCTGAGAGAAATCTGCTACTCTGAATGAGGGAGGGAAACAGCAGCTGGGAGGGAATGGGAAATATTAAGGATCCAATTAGGTTAAAAGAATAACGGCCAGGAAAGGATGATGATCTTGCCCAGTGGAATGAAAAACATATGTTTAACTTGCCATGGCCTTTGCTTCCTGGAGCAGTACCCTTCAACTGAGATACAGAAGTGAAGTACATTGTGCTGTAAATGTTCCTTCATAGACACGTACAGGTACATGGCTCTAAATAAATGTTAGTTTGGTTAAATTGTTGGAATAGACAGCACTAAGTCTTGACTCTCTGCATTGTGTAGTACAGAGAGGAGACAGTTTAGCCAAGAAGAATAGTTGGCTGTGTGACCCTAAGCAAGTCACGTAATGTATTAGTGTTCTAGGCAACTCTTTCAGATGATAAATTATAGAGGTCTTATCCCTAATAACTGATGTTTTAATAATGATGATATACTGATGTGGCCCTTTAAAGCTCACCCAATCCTTTCCAGACATCATATCATTTGAGTTTTACAATAACCCTAGAAAGGGCTACCGAAGGTATTGCTATGTTCATTTTACAGATGAAAAAACTGAGAGCCTTGGAGGTTAAATGACTTGCTTATGCTTAAATAGCTGGTAAGTGTTAAGTGGGATGATAATATAAAATAATCAATACTGAACAAGTATTAAGTGCCTATTATATGTTATAGACTGTAAAAAATCAAATATTTCTATTGCTTTCAGGGGTATGGCATCCTCATTTCATTGCTGTAGGGAGTTCTCTCCCTCTACCATCACCTATCAGGACATGCTCTGCAATTTCCAGCATTAGAGAGTTTTCTGAGACCCCAAGAGGTTGCGACATGCCCAGCACAACCAGCCAACATGGGGGAAAAGCAGATGAACCCAGATCTTCCTGACTCCCAGGCTATTTTACTATAATGATTCCCTGAAATCATCATTAGCATTCATTTATATATACAACTACGGATCTGGGGGAGTGGGGTGTGATACAACTAGATGGTACAGTGGATAAAGTGCTGGCCTTGGAGTCACGAAGATTTAAGTTTAAATCCAGCCTCAGACACTTACTGTGTGACCCTAGGCAAGTCACTTAACCTTATTTGCCTCAGTTTCCACATCTGTAAGATGAACTGGAAAAGGAAATGGCAAAACCACTCCAGCATCTTTGCCAAGAAAACCCCAAATGGGGTCATAAAGAGTCAGATAGGACTGAAATGACTGAACAACAACAAAGACCACACTCTAGAAACTCATTTATAGGGTCACTGATTGAAACTGAATGAAACTTTAGAGACCTTCTGCAGGGGCAGGGAACCTGAGGCCTAGAGGCTACATGTAGCCCTCTAGGTCCTCAAGGGTATCACCCTCCTCTTTTTACAGATGAGGAATCTGAGGGCACATCAGCAGACGGTGACAAAGTGGTGATTTGAACCCTACTCCTCTGACTCCCCAGTCCCAGTGTTCTTTTCACTGCATCCCCCGTTACCCCCATAGTCCAATGACTTCATATAACCTTTCATTATCTCTGGTTTGTAATATGTTGCACCACCATAAAATGAGAAATGCTGTGAATAGAGAATGGATATCCCCAAGCCCTGTAATAGCTCTGATATAGGCATGAAGAGTATAAAAGGCTACTTTACTATAGAGAAAGTAAATTTATGTAGTCTAATACTGTCATCTCAACTAAATACTTCCAAATGGCAGTGATCCAATCAGTACTTTTGTTATCATCATCATCATCATTATTATTATTATTACAATCCAGATTACCACTAGCAGGAAAAAATTCCTAGTCACAATTAGTTGTTTGTTTAATTCACTTAAGCTTTGCAACAAATCTAATACCTTGCATCTTATTAAGAACTCTGCTTTTCTAAGCATATTTCTAAGCTCCGGTTGAGTAGAACAGACTAAAGCCATGTAAATGTAATTAGGTAGAGCTATAAGAAGGCCAATATACATTCTGTATTAGTACCTACATCAGTTGCTGATGTTAATGTTTCACACTTCAAATGCTCTCTCAAATGCAGGGACCTGAAGGTACAGAGTGAGTAAACCAAAATTGAAGGGGGCCATCATTTCTTCTTTGATCTTACACAAGTCCTTTGGCTCCAAGCAAAATTTCCTTAAGCATTTCCTCATCTAATCTCAAGGTTAGCATTTCCTCTTAACTGAAGAGGAATTGGTACACAAGAAGCTTCAGGTAACTTCCCGAAGGTTATAGGGATAAGTGTGGACAATGATAATTTTTGGTCTCCTGAACCATCAGAAAAATCTAGTTCAGTCTGTTTACTTGACAGATTAGGAAGCTGAGGCCTACTATGGTTCACAGATTTCCCTAAAGCAGCACATCTAGTTAGGAGGAGAGTTGGGCACAGAACCCAGGTTTATTAAATACCAATACAATGCCCTTAACATTACACGCCACCTCTTTCTTTGCACCTAACATTGATCTATTATTCAGAAGACTTCTTTTCCATTGATCAGTCCTGTTTTAGGCATTTCCAAATAAGGCATTTACTTGGCATTTTGAGGTAGGTGTGTGTGTGTGTGTGTGTGTAAGAGAAAGCTCAGCCCAATATCATCAAAAAGCTATAGGAATAATCTTTATCCTTTAATAGTTGGGCAATGTCCAGGTGCCATATTGGTTTGGCTGGTTATTAATACTGTTGAGATAAAAATACATTGGCAATTAAATGTGTCATATAATCTTATCGATTTAAAGCTAGAAGGGATCTTAGAGGCCATCTAGTCTAACCCTCTCATTTTGCAGATGAAGAAATGGACTTGGTTAAATGACTTGACCAGGGTCACACACCTAGTAACTATTGGAGGCTAGATTAGTAATAAAGTTTAAGTCCAGCATTCTTTTCAATGTGCCTTACCTGCCAACCCTATTATTTTATAGATAAGAAAAATAGTGGCCAACAAGGTTAAGCAACTGAAAGAACTTCATTGCTTATGGAAATTGTTGCTAACGCCTTAATTTTTTACATTTAGATAGTACCTGTGATTTTATTAGTCTAGGGAGCTTTCAGTGAGGAGCTTCCTCTACCAATACAAAGCAGCTCCTTCTCTGTAACTTAAAGGCTTAGAGAGTCTCTCCAGGTCCTAAATAGCAACATAATTTTCCCAAGGTCACATATGCCAATATGATGTGGCACTCAAGCAATAAACGTCTATTAAGAAGCTGCTATGTTCCAGGCTCTATGCTAAGGGAAGGGAATAAAAAAGGACAAAAGTCATTTCCTGTCCTCAGGGAACTCACAGTCTAATGGGGAAACAACATGCAGACAAATATTTACAAAGAAAACAGGATAAATAAGTAATCAATAGAGGCAAGGTACTAGAATTAAGAGGGGGCAGTGTGTTGGTAAGCAAAATGGGCTCTTAGCACTTAGTTCAACCAAGTGCCCTTGAAGAGTTTGGCTTTTCTTTCCTTTGAGTAATTCAGGGTATTTCATTGAGCCTTACTAGGTGCTAAGCCCCAGGCCCAAACCCCTATTAGGGGTTAAATCTATGTGGGTGTGGATTGGTAACTAAGGTGGGGCCCAAGGTGGGGTTAACTAAGGGGAGGGCCTAGTTTACACATGAGTTTGAGTGACATGTCTGGGACAGCAGAGGCTTTTAGACCGCATGGGTTTAAGTCACCTCTTTGTGATGATTCTAGGTCAGGTGGGTGAGTTGCATGTGACTCAACCCTGACCCTGAAAAAGATATAAAACTAGGGGTTGGCTTTCTCTTCTTTGGAGCTGTCTTACCCACAGCAGTGGTGGCGTGCGTGACTCTGGGCCAGCCCTGGTTCTGAGCTCCCAGGCTGAACCTAGATGTTGGTAACTATGAATTGTATTGGGTCTGTCAGTTGATGTTTGTCATTTGTTTGTATTTTGCTCTGAAGTTCAGGGTGCTGGTCTTTTCCCCTGAACTAAGAGAATGATATTTGTATGCTGAATTAAAGTAAGCTTGTCAACCCCTTAACGTTTCTTTCCTTACTAAAGCAGATCAAAAGAACCTGTGCTTTTGCAGTGTGTTGGCAGCTTTCTGGGTGCTGGCTGTTGGTGGATCTTATACCCCCACAGAAGCTGCTAGCTGGATTGTTGAAACAGGCAGGGAAAGGCTTTTTCAAGAAGGTGAGAATTTAGTTGGGTAGCCAGAGAGGTCAGTAATCAGAGCAGAGAAGGGAGAGCATTCCTGGCATGGGTGACAGCTGGAGTAAATGCCCAGAGCCAAGAGATAGAGTCTTGTTTTTGGAACAACCAGGAGGCCAGCTTCATTAGATTGAAGAGTGAGTGAACAGGAGTGAAATGTAAGATGACTGGAAAGGTAGGAGTTAGGTAGGTTCTAAAGAGCTTTTTTTAAATTTGATACTGGAGGCTATGGGAGCCACTGGAGTTGACTGAGTTGTTTGGGGGTTGGTGGTAAGGACATAGAACCTGTATTTTAGGAAAATCACTTTAGTGGCTGAAGGGAGGATAGATTGGAGTGGAGAGAGACTTGAGGCAGGCTTACCCATTAGCATGCTATGGCAAGACTCTCAGGGTGAGGTGATGAAGGGCTTCACTAGAGGGGTGACCATGTCAGAGGAGGGAAAGGGGTTTATTTGAGAGATGTTGCAAAGGTAAAATCAACAAGTCTTGACAACAGCTTGGACATGGAGGGGCTACACAAGGGCTAAGTGATCTCTATGCATGATAGTCAACTATATAACATAAATTATACAGAAGGCACAAGTTTGTGTTGCTAGGTGAAGCTCCCCAATGGAAACTCTCTTCACCAGGGAAATTATGTCTCATTAAAAAAATAATATTTTACAAATTTTAGGGCATTTTAAAACTCAATTGAATGACATTTATTAAATATAATAATATGATATTTATTTATAAGATAGTGATAGGCACTGGGGAATACAAATATTAATGAGAAAGATCTTACCTTCCAGGATCTTAATAATCTATGTTGGCAACTATGTGGTACAGGGGACCTTGAGTTGGAAAGACCTGATTTGGAATCAAATACTCAGATACTAGCTCTGGGACCCTGATTCACACTTAACCTCTGTCTGCCTCAGTTTACTTATCTGTAATATGGGAACAGAAATAATACCAACCTCCCAGAGTTGTTATGAAGATAAAATGAGATCATATTTCTAAAATGCTTTGCAAATCTTAAGGTGCTATATAAATGCCATCATCATCACCATCATCATTATCATTATTGAATTACATTTCAGGTGAACTAATAAAACCATGGATTTTAAATCTTTCAAGACAGAGCATAAGTATAGTGTTTAAATAATGCTTATCTAAAATAGAATATGGCTATGGTTTTTGCTTTCAACTTTTCATTAGGAAACTATTCTAGGAAGCTGATTTTTATCATCAATATAGGATTCAGATTCAAGAGAAGGGGAAAAATCCACCCCTCCCTCCTCCAGTCTACATTAAGACCCAGTAGAATTTAAAACATAGAAGTTAAGAGGCAAGGGACTGTCACCAACTTGACCTGGCAAACACTGGAAGGCGGATCTCTAGGCGTGCCGAGAATGAGAGAAAAAGCAAGGCTTGTCCTTTAATTAGTTATTCTCAAAAACTAAGTCCAGTAAGGCCAAATAGAATATGGAATAAAATGTTTTTTAGAAAGCTGCCTACTGCAATTAGACTATTAAAAAGAAGAAAAAAGGAAGGAGTTACTTCGAAGAAGAGCTCCAAAGAGCTTGCTGAATCCTTAGTCAACTACAGTAGGTAGCACAGGAAATCATTTAATTATTGAAGGTGACAAAGCACTTTGTATAGTTTCCTTTATCTATCTGATAGTGAATAGAGTTCTGTGCATATTTTTAAAGTGCAAGAAAAAGGAATTTCAGTGCTATTTTGACTTGAATTACACTTGATTAATCTTGCTATGTAAAAAAAGCAAACTCTCAATTGCTCTAGCTCATCTTTTGTTGATTCACTTTTATATTGATAGGTTGAGTACATGTGCATCTTTACTTGAGATAGAAGAGATAGCAGTTTAATTCAAATGCTTCTGAAAGTGAAGATAAATGCAGGAATTGTTAATTAGGAGAAGCTAGGTAAGAAAAGTCATTTAATGATGCTGATAAGAGAAGAAAGGGAAACTTCTCAAGCTTTTTCTTTCACAGTCAGATGAGCACATACACTCTGTAAATAAAGGTTAAACAAGCATCACTTAAAGTTGGTAACTGTTTGTAATGTTATCTGTTATAAACATATGATCTTGGTAGCTGAAGAAATGAGATGAATCCCTTCAGTTGCAAAGCAACTTCTCTGGAAAATGCCAAATGGTCCTTTTCTAATCTGCTAGTTACTTTTATGAAAAGACCCACCTTTTGATAAAGTAAAATGGAAGTATACTCATTCTATTGATTTCAGGCTTGGCATATTAGCTGAATGGAGGGTGGTAGTGGTGGGTACATAGAAATACTGACTCTATTCGTGATGAATGGCCTCTGAGTTCTGGGCCCTAAACCAGATCATCTACCTCTAAACCACAAAAAAGCTGGGGCCATTGAAGTTAATGAAGAGAGACAGAGAAACATGAAATTAGCTGAAAGAGCCACTATAGTTCAAGGCTCACGCCAGGCGGCATAATCTAGGAATGGGTTGGCAATCTCTGGACTGTGGGATGTACTTTGGCTTTGGCAGGAATACACCCTGCTTTTTATGTCTGTCTTCTGACCCCCAAAGGTTTTGTATGATAAATCAATTCAGCCATTTATTGAATACTTACTATTATTTAGATCAGCTTTCACATCATTCCTTCTGCAAAGGATCCCATTCCATCTCATGTTCTTCAGTAGATTATCCCATCTATCATTGTGATTCTCTCTCAGATCTTCAATATCTCCTTGTTTACTAGTTGTTTTTCTGCTGCCTACCAGTCTCCTTCATCCTCCTAAAACCCTCACTTGATCCATCTATCCCCACTAGCTATCACACCATATCTCTCTTCTTTCTTGTAGCTAAACTCCATCTACTTCATTTGTTCTTCTTAATTCTTGACAGGGTAGCTTCCAACATCATCATTCAACCAAAATTGCTCTCTCCAAAGTTACTAACAACCTCTTAATTTCAAATCTAATGGCTTTTTAATTAATCCTCATTATTCTTGACACCTCTACAGACTTTAACACTGTTGATTAGCCTCTTCTCCTTGATACTCTCTTTTGTCTAGATTTTCATGATATTGCTGTCTCCCAGTTCTCCTCCTATGTATCAGACTCGTCAGCATCGTTCTCCTTTGCAGAATCTCCATCCACGGCACTCCTACTACTCACCTCTTCATGTACTCTGATCCAGTGACATTGGCTTCCTTGCTATTCTTCAAAGGTGAAACTCCATCTCTAGACTCTGGGCATTTTTTTCGGGGGGAGAGACAATCAGGGTTAAGTGACTTGCCCAGGGTCACAGAGCTAGTAAGTACCTGAAGTCGGATTTGGACTCAGGGCCTCTTGACTCCAGGGCAGGTGCTTTATCTATTGCACCCCCTAGCTGCCCCTCTGGGCATTTTCAATGGCTATTTCTTTTGCCTGGAAAACCTTCCCTTCTCATCTCTTTGCTTCCTGGTTTTCTTGGATTCCTTCAAGTCTCAGCTAAAATTTCACCTTCTACAGGAAACATTTCCTGAACTCTCTTAATTCTAATGCCTTCTCCCTATTGTTTGCTTCAAGTGTATTCGGTATATAGTTTGCTTTTACATTGTTATTCATATGTTGACTTTCCTATTAGACTTTGCCCTCCTTGAAAACAGGGACCCCTTTCTTTGAATCTCTAGTACTTAGCACAATATCTGACACATAGTGGTTAACATTGACCTTGCTAAAGAGTTATTTTATAAAATGATTATGTCTCACAATTTATTATGATACAGTGAAAGGAATATTGATTTTGGAATCAGAAAACTTGAGTTCAAATTCCACTCCTGACATGACATTTACTACTCAATTTCTCTGATCTGTAACAAATGTTTATTATTTGAATGACTGATCGCTTTGTTCCACTCTAACCTTCCCCCTCCCCTCAAAAAAAGGAAATTCATTCCGAGGAACTGGAAGTTACTACTTCTAAGAAACTTAGGTTGGAGGAAGAAACCAGATGGCGGGAGTAGCAGGAGGAAACCACTAAATGTCTGAGGTGGTATTTGCAGTTCTTTCTCACTCCAAGTCAGAAGTCTACTATACCATGTTGCCTCTCAAATTGACTTCCTCCTTTGAAGAATTATACTTAAAATTTCTAGATTCAGCAGAAATAATACCTGTAGCTGTCATGGTTCCCTGAATTTTTGTAAAGAGGTAGTTTGGCCCTGGATGATCTAGGTGGAACCTAGATGAACCATTGGCTTCAGAAATTTCAAAAACTAATGATCAGCAGGACATGCAACATCTATTGAAGTACAATACAGATCTCCACTGTATATCCAGCTCTGTAAGCAGAAAAACTTGGATAAAAGCAGTTAAGATATTGTAGTAGGACTTAAAAAAATATATTATGGGCAATGTAAAACATGTGTATCTTTTGTTCTATACTGTGAGTTCCAAGAAAAACACCAATGATTATGAGAAAGGAGAAAAAAAACCAGATATATGAATGGCACCTTTTATTCCCTTTTAGAGCAAAGGAAATTTATTGGAGAAGGGTACAAATAACTTATCTCTGTTGGGCTTGATAGTCTAATCTACTAATGTATGCTTCTGTACATGAACTGATTATAATTTGTGACCCAGTGAGAAAACTGGAGAAAGGGGGAAGTATGTTAGATTTAATGAAGCTTTTCTTTTTTGTGGCTTTTATCAATCTATGTACTCTCTCTCCATTAGTGTCAATGATGGAGTGTTAGCTTTAGAAATGCATCTAGTTTTAAGAAAATTCAACATATAAGCAGCAATATTTACAAACTAGATTATAAATATAGAACAAGAGGGAACCACAGTGGTCATCTAGCTGAATTCTATCACTGTGGTAACCATAGCTACTGAAGACCCAGAAAAAAAGTTGTCACCTAAGTCATTGGCATTGTAAAATTGTTCAGCATCAGAAACTGATATGATTTTGTCAGTCGAAATGACATTAAATGAGAAGCATTACCACCTGCTTTGCTGCTGAATCCTGAGGGCCATTGGACCTTTCTGTCTAACTTGAAGTTGAAATCTCTTCTCTCTCCCTCTCCATGTCCCTGTCCCTATCCTTGTCCCTCTCTCTCTCCATCTCTCTCTCCCCTCTCCTTCTTCTTCCCCTCTCTTTTCTCCTCTCTCCCCTCTCTCTCCCCACCACTCTCCTTCCCCCCCTCTCTCTCCCTCCCTCCCTCCCTCTTCCTCTCTCCTTCCCTTCCCTCTTCTCTTTCCCTCCCTCCCTCCCTCCTTCTCTCTCTCTCCCCTCCCTCCCTCTTCCTCTATATGTCTATATATACATATAGACACACACATATATGGGCACGTATATACACATATACACAAATACATACATATATGTATGTACATACATGTATACATCTGCCATATTAGAATGTGAGCTCCTTGAGAGCAAGGACTGTCTCATTTTTCTGTTTGTGTCTTTAGCAAATATTACAGATTTTATGCATAATAAACAATAAATGTTTTAAATTCATCAATTATTTCATTCATTCAGCTTAATTGAATGAATATTTGGAGAAGGGAGTATCAAGATGATCAGAAGAGCTATCAAAGGTCCCAGAGACAATCAGATCAGGTAGTGGAGTCAACTAGAGCAGATATAGTCAGTGAAGAGGAAGTATACAGGAAATGTTTGAAGACAGAGATGGAAAGAGAATCCCTCTAGGACTGCAGCACTTTCCGGGATCATGATGGAGAGACATAATTCCTATAAGCTCTAGAGAGTCACTTATACTTGAAGAAAGCTCTATAAAGGGTGAAAAGCATTTCTGGGACCAAGAGATGGGAAGTATTCTTTGGCTAGCTGTGTTCCCTCTATGTTTGCCTTATTACCATTGTATTTTAGGTTTGAGTTCATGCATTCCCAAGGATCTTGTATGTGCAAAGGTAGAATGTCCTTTTCTTTTTTTCTTTTTTGTAACTACAGCTTTAACCTTCTCAGTAAGTCTCTTTTCTAAATGCTAATAAAAGATTTAGTAATTTGTGTGCAGAATCTCCTTTAATACCAAACTTCTTAACTCATTTAAAAACTACTTAATAGAAAAATGGAAAAAATATAATTTATAAACAATGGCTCCATGAAGAGTGGAACCTAAAAATTTTGTCACCTGGGCCGAGAAGCCAATTGAATTGACCATAAATCCCAGCATGAGGGCCCTCATGGAGGCAGGGCACTTTGGGTAGACAGTATTTTGGGAAGGTCCCCAGTCTTTGCTTCTCTTCCTCTTCCTTGCTACCTGCAGATCTACCCTGCAGAAGCCTCAACCTTGATGCCCTGCATTCCTGGTATACAGCTATATCCCAGATGTTGGGGGGAACGCTGACCATGCTTCTCTTTCTTCGTTATTTTTTTTGGAGGGGGGAAGCCAGGGCAATTGGGGTTAAGTGACTTGCCCAAGGTCACACAGCTACTAAGTGTCAAGTGTCTGAGGCCGGATTTGAACTCAGGTCCTCCTGACTCCAGGGCTGGTGCTCTACTCACTGTGCCACCTAGCTGCACCATTTCCTCACTATTTTACTCTCTGGATTTTTTTTCTCATCCTCCTCCTTCCCATTTGCTGGTGTCCTTTTTCCTGACCCCTTGCTTTTCTTCTCTGTTTAATGTCTTGTCTTTTCCCACTAGAAAATAAGCTCCCTGAGACTGCATTGCTGTATTTGTTTTATTTGAATGTAGGGTCCTAGGCTGATGACCCTCTTCTTGATGACAAAGATCTAGAAAATTCACCCAGCTGAATTCTGATTGGCAAAGCCATGATAAAAGTCATGGCAATTTTTCTAGCTTAGGATACCTTAGGGAGATAGATGGTGGATTCTTGAGAGGAAGACTTGCCAGGATCACATGGTTGCTGCTAAGGTGGTATCAGGGAGCATTTTAACGCCCAAGGATTGAGACAGGGCTTGGGGCAACAGGAAGAGATCCCAGCCTAACCCTGAGCAAGCGCCGGGTACAGGAATGAACCAGTGCCATCTAGCAGCACTGTCATCCACCACCCGGTGCTCAGTCATGGTCCAGGGTGGAGAAGAGGGGTTGGGAATGTTATCATTAACTGTAACCAAACACGGAATAACTTCTAGGAAGCGCATGATGATTGTGTGGCTCTGAACCCAGGAACAGAGTATAGCATCACAGACCAAAAGGAAGCTAGCAATTCTCTTTCTGTAGCTTTCTCTGTTTCTATCTTTCTCTTTTTCTATCTCTGTCTTGTTTTCTCTGTTTCTCTGTCTATGCAGGATGAAGAAGGGTCTTACAGAATGTTCCTTTGTTGAGTTTTCCACCTTTTGAAGGATGACAGTATCATTAAGGCCAAGCAACAACAAGCAAGAAACTTTTGGGAGAGAGAAGGAGACAGAGGGATGGATGGATGTAGTTGAGGTCTGAATAATTGAATTATTATCTCTTTCCTGAACTTCTCATGTATTTTCACATTCTATCTAGGCTGTTTGTTGTATACTCTGGTGACAAAAATCACTAATGTTTCTACCCCTCCTGATCTTTACTCAAATGATCGCTATTATTCTTTCCTTCTATACTTCTTGAATTTTGTCACATGTACAATGCTACCTGCTCTTCTCTCTGTTCCATCTATCTTGTTTCTTTTGAATGAAGTACATATATCCACAGCCAAGCTTCTACTATGGGTTTTATCTCACTAAGTCTCAGTAAGGTCAAATGAAGTCAAATATGCCCCCTTGCATTACTACCAAGTCTCATTCATCTTTCTTGTTACTTAAGCTTTTGGCATATAAAGAGATACTTATTCCCAGCTGTAATAATATTTGCATCCTTTAAGGCTTGAGACACTTTTATGAAAAAAAATTCATATAATATAAAATTGTTCTGTTCTAAATATTTAACCACTTGACCTAAAAAGTGGGTGCAGAAGATGTACTGATTCTGATATAAAATTGGAATTTAATACTTCCTAAGCATTTGAAGTAATCCAGAATTTATTAATTATGCATTCTGGCATTCTTTCATAGAGCATAGCTCTTAAAAAGTACTTATCAACATATGATCAGAGATGAACTTGGTGAAATGGTCCATTTTGTTTCTGGCAATAATCCTATGTTGTTTAGGGTTTAATAAAGGTTTTTACATGGGACTGACATTATTGATTTCAAGGAAGGTTTCACAGAGGTTAGAACTTATATTTTCTCCAAATAACATTTCTGGTTTCAGTGCTCCAGGCTTTTATTTACTGTTTCAGAAATCCGGTTCATGAACTCATATTATTCCTTCCCCTACTTTTCCTGGTTGGTGGAAGCTGACAAGGCATGTGACATGATTGCTCAAGATAGTAAGGTATGAAATATATTTAACGGTAATAAAATTACGTTTTTTCCCCCCACATCCCTGTTAGCTTCCTGCTTGGAGGATAAGTCTCTATCTAAATGTCAAAAACTATAACTCTCTCTGAAGGTAGCTTATTAAGAATTTGCTATGGTTCATTTTACAATGACACCTTCATATTCAGGAGTGTCAGAGGCTCGAGCAGCAGTCTGGGATCAATTCATCTTGACGTTAAAAAGGAGAAGAAGGAAGGTAGGGAAAGAATTGGGAGCTTTGAAAAGCATCTGGAGCCATTCAAAGATGAAGAAAATTCATTATTGACTCCCTTTTCACCCTTATACCCGCAATCTCAGCCAGCAAGTATTGTTGTGCTGTTTGTATGAAACAACTTGCCCAGAGGAATACATAACAGCCTTAATGCCTCATTGACTTAAGCAGCAAGACATATTTCCTTTCCTTAGACCACATGCTTAAATCCTAGATAAAATTACCCTGGGAGGATGAGGCCTGAGGCCAGGGAAACAAAGATGTGGCATGTTATAACGTAGCTTCCTCTCTAGTTGATTTCATTTTTCCAAACTCTAATGGAGAATCTTTAAGATGTGAGGGAATTGCATAGGTCAGGTAGCACTAGACTAGGGACAGCTCCAGTTGAGGAATAGCTCTGCAGCTTAAGAATCAAGTGACCTTGGGCAAAGCCCTTAACATATTTGAGAGTGTAATTTGAGGCTCAAATTACAAAGGTTTGGAATACATGGATAATATTAACTTCCTACTCCTCATGAGGTTTCTGTGAGAATCAAATAAGTTAAAATGTGTCGAATATTTTGTAATTCTAAAGTTATATAGAGATTGAGCTAGTATGGTTAATGATAAAGCAATATTAATTCATTTTTATCTTCACTACAATCCTGGGAGGTAGGTGCTATTCATGTGTGTGTGCACGCACCATTCTACAGATGAGAAAACAAAGAGAATGGGAAATGACTTGCTCTGAATCATACCTAACAAATGTCCGAGTCTGGATTTGAATTCAGATCTTCCTGATCCCAAGTCTAGTGTTCTATTCACAGTACCACTATTTAATATTGCCACAAATATTATTATTATTTTGTTTTGCAGGGGTGGGGGAGGCAGGGCAATTGGGGTTAAGTGACTTGCCCAAGGTCACACAGCTAGTGTGTCAAGTGTCTGAAGCTGCATTTGAACTCAGGTCCTCGTGACTCCAGGGCCAGTACTCTTCTCACTGTGCCACCTAGCTGCCCCCACCAGTATTATTAGTAATAATAATGACCAGTGAAGCAGGAAGTACACTAAACAGACATTCCATGTTAGATCCTTCAAGATCCTTAGATATATCCTTCGATGATAAGAATGACAATGATAAAAAAAGGCAACCACCATTTGTGTTTACAGAAACTTTCTTTAGAAGAGCGAATTCTTTTTATTGAAATGGAAACTTTCCAGTTGACCATTAATGCCAAACTGTAAATACAGCACACAAGGGAAAGTGGCTTAGATTTGGAGTCTAACGCCTGAATTCAAATTCAAGATCTTGAGCTGAAATGCTGAGCATTCAAACTCTACTGCAGAGAGCGTGACTCTAATGGGCTGGCCACGTAGCCCAAATGCCCAACATATGTTTACCCAAAAGACTATTTTACGGAGAACTTGCACAAGGCAATTGCTCATGTGGAGGTCAGAAGAAGTGGGAAAAGAACACTCTCAAGGTCTTTATGAAGAACTTTTTAGAATCTATTGTGAGATGGGGGTGACACTGACACCTGACCTCTCAGCATGACATACCTGCATCAAAGAAGGGGATGTGCTCTATGAGCAAAGCAAAATCACAGTAGCACAAAAAAAAAAAATGTGAGATGTGTAAATCCAGAGACATTGCCATACTAAATATCAAATGGACCATTTATTCTTAACCTGTGGTAAGAGAACTTCCGTGCTCACATCAGACTGATCAGCCACAATGGAATAACATGGCAGAATGACCTCAACATCATGATGTTATCAGTCCTCCACAAGTAGGAAGGATGGATGATGATTTTATATCCAGGGGACCAACTTTAGGCACCTTGGAATTCAACAGCGAGAGGGTGCTTTGAGAGATTATTTATTCACTGAGATTTATATGACCTTTTGCCTGTCATGTAAATTACTGAAGAAAAATAGTTGTAAATAGGCTTAAACAGTCTCCATGTGTCTCAATTATACCTTAATTCCTAACCCTATAATTTGTTCTGACTCAAGGTTGCCAAGGTCACCCTAAATGTGTCCTGACTACCTTCCATAGCAGTAGTCCACTTTTCTCCTAAGTTTGCTTTCCTAGCTCTTTTTAGCTTAGTTTTCCAAAGGTTTTTCTACTAACACAGCCTTTCTTGGTCAGTACTGTATAACTGTATATTATGATATCAAAGGGAATATTCTTTAATTTTGGTAGTTTATCTTTGGATTACTCAGTTTTAAATGAGAAACATATAGTTACAATAGAAAACTATGTAATGGAGCTTTTCCAAGGCATACTTGAAGTGACTGGGATAAAGATTACTGATAGTATAGTGGCAACCACACTGGCATATCCAGGATGGCTGCTAGCATAGGTTCTTAGATATGCTTTACTAGGAAAGATAGCTTTTAAAGGTGTCAATAATCTTTTAATTATATTCACTAGTTCAGGGGAAGAGTCAGTACCCTGAACATCAGAGAAAGTACAAGCAAAAAAAAATACTAGCAGAAAAATCAGCATAAAGACCAATAGACAGGGCTCTTAAGTGCCTGAATCAAAGCAATATTGCTATACACTTTACATATGTCACTGGATCGAGAGAGCCTTTACATTTGAGTAGCTGAGGAGCTCTGAACATACAGCTACTTAGAATCTTGACCAGGAAATCACAAGGTCCTTCTCATAAGAGGGCCCCAAAGCAAACTACCAACACAGAGCATATACATACTTCCCAGACGCAGAAGACATCGAAACCCTGGTGACTTAATGCCTAATTAGAAATTGGCAAAAGGTGTGAAAACCTTCCTACAAGCAAGCCTCCCCAAGGCAAGCTCCTCCCCAATGGGCTTTGTGATTCAGGATGTATCACAGCTGTGAGCTAGGACAGAGCTCAAAGCAGGTCACATACATCTATTAATGGATGGGGAAGATCTTCATATTCCATTAACATTACATCAAGGAAGCTGGGAAATGTGAACAGATGTGCATTTCCCAGATTTTTTGGGTTTCTTTCATTTTGCCCTAGAAGAAAGAGAGCCTTCTCCAAATTTCAGTGGTTTGGGGCAGAAAAGTGAGTTGCCCATTAGAACTAAGACCCTTTGTGGTTTTGCTTCCAAGAGGCTGGAGCCTGGAGAGTAAGGATCCTCATGCTATGCATTTGAGCAAATGTCAGACCTGAGATTGCTCCTGCAGTGGTGTGGGGAGATGTAGTATTGTAAACCTGGAGCAGACTGGAAGAAGTAAAGTGGAAAAGGGCAGACAAGCGAGACTGACATAGGAACTGGCTAGGGAGAATGTTGTGAAACATAGCTAAGGTGAAGTCAAGAAGAGACAACCCCAGAGCTTCAACTCTTTGTGACCCCATCTGGGGTCTTCTTGGCAAAGATATCGGCGTGGTTTGCCATTTCCTTCAAAAGCTCATTTTACAGATAAGGAAATGAGGCAAACAGGTTTAAGTGACTTGCCCAGGGTCACACAACTAATAAGTGTCTGAAACCAGATTTGAATTTAGGAAGATGAGTTTTCCTGACTCCAGGCCCAACACTCTATGTTGACACTTAGTTGCCTCAGCACCTTCTATAATTTCCCTAATCTCTTCCATTTCTTTCTTCATTCCTACTGGCTGGAAGGAGATGTGGGCTGAGGAACTGATGGTAGAGAGAAAGAAGTCAAGAGAAATTGGGAATGACTCCTGCAGATTACAAGATGAAGGGTCTTTACAACTGTGTTTTGTGTTTCTCAGCTGTTTTAATAAATAATAAGATAGTTAAGAAGAGAAAATAAACTGATGAATTCTGTGAATTTCTGATTATCAAGGAGGGACCAGTTGAAACACAGAGTGGGGTGGTGCTTCAAAGAGCAGAGATGGGAAGACTTTCTTATTTTAGATAATTTGTGGGTGGGGACATATTCCACCCTCCCCCACCCCTTTTTTTAAGCCTAGAGGCCACCTGCTGCCACCAGGGGGTGCTTGTCTATGAGATTCATGGAGGGGAGAGGGAAAGGGGGAGAGGGGGAGAGGGGGAGAGGGAGAGAGAGAGAGAGAGAGAGAGAGAGAGAGAGAGAGAGACCTTTAATTTACTTTTATGGAGTAAGAGCACCATCTGGTGTCCTATTTATATGGTACACCTCAACTGGTTAATTAGTCAGTCATGGCACAGATTGTTTCTCTCCACAAATGTCACAAAGGATGGGAAGAAGCCAAGGACAGGTATTTCTAGAAGCCCTACCAAATGTACCTGTAGCACACACCACACATGTTACTTGTAATGCCTAAGTTCTCTACAGATTTACATTGTTATAAGAGTCACATTAATAGAAAACGAAACCATAAAACTTTGAAAATGAAAAGCAGTGAAGCAACCAAAGGTAATCATAGAAAAATTACTAAATGGAATATGTTAATAAAACATTTTAAGGAACACAATGACATGTTTTATTGCTATTGAAATTTCTTGCAATTACATTATAAAATATATACAGCTAAACATGATATGTATTTTTTGCTCAGACTTCTGATTTCATCATTTTAGGAACTCCTCCAATGAAAATAACCTTTTCACTAGTGCAGATTGTCAACTCCTTTGTAACATCTGGATCACTGAGAAGGCAAATGACTTGTTCAAGGCCATATAGCTATATGTGTGAGAGACAGGATTTGAACTCAGGTCTTCTAATGCCAAGTCCATTTCTAACCAAAATGCAATGCTTTTTTTTTTCTTTTTAGCTTACCATTAAGTAATTTCTTTTAAAATTGTTTTGAATTATGAATATCTTTTGGAAAATAGATGTCATCAGCTTTATTTGTCTTAAATGGAACTTAAGATAAAAATCTTTATGGATAATGCCTTCTGTATTCACCATTCATTATTAATGAAACTCAGCAAAATATTTATTAGATATCTATTTTATGCTAGGCATTGGGAATGTACGAAAAGGAAAAAGTCCCTAATATTGATAATTTTATATTCTGTTGGAAGTGGGGCTGGGTAGATACAACATTTTAAAGTATTTATATACATGTATACATATGTTTATGTATGTATGTATCTATCTAGAAGGTATGCAAAGTAAAATATGTAAAATTATTCTATACATACTTCTATTTATCAGTTCTTTGTCTGGATGTGGATAACATCTTTCTTCATAAGTCCTTTGTAGCTAATTTGAGTATTTGTAATAGTCAAAACGACATATTCACTCAGAGTCATTCTTAAAACAATATTACTGTTACTGTATACAATGTTCTCTTGGTTCTGCTCATTTCACTCTTCGTTATTTCATGCAAGTCTTTCCATGTTTTTCTAAGATCATTGAGCTCTCATTTCTTATAGCATAGTAGTAGTCCATCCCAATCAGAAACCACAACTTGTTTAAACATTCTCCAATTGATGGACACTCCTGCAATTTCCAATTATTTGTCAGCACAAAGAGAGCTGCTATCAATATTTTAGAACATATAAGTTCTTTTCTTTTTGCCATATTTATCTTCGGAAATAGACCTGGTAGTGGTATTGCTAGGTCAAAGGGGTTTATGCAATTTAATAACTCTTTGGGCATAATTCCAGATTGCTCTCCAAAATGGCTGGCTCAGTTCACGATTCCACCAACAATGAATTAGCGTCCCAATTTTTCCACATCCCCTCCAACATTTGACACTTTGCTCTTCAATCATTTTAGCCATTCTGGTAGGTATAAAATGATATCTCAACATTGTTTTCATTTACATTTCTCTAATAATGATTTAGAGTATTTTTATATGGATATTAATTGTTTTGATTTCCTCACTGGAAAACTGGCTATTCCTATTCTTTGACTATTTATCAATTGGGGAATGACTCATATTCTTATAGATTTGAGAAAGTTCTTCATATGTTTTAGACATGAGTCCTTTATTATCCGAGAAACTATAAATTTTCCCCCAGTTTTCTGTTTTCCTTCTGATCTTGGCTACATTTGCTTTATTTGTATGAAATCTTTTTAATTTAATGCAATTGAAATTATCCATTTTATACCTAACTTTTCAGTCTACCTCTTGTTTATGTCTGTTTTTATAATTTTATTATCCCTGTGTCTTTTCCATGGACTACATTAATAGGCTGTCTCTTGTCTGTTTTGTTTCTTCTCAGAATCTGAATTAATATAGCTTATTAAACCCACTGATATAAGCTATTTTATTGGTTTGCTGTAATGTTATAAGCCAGTAAGCATAAGCTTTACTTGTTACACCTACACACCCACCCACATACACCCCATATTCATATATCCATACACATATACACACATATACTACGAGTTTAAATGCTTACTGAATATTAATGTACAAACACAAATTTAGAAATGCAAAGCACAGCCAGCCTGTGTTTACAGTCTTTGAAGGACAAGAGAAGAAACAGTTCAGCAAAGAGTTAAAAAAAAATCTACCTCAAGAAAGGAACCTGAAATAAATGATTAACATTTTTCTCAGGAAACATGAAAGGGAATCATAATTACCAGTTTGGAAAGTGCAATGACTGAAAATGTCCTATGACCTGTGGACAGTTTGCTGTAGTCCTACTATAAATGGAGCCAAGCACATTTTTAATAACAGATAGGAGAGAATAGCATCCCTTTCTTGAACTGAGAAATTGAATCTTCTATTCTTTAGCATTTATCACAGCACCTACTTATGTGACAATGAATTTTTCAAATGGAGTGTAATTGATTTTTGGCATGCCACATTCAGCCATTGTCTTTGCATAAAGGCATTAATGTGCAAGAGGAACCTAACAGACCGAATCTCTACAACTGTGACTCTTATGGACATTTGCTGGGTCTGCTTCTCAGCATTAGATTACATTCTGAGCTTTAGTTAGAGATTCCAGCCTTGATATGCCCCACAAATTCACTTTCATTCTTTGATGCACAGGCCTGAAAATGATTAGCCAACCAATGACTAGACTTCTACTATTGTAATGGAAAGATTAAAGTATTTCAAGAAAAAGAGCCAGAAGATGAGGCAACCCCTCTTTGGCTGAGGAATTTATTACTGATAAAATGTAATAATGATAATGTGATTATTACTACTTGAGAAAAGCAATTCTTTAACAAGAACTATATATGCTCTAATAGATAAGTTGTCAAAAGCTAGGAAGAGATACTTCTCCAAGGAAGAAATCCAAGCTACCAACAGCCATATTAAAAAAAATGCTCCAGATCAGTAAGATGCAAATGAAAGGAATTCTGATGTTCTACTACATACCCATCAGGTTGGTAAAGTTGACCAAAGAAATATTACAGACATACAAATATACTATTGGTGGGGCTATAAATTCATCTACCTTTTCTGCAAAATAGGAAAACAGAAGGGAAGGGGATAAAAGAAGGGGGGGGGTGATTGGGGGAAGGGGTAATCACACTGCCATCTTCTGCAAAGCAATCTGTAATTGCACTCAAGGTGAGAGCAGACCCTCATTTTCTTTTTCTAATTACAGGAGCCATCCCTTGATTCACTTCTTAAAGAGGCCTATTTGCTCTAAGTGAGGATCTGGCCAGGGTCTCCCATTGCATCTTGAGCCATCTCCAGTCATCCTGATGAATATCTGGTCACTGGATCCAGACGGCTCTGGAGGAGAAAGTGAGGCTGGTGACTGTGCGTGGCCCTCCCCCCATCAAATCAAAGTCAACTGCAAATCATGACATCATTTCCTTCATGCCATGGTCCTCTTCAAAAAAACGAAGGACAAACACAACAACTGTACTCAAAAAATAGTGGTGCATGTTGGGTATGGAGCAACTAAATGGCACAGCAGATAAAGCACTGGCCCTGGAGTGAGGAACCCCTGGGTTCAAATCTGGCCTCAGACACATACTAGCTGTGTGACCCTGGGCAAGTCACTTAACCTTGTTTGCCTCAGTTTCTCATCTGCAAAATGAGATGGAGAAGGAAACGGCAAATAACTCCAGTATCTTTGCTAAGAAAAACCCAAATGGAATCAAAAAGAGTTGGACAAGAAGAGTTCAACAATTGTTGAAATGGCTCAACAATAACAACAAAAAAGTGTTAAGTGCTTTGGGTGTAACATGTTAACAAGAAAAATTGGCATAAAAAATGTCACCAAGGACTCAGATGAGGAGAAGTAGAATTGTCATACATCAAGAAGGAGACTACAAAAGAATAGCTCACAGTCTTCACCACCACAATCCCTGCTTTTCCTTGGAGCTATTGATACGCACCTCAATGTTCGCTCAAACACTCTGTCCTCCTCGATCACCATTCCTCCAAACTGCCCAGGATCTCCATCTTCACCCAACCTCAGTCACACAAAATTATACCCTTGATCTGGACAGAATGGTGGATTGTTGGGTTTGGAGTTAGAGTGATTCAATTCTACCTGCTCCTTACCACCTCACCTTTTAGGATCCTTCCAGGTTTTTAAGTGATCTCTCCTGGAAGTTTGTACTTACTTACCTGTGTATATGTTGTAACTCTAACCTGAGCCTTCAGTAGAATATAAGTTTCCTGAGGGAAAAGAATGTGCTTGTTTTTTTTTTAATATATATTTGTATGCCTAGTTGTGTTAAGCAAAATTGTCTCCTTAGCATGGCTTTTGTTTCTTTTGAGTGGAAGTACTTTCAGCTGTTAAGTGCTAAGCCCCAGGCCCAAAGCCCTATCAGGTGTGAAACCTGTGTGGGTGTAGATTAATGACTTAAGAGGGGCCAACTCGGGAACCAATGGTCTCTTGTCTTGAGGTGGGGCTTGAGAACGCCAGAAGCTGGGCTGTGAGGAAAGGCGAGCCAAGAGACAACTACAGCAGAGGCCGAAAGCTGCGGACGCCGAGCTGACCCGTGTGTAGACCCAGGAGTGCAAGGACTTGAGGCCAGTAAATATGATTTGGCTAAATACTATCTTGTTTTTCTGTGGCCTCCTGGTTACTCTTGTGAGGCGGGCTTTCTGGGCCTGGAGTCTTTTTGTCAAGATGTCGGAATGGGGAGGCTGGTTCACGGATAAGCTGCGGTGGGGCCTAAATAATTTTTTTGTTGTTTTCCACTTAAAGAATCTCTCATACCTTGCGATTTTGAACCATTCAAACATATACATGATTATATTTGAGATTATAAATTTGGCCTTCCTACTACACTAGTGCCTTGATTATAGTAGGTGATTTAAAATGTGTTTTTACTAGAGAGGCATCATAATACAGAAAAAAAAGTTAGCTCTGGAGCCAGAGATCCTAGGTTTAAATTCTGCCTTTGGTTCTTTTTCCTGATGTGACCTGGGGCAAGTCATTTAACTTTCCTGGGCCTCTGTTTCATTTGGCAAATGAGAAACCTAAGCAAAGGAGACTCTGAAGGCCCTTCTAGTTTCAACGCCATGGCCCTAGAAATATATCTCTCTATTTTAGTAGAGGGAGTTTCCTCACCAGTTTGCTCCCTAAACCGGTGAAATCACAGGTCCAGTGGTCTTCCATGTTATATGGCTTCCTTTAATAAGGAGAACTAAGTTATTGTTGTAAATTGTCTTTGTCAAGGAAATTTTTGAAAAAAAAATGATTTTTTAACATACACATGAAAGAATTCTTACTGGAAAAGAGCCTCCTTAGGCTTTATTTTTCCTTATGGAGTCAAATGCTTTTGTGTAATCAACAAACTAAACGCGGTGGGATGGCATAATTGCCTTTCAGTCAATTGTGTCATCTGCTGTAGATAATAGTTTGTGAGAGGCTTTCATATTTTTATTGTTACATACCTAGATGATTCTCACGAAGATTTTATAAAGATGAAAAATGGGTATTACCAGTCAGTAGTTGCTGATGGTCTCTCTCTCTCTCTCTCAAAAGATCTTAGTACTATGATCCTTCCCCATTTTCTTAGTACCTTTCCCTCACTGACATCAGTCTTTTTGCCTTGATATTCCATTCTCTCTAGATTTTTATACCACCACTCTCTCCTGGGTCTATCCCTATTTATCTGACCATTCCTTCTTGTTTTCTTTTGCTGGATTCACAGACAAGTCATGCCCATTAACTGTGGGTGTCTCACAGGCCTCTATTCTAGACTCTTCTTTTTTTCTCCCTCTTTTCTAACAGTTATCCCTTCCACATTGTGACCCACTGTAGTTTCCATATATCATGGACTGGCATAAGAAATTAAATGGGAATTTTGGGGGGTTTGCAGAAGCTTCAGACAATGCATTAAAGGCCAGCAGGTGACACAGAAAAAAACAGAGGAGCCTCTGATTTAGAAAATCAGAAATACATAAAATATATGTAGCGTATGATATTGACCCCAATTTGTCACCATAAAAGAAAAAGAAAAAATTCAGCCTCTTCTCTATCATGAAGTGAGGGCCAAAACATTTTGTGTGGATTTTCCAGACTATAGGGGTGTTCTACCCCTAACCCCCATGATATGGAAGGGATAATTGTACTTCACTTGGTGATCTCTTTAGCTCCCATGGATTTAATTACTGTCTCTATGTTGATGCTTCTTAAATCTATTTATCCTATCCCAACATATCTGCTGACCTCCAGTCTGACATCTTCAACTGTCTTTCAGATAGCTTGAACTGAATATCCAATAGATATTTAAACTTGACATGTCTAAAACTAAATTCGTTGTCTTTCTCCCTAATCCATCCCCCCTCAAACTTCCCTAGTACTATTGAGGATACCACCCTTCTCTTGGTCCCCCAGGATCATTACTTAGGTGTCATTATCAATTCTTCATTCTTTCAGCCCCTGCCTCATATCCAATCTATTGCGGAAGCCTATAAATTTCACTGTTGCAATATCTTGAATATGCACTCATCGTTGCTTGCTTGGGCTACTGAAATAGCCTGTTAGTGGATCTACTTTCCCTAAGTCTCTCTCCATTCCAGTTCATCCTCCATTTAGCCACCAAAATGATTTTTGTATAGTGCAAGTCCAACCATGTCATCCCCCGATTAATGAATTTGAGGGGCTCCCTTTCAGCCCTAAGATCAAATATAAAATCCTCTATTTGGCGTTCAAAGGTAGCTTCACCCTCTTCTCTGTCCAGTCTTATTTCCTGCCAAATATTATTCAATCCAGTGACACTGCCATCCTTGCTGTTCCAGGAACAAAATATTCCATCTCTTAGCTCTAGGTATTTGTCTCCCATGCCTGGAATGCTCTCCTTTTGGTTTCCCTTCAAGTCCCAACTAAAATCCAGTCTTCTAAAAGGAACTTTTCCTAACCCCTCTTACTTATAGTATCCTCTCTCTTTTAATCATTTCCTATTTATTCTGTATATAACATGATTGTACATACATGTTTGCTTGTCTCCCCTACTAGACTGTGAGTTCCTTGAGGTAGGAACTGTCTTTTGCCTCTTTTTGTATCACCAATACTTAGCATAGTGCCTAGTCTACAGAAAGCACATAGTAGTTCCTTATTGACTGACGGATATCAAGTAATGCAGTGTCTGGATTCTTGCGAGTTTGAGTAATCTCAAATCCAGCATGCATTTTCTCAACATGTCTTCAATCTGGTTCATCTGTGCTCTTCCTGAGTTTATCTTCCTAAGTACCATCTCAACATCATCAGTTACTATTAGTGATAATGAAAATGGATCATTAGAAAAACAAAACAAAACATAAAATGGATTCCATTCTGCATCTATTTGTTGTACCGCTGTTGAATCCATCTACGAATATTCATGAATGATGTGCCTTGTTCATTTATCTTGCTAAACTTCCTCCATATTTTTTTAACTTCATATGCTTTTTTTTGCTATTTTGATGAGAGGCACCTCTATTTTAGAAGTATCAATTCATGAGGTCTATAATATGGATAGAAGTAGTGTGGTATGGAAGAAATTAACCTGTGTTTCAAATAATGAGGTCCAGTTCTATGTTCTAATCACCCCATGATTATTCCCTTTCCCAATTTGCCATGTGATATTATCTTTGGGTCCATATCCTCTCACCCTTCTGTGTGCTAGTTGCCTCCAGGATCTCTGATTTTCCTTTTCCTGAGGCAGGATATTTTCTATGGAGATGCATCATTCTCTCAGGAAGTGGTCCCCCTTTCCACTAACTCCATCAAAATTTAACCCATCAAAAGGTCCCCTCTTCCATTGTAGAAAGAATTCCATTCTTTCCTAATGGGTGTGTTCTTGAATGGGACTCTCCCCTTTCATTACCCCAGTTTCAATCTCTCTCATCTGTCTTACATTTTCCTATAACTCCACTTTTGCTGAGAGGGTAATGGAGTTATCTTCCCTTCACTGTTTACCCATAGACTTGATAAAGGTACATAACCTATTCCCCATGATCCTCTACTCTCAAGTCCCCATTTATGCACCAACTTATGTTGTGATTCTTTTCTACAAAATTCAGCTATTCACCGGGATAGTGGGCTTCATCTTTCCTCTTCCACCTTTATTTCTACTTTTAAATTCCCCTTTCATATTTATCCCCTTGTGTACATAAGGAAAAATCTCTTAATTTTTCCATTGTATTTTTTTTTACCCCATTGATCAGCATTTCTCTTTCTATTCTTTTAAAGAATCATTAGAGATAGAATACTTTATTTCATTACATGTCTTTTCCTTGATAGTTTCATTTATCTTTCTCATGTTTCTGGGTTTTTTTGTGGTATCTGAAAGCTGAATATTCTGTTCATGCATTTCCCTTCCCCTAGATGCCTCTATTTTACTAAACATCAATGTTTTAAAATCGATGATTTGGGTTCATAGGGTATGTCATTTTGGGTGATACCTTGAGGTCTTTTGATTTTCAGAATGTATTTCCCTTCTTAAATTTCTAGTGCGTGCAAAATAGTTGAGTTATTTGAATTCCTTTTCCTTTATACTTGAAGGTCTTTCTCCTTGATGTATGTAGAATTTGCTCTTTGTCATTTGAATTGTTATATTTAACCACTATGTGTCTTGGAGTTTGAATTATAGGCTTTCCCCCACCTCCAAGAGGTAATCTGTGGATTCTTTTGATGTTGTCTTGTATTATTTTCTGCAATATGGTGTTCATGATATTTGATTTGTTAGGTACTTCTAGGAGATTCATAATCCTTAAGTTGTTTCTGTGCATCATGTTTCCAAGTTCAATGATTTTTTACAGACCATGTGTTCCTTTACTGCTTATTGACTTTGATTCTCTTCATTTTTTAATCTCCCAGAACTGTTATTCTCTTTTGCTTTTTTGGATAAATTTGCCAGTAGATTCAAATATTTCTTCTCTATTAATTATTTCTGCCACGAAGGCTATAGTTTCTTGTATCTGTTCCTTTCTGACATCTCTTATAGTTTTAATTTCTCTTTTTAAAAAATTTGCTTTTTTATTTTTGGTTTACAATACTCAGTTCCACAAGTTTTTGAGCTCTAAATTTTCTCCCCCTTCCTCTCTGCCCCCCTCCCCAAAGACAGCATATAATCCAATATAGGTTTTATGTATACCTTCACATTAAACTTATTTTCACAATACTGAAGTTGTAAAGAAGAATTATAACCAGTGGAATGAACCATGAGAAAGAAGAAACAAAAACAAAAACAAAAAATAAAAAAAAAGGAAAAAAAAGAGAGAGCAAATAGTTTGCTTCAGTCTGCATTCAGACTCCATAACTCTTTTTCTGGATGTGGACAGTTTAATTTCTCTTTTGAACCATTCTATGTCTTGTTATTGCTCCATGCTCTCATGGGTTTCTGCAGGCTTCTGTTTTACATTGATTACTGGTTCAATTTCCTTTTTATTATATTTATTAACATCTTTATATATAACATATTTACTCATATAACTCATTTTGCTACTTTGAAGATTTATTTTTCATCCTTTTAATTTTAATAACCTCTCTGTTGATTTATCTGCTTTAGCTTTCAAATATAAGTTTTTTTCCCTCTTGAACTGCTTTGTGTTTCAGCCATTTTCCCCTTGTATTTGCTTCTCATTTTATGATGGTTTTATTAATGCTTCCTTACTCTCTTGTCACTTTGGACTATTTACTTTTTACTAGCCTTAGTCTACCACGCTAAGTAGCTTTGGAGAGGATAGTACTGGCTCTAACTGGATTTCAGGTATGTTTTTTTCAGTTCTGTTACAGTCATTCATACCTTCCCTTGTTTCTTTCCTGGATTTTATTTTCCCTTCTTTAGCTAAGCTGAATCAACCATCGCTCTCTGCATGACTGGGGGAGAGTAGGGAGGGTATTCTTGAAAGCAACTCTGTGGCCTCAGGTTTCTCTACCTTATAGGATGTGCATACAGAAAGTACCCTCCCCATTTTCTCATATGGCTAGGCAGAATCAACACCTGGCACTTGTTGCAATGTAGTGGGGAAGCAGGTGGTGGTTGAGTGTGTGTGTGTATGTGTGTATGTGTGTATGTGTGTGTATCCTTGTTATAGAATAATGACTGATGGGATTGGGGCGGGGGCAGTGAAGATGAATGTGTCAAGGATAATGCTTTACCAGGGTTAATTCATAAGGTATTTATCTTTTTTTGTGGGGGGGGGGCTTATGGATTTTTTGTTCTATGATTTTGGCTCTAATTGTTTTACATCTGCTGCATAAGTCTTTTTCTTTTCTTTTTCTTTTATTTTTAGAATTAGTAGGGATTGGGAAAATGTTTATTTTGTTATGTTGGTCATTACACGACTCAGAAGTCCTGAATTTTAAAGTTATTAATCCGTATGTTATCCTTCTTTAAGAAAGTCTGAATTTACATTTTGGATCATCACTCTACGGAATGCTGATCTCTCTGATCATCATTTGAAGGCAGAACCATTTCACACTTAGCAGATTGGATCATTTGAAAGGCCCAATGTGAACCCCATCATCTGAATCTTCAAGATGCTTTTAAATAACCTTACCCTCTGTATTCACCCAAATCATAACAGATGCAGCTGTATGATGCCAAAATGGATGCTGATAGGTTACAGAATAAAAGACAAGAATTCTTGAAAGTCTTACTTAGTGTAGTTTTAAGCAATTAAAACTCTAACAGCTTAAAGCTTAAAACTATACTAAGAATTTTGGGAAATCCCAAATCACTGTTTAGGGTCTGATTTATAAATACTAAGGGCATGTCTCATTTAATAACCTTATTTTATAGCTTGTATTTCATATTCTAGCTAGTTGTTTCAATGGTATATTATCCATAATAAACCAAGAATAGCACATATAAAATTTTTTTGATTCTCTGATAATTATCTTTAAAGAAGCTTAGGAAGGAAACATGCAATTATTTCACAAAACTCAGAATGAAGTTTGGCCTAACCAATCTGTCATTTGTCAAAATTAAAAGAGCATCATTAAGCTTCATTTTAGGCAGTTTAAAGTAAGTAATTAATTCAAGTATGAAAACAGATATTTTGTAGTGAATCAAAGATGACATTCTCATTTGTACTTCTCATTTTGAGCCAAATTTGTTGGCACTAAGTGGTACTGTATGAAAAGACCCTAAATTGGAATTAATATTTTTCTTTTTTTAAAAAAAACCTTTTTAAAATATCAATAGAATATTTTATGATAAGAAATACTTTACTTTCTAAAAAACTCTATTTCTCAAACTAATATACTTTTTAAAAGAACCTAGATATGGAATACATACCTAATACTTTTATTAGGAAAGCACTTTGTAAGCCTCATCTTACTATATAAATATGAATTATTATTATTGCTACCTCTGACTGGAATAGTTATGTGCTTTAACTGACCCAATAACAGAAAAGAAAAAGAATTTTTCAAATTTAATTTCTTGGATGTTAGCTCTGAAACTTTCATAATCATAGACTTGTTAAATTAAGAATGAAATCCTCTGAACATGCCTTGTACATTCCCATCTCTAAGTCTGCCTTTACTTACATTCTTTCCTCCATGGGGAGTGCCTGATTCTCAGGCCTAGTACTGCTTTCTGATGTTTGTGAAGTCATTTGAGCTCTTGAACCTTCAGTTTCTAGACCTGTAAAACAGCAACGTCACCTCACAGGGTTTTTGCTAATGACTAATAAGAAAATGTACATGAAAGCTCTTTTCTAAGCTAATGCTATGTGAAGAGTTTATTTTTCCCATTTTCAGCTATCTAATTCTTATTTTTTGTTTCATGGCCCTGCTCAAATTCCTCCTACCACCTGAATTCCCTACCCAGACTCCTAAAATTTTTGTCTCGGTCTCCATCTTTGTCTCACCTTCAATCATTTCTCCCTTCCTTCTGAACTTTCACAACATCATGTAGCTAGAATCATAAAATTTTTGAGCCAGAAAAGACCTCGGAATTTATTCACTCCAAACTCCTCATTTCATAGGTGAAACTGAGACCCAGAGAAGTTAATCTTCCTTCTATCTGCTGGACAAAAGGGGATAAATGTGAAGTAGAAGTTTGGGTAATAAGCTCTGACAAATCTGAGGAGGGAGAGATCACTTTCAGTTGGTTTGGTGGGGCTGAGGAGAGGAACTATAGCTTTTCATTGGGCAACAGGGAGATATAATCACCCTTCTTGAAAGAAGAGTTAGACTTCAACATAAGATGTGCATGGAGGTCATGGGGGACATCATGAGCAAAGACACAGAAATGGGAGGGTATATACCAAATACAAGAATAGAGAGTAGTCAACTTTGGCTGAAATACAGAACACGTGAAAAGATAGAAAAGTAATGTAAAGCCAGATGGTAGAGGCCTTGAACATAGAGAACAAGGGGTTTTAATTTATTTGTTGGGCAATGAGAACCTACTTCATAATTTATAAAGCATTTTCCCAAAACAACTCTGTGGGACACATAGTACAAATTGTATTAAGTAACATCACCTCATTTTATAGCCAAGAGAACAGAAGTTCAGAGAGGTCTGCCTGCCTGCAGTCACTTTGCTAATTCAGTGGCCTAGCTTGGGACTCCAAATCCCAGTTTCTAAGTGATGTGTGACCCAGAAAGAGAAATGAAAGTTGGTGTGTGAAGGGCGAGTCAAGATCATGAAGTACAGATGAAGTTGCTTAAATTTCACCTGGACACATAGGCCCCTCAGAATGACAGCTAAGGTTGAGAAGATGGCATGTACCACTATTTCAGGCAGTGGGTCTTATGTAACAATCATGTTCTAGTTGTTTTGTGAATGACAATTGAAGGAAATTACTTTACACTATATGAAATGGTTAGTAATATATGAACTAAAGGGACAAAGACTATCCCTAGTGCATTAGAGTGAGCCTGAAGTTTGCTAGAAAAGTGGCTAGCATCAACAGGAAAAGAGATACTTAAGTATTATTTGCATACCCAGAGCATCTCTTATGTGTTTACTTTAATTGGGACCAGTTTATTCAAGATCCTATCAACATATTTCAAATGCCAAGTTGGGATGCAGTTTTTGAATACTTTGATCATCCAAATAGCTTCTTCTGAATCACATAGATCCAGAAAAGAAAAAAAAATGACTGGTAACTTTCTAGCACTTGAGGAATAGAAATTTTTATTTTGAACTTTAATCTTTTAAAATGCTGCTATCCATATGTCCCTCAGATTAAATTAATAGGTATTTACAAGGTATTAAGATGAAAAGCTTGAAAGTGAAAAAAATCTATTTCAGATGGTAAATATAGTACTTTTTAGTCTGGACTTAATGGCACCAAATGTGTGGCATCATATTGACGACACTGAACAGTTCCATTAGATCAGGAATTTTTTGGATCACAGACCCTTTAGGCAGTACGGATCCCTTTTCCAAATCATGTTTTCTTGCCTATGTTCATAATTGAAAGAAATGTATAATTTCACTTAGAGGATAGCGAAAACAAAGATGTAATTTGACTCTATTTAAGTTGACAAAGACGCAGCTAAATGGCTCAGTAAATAGAATGCTGGGCACAGAGTCAGGAAAATCTCAGTTCAAATCTAGCCTCAGACACTTACTAGCTGCATGACTCTGGGCAAACCACTGAACTTCAATTTGCCTTGGAGGAAGGTAGGTGGCTCAGTGGATAGAATGCTGGGCCTGGAATAAGGTAGATTTCAGTTAAACTCTAGCCTCTGATACTTACTAGCTGTGTGACCCTGGGCAAGTCACTTAACCTCTGCTTATCTCAATCCACTGGAGAAGGAAATGGCAGACCATTTCAATATTTTTGCCAAGAAAACATCATGAACCATATTGATGTGCTATGGTCCATCCTAGGAATCCAAATTGAAAAAACAAAACCAAACTCCTACATTAGAGCCTTTAGTATGAAATAGGGATGGGGGACAGAGCTGGAATTAATGAGTTAGCATGAAAGCAAGAAGAAACTTTCTCCATACTTTAGTGCTATGTAAATGTTACCTTTTCTCTACATCCAAGGAGGTTTGAATTGGACCACATCCAGCAGCTAGCAGAAAGCTTTTGTTATACCATTTCAAAGGCAAAGAAAGAGAGGTTCCCCCAGAAATTCAGCACAGCTGCGATATAAACAGTACAGGAAAGGAGGCTGCCAGATTCCCTTTCAGAAAGGCATTGCTAAAGCTGTCATTCCATGTGCCCAAGTTCCAGTGCTCATAAGTCAGGGAAGATGTCCTTCCCTTAAACCTTCCTGAGGTCATAGGGTGTTTCTCAGTTTGCAAACAGACTAGAATAGCCTGGAATGAATGCCCAAGGAATTTATTGTTCCCAGCCATAGTTATTCACCCCTCAGATAGAGCCCACAGTTTACAACTCCTACTCAGCTATTACACATTATTTCCTCAGGCCTCAAGAGCCATTTCCAAATGTGTTATTATTCCCCAGAATTGCTCAGTGCTATAATAGTGGAAAATAACATTGAGTGCAGCCTTCTGTGCCAAGTCCATCTTTAGTGTCATCAAACTAAATTCTACAAAGGGAGAGAGTACAGGTAGATTTTGCTTCTTTTGGGCAAAAACGTGATTTTTCTACCTGGATTCAAACATAAAAGGACATAAGCTTATCTATTTTGGCATGTTTAATAAGGAAATATCAAAAGCCTATTTGTAAAATACTTAAATGCATAAATACCAATTGCCAAATTTCAGGGTGAAAAGTCATTTAAAACTGATTAGTTAATTCACATCAAGATTGTCCCCAATATTAACAGCTTGTTTTACTCTCTAGAAGATCATAGTACAATGACATATCTCTGAATTAAAATCTATGTAGAGACAGAAATGAATGATTATAAATGTTTTGAATAATCCAGAGTTTAGTGTCACATTTGGACACAGCAAACATGGTGAAAAACCTATGTCCGTTGGGCATACAAGTTTTTCCAAGTACACGAAGCTACATAGTTGAGACCAAATGCAGTGTTAAGGTGACCTGCTATATATCAGGACAAGTAATGCTACAATCGTGCCTTTGGTTTGGTGGGACCAAGAAAGACAGTCCCTATTGACATTCTGAGACAAATCAATGCCTGATTTGAAGAACCTTGAGGTTTTTCACTTGTTTAACACAGAGAGCTGTGAAAGGTTAGGGCATAGGTTAGAATTAGGTCTGCACGTGTATTCAATGTCTTAAACTACTTGTACTGATTGTATTCATACAAAAGGCTTTAATGTAATTGTAAAATAAGCCAGTGACCTGTCACTCTTCCCATCCATCTAACTCACTGTCCTTTTAAAACAGTCATTATTTGCTGTATTTTTGGAAATTTAAATTCTGGAAAACAAGCAAATAAATCTACCACATTCCTCTCTTCTTATTCCACATGACTCTTTAATATAGTTATCTCTTCCACATGGAGGGGGGCAGTTAGGGATGTGGCACCCTCAGGTATGGAAAATCTGCACAAAATTTTTGGTCTTCCCTTTGTACCAGAGAAGAAGTCTGAATTATGGTATTAAAATATAAAATATGTTGATGTTATATAATATTATACACATATTTTTATACATTTTATACATATATTTTTTATATATATACATTTTATATATATAATATTATACACATATTTTATACATTTCTGAGTTTCTAAACTCTTTCAGTGTCATCTGCTGGCCTTCAAATGCCATCTGTGACAAAACTTCCCCCCATCTCCCATTTAATTTCTTACACTGACCCATGATATAACAAAACTGCAGCAGGGAAAGTTGTGCTGTGGAAAAGAAAACTGTTGTTTATTAGATGGAGGAAATGACAATGTTGAACAATTCTTAGAATGATTCAAAGCCTTCATGTTATATTCTGGCAGGGTTCTGAATCACTAAAAAAACCCACACCTTCTTGATGGAATGTAGCAACATGCTTCTAAGACCTTCCAAGAACCACTTCTAGGAGCTTTCTTCTTGGTACAGAATGAGTGTGCTATAATAGTGACTCATGGATGGTAGTTCTGTGTCTTTCTTGTGTGCTATTAAAGAAATTTAAACTCAAAAGTATTGGAAGATATTGAAACTGGAATATTTTGTGGTTATTGCAACTAATCATAACACACAGAGAACTTGACAAATAAAAACATGTGTCTAAGGAAGAGCCAGAACTAGGACAGGGCTAGCAGGTCTTTGTAAGTATAGGGATGATATTTGCTTCCTGAATGGGGTATAACTAAATGAAAGAATTGGCCTCCTTGGAAAGGCTAATTAACTAATTAGTTAACTAATTAAATAAGCATTTCTTAAGTGCTGACTAGGTACTGAGGATACAAAGACAAAAAAACAAAACAATCACAGTTCTTAAGGACTTTACACAATTCATTGGGGCAAATAACATGTACATATCAAAGATATATATAATGTCTACAAATGGCTTTCCAAGGGATGGGCACTAGCAACTAGGGTGGATAATCAAGACAGATGTTCTGTAGGAATGGCTTTTGAATCAGGCTTTGCCCCTTGGGTCAAACTCTTTATCTTTATATTGTTTAAGCCTTGTTTATTCCTTAAATATATCCTACAAATCTGCCCATATCTCCCCCATTCTTAACAACCACCACCACCACCTTCACTTGATGATGCCATCCTTCAAGCTATCATCCTATATATTTCTCCTCCCTTTCACTGCAAAACTCTTGGAAAAAGCTGATCCACTAGTTTCCTCCACTACCTCACCTTCTAGTAAGTTCTCAACCCCGTGGTTTACGGTTTATAAACCCACCAATCAGCTGAAACTGCTCGTACCTTTGAAATCCAATGATCTTTTCTTAGTCCTCATAAACATTTACTTCTTCATGGCTCCTGACACTATTGATCACCCCATCCTCATCAACACTCTCTCCTCCTTGGATTTTCATAACACCATACTCTCCTGCTTCTCCTGTTTCACTGTTCTTTCTCAGTCATCTTTGCTGCCTCATCAACCATGTTCCAATTGCTTTGCATGAGTAGGCTTCAACATGATGTCTTTAAACAAGTTAATGACAATTAAAAAAAGAAAGAAAAGAAAATGGATGAAACAATGATCACACTCATTGATTTTAAAATTTTCCTGTAGATACGTGACAAACATCATAATCCCAGATATAATACAAGAAGAAGTGAAATTAAATAAAAAATAAACAAAAATTGAGTAGCTAAACCGAAGTGAATCTATCCAGAGAAGGCTTGTGCTGGAGGTGATGTAATTTTGAGGGCATTGTAAATGAAAGGAGGTGATACCAAAGGTGTGGGGAAAAACCCTGTATATTTTTTCAAAAAAGTGTTTCAGAAAGTATAACAACTGATACATTTATATATTCGACAATTTTGTGAGACTAATCTGCACATGATTCCTACAAATCCTTGATAAGAGAATCATTATGGAACCGATATTCCTTTGCAAATCATATTCCACAGTAGGCAACATCTTCACACACTTGACTTTAAGATGTAATGAATAAAAATACCACTTTTATTATTTCTTGGTTACAAAAAATGTACTTGATTTGGTAAACTACTACCACATTAAAGGTTTTCCTGTAGTAAACTTTTTCTTATTCACTTGTCACAATCATACAAGATTCTTTGAAGGTTTGACATAAGGTATTTAATGACCTTCTGTTTATTAATAACAAACATGACACAAAACAGGAAGAAGCATACACACCAAAGATGTTTGCTACTGTCATAGATCAGTTCCAGTGAAGAATTCAGACTAAAGGTATGTACTTTACCTATAGTCAGTGAGTGCTGACAGATGCTCCTGTTCATGGATGTCATTGTGCTGATTTCACTGCACAGCTTCCTAAATGAGATTCATAATCTCTCCACAGGGGAAAAACCGAATAGTTGGAGAAAGTCTCTTGTACAGATATAGTTGGATAGATAACCCAGAGAGCTTGGCCTTCCTTACCTTCATCTTATAAGATAATATGGGCACTAAGCAGGGCTTAGATCTGAATAGGGGAAGAAAGGCCTTGCATGCCTTTGGAAACTTGTATAGTACTTTTGATGACCCTAGGATTCTTCCTGAAACAAAGACCCATCCGTTTCTATGTCAATATTTTTCTGGAGACATTGGATTATGTTATTCCATGGTTTCCAAACAACTAAAGTTGAGGATTACCCAAATTCCAAGGGAGGGGTTTAGCTTGGGCTTGAGTCAGCTGCAACACATGAGGAATTATGCAGGAATGGTGAAAAGTATGTCATTAGAGAAATATTTCATCAGAGAAAAATATGGGCCTGTCACACAGAGAGGGCAAGGGATAACTGAAGAATAATCTACATACACCATTGGTGGTTTTGCAATGTCAAGAAAACTTGAGAAAGGTCCCCAAACCTTGTTTTAAGTTTATTGATGGACATGTTTAAAATCAGAGTGGATAGGCAGGTGTGGATGGCATGTAATCAGAATTACTAGAGGGCATACTCATGTCTATGAGACCGTAGATCCACCTGACTAGTGGAGAATAGCATATACACAAATTTTCAAATTTAATCCCTGATCTCTAGTGTGTTTGTATTCTATCTGCCTCAAATTATTTCTGATTTCAGAATGCTGTTCTGCCCTAGGTTATTATTATTGGACAGAAATTATTACACTGACATATATGTATATGTATCTATGTATGTATACATATTTATATGTATATTCATATACATATACATCATACATACACACACACTGATAAACAACCATTACATTTCAGCTGAAGGGAGATATCTTTCAAGGATGGGTGAGAAGTGGCTCTAGACTTTATTTGAGAAATTCTTTGAGGTGAAAAGTATAATCTATTATTTTTTCATGTGCAATAGAGTTAAAAAAAACTTTGAGATTTAAGCTCTTTAAAACATTGATTATTTTACAAATTACACAAGTTGTAAAATATTTCAAAGCTTACCCAATAGGCAAATGATGTTAAATGTTAACTATACATATGAAATGGGGCATTCACCTTCTTATACTCCTGATTCTGCTGCCATGGTAAAGTTGGAATAACCTTAATGGTTATTAACTCAGAAGCAAAGAATTAGGAAAGTGTAAAGTACTCTTGCTTGGAAATGGTTTCCTTATCTATAAAATTATGTAGTCAAATGATCTCTAAGCTCTCTTCTAATGATATAATTCTAGAATTCTGTGACATTGAAAAAAGATAAGTGGAAATTATAGACTAGTATAGTTGTTTATTAACATATGGGAAAATTCTAGAAAAATGATAATAATGCAGTGAGGTGGTGCAGTGGACAGAATGTGCTGGAATTGGAGTAAAACCTTGAGTTTAAATCCTCCTTTACCTCAGACCCAGGGCAAATCACTTAATCTCTCAGACTCAGTTTCTTCATCTCTAAAATGGGGATAATAATTATACCAATCTCACAAGGCTATTGTGAGGATTAAGTGTGATAACATGTATAAAGTGATTTGCAAATCTTAAAGTTTTATATCAGGGCTAATTATTAGTATAAAAATGTGTTTGCCAAATAGCTGGAGTTAAAAATAAATATGACAAATTAGAGTAGTCAATTCATAGGTAGCATTATAAGCTCTGCTTGTAGTTATAATTATCAAGTGATAGCCAAATTGTCACAAAAGATGAAGAGAGAAAAAAGAAGTGGGAGGATATGTGAAAATCTAGGTAGGTGTTCTCATTTTTAAAAGGTAGACCTTTAGAATCACTGCCGTCCAACAGTATAATCATATATGCAAATTTTCCCCTTTGAATCTATGTTACACATAAAGCATTTCACAATCTAGGAAAAGATTTTAAAATATATACCTTTATGACAGAAGCTTATGTGTCTGATCCTATCATTAATAACTTATGTAATGAACTCAGAGAAATGGAAGTCACTGGTACTTAACCTACTAGTTGCACAAATACCAATTGAAAGTATACTCAGAATGGGGTCTTTTTTTTTTAATCATGACTGAATGGCATTTTAATCTTGCTTTTGCCAATGAATAAGGATTTCATACTATTTACTGATATAGCAATCAATCATTACATTTAATATGGACACAATTTCAAATATAAAGGCTTTACTACCTCTGTCAACAAATTAGGTCCCAAGGCATTTTGCAAAAAGGCTTATCTTTGGCTACCAAAGTGACTGCATGTTGAAGGGAAGAGAGATTGCTGACATTCTAAGATAGCATGGGAATAGAGGTACCTATGTCAGATACCATAATGGAGAAGAGAACACCTGCAAGCTATTTTAGAAGCAAATGATGGAAGGCTAGGTGACCCAATAAGAACAACAGTGCTGAACATGTGGGGCAGGACAACAACTCATCGTGGATCCCATCCTTTTTCAAAACAATAGCCGTGTACGGGCTATAAATGAATTTCTAAAAAAAAAAAAGCATCGGGAGCAGATGGATTTACAAGTGAATTCCACAAACATTTAAAGATAAACTAATACCAATATTAAATAAATTATTTGGAATAATAAGCAAAGAAAGAGTTCTACCATTTTTTTTCATGAAACAAATATAGTTTTGATACTTAAATTAGGAAGAGCAAAATAAAAGAAAGAAAATTACAGACCAATTTCACTAATGAATATGGAAACAAAAATGCTAAGTAAAATAATAGTTAGGAGACTACAACAATAGACAACAAAGACTATATATACATTGTGACCAAGTGGAATTTGTACCAGGAATGCAGGGTGGTTAAACATAAGGCAAATGTGAACATAATCAATCATATCAATAGTAAAAGTAACAAAAATCATATTATATCAATAGATGCAGAAAAAGCTTTTGACAAAATACAACACTCATTCCCATTAAAACACTTGAAAGCAGAGGTATAAATAGATATTTCCTCAAAATAAGAAGCGTCTACCTAAAACTATCAGCAGACATTATTTGTAATGTGGATAAGCAAGAAGTCTTCCCAATAAGAACAAGAGTGAAACAAAGTGTAACAATAATGTTATTAGAAGCTACTGTGGCTGTGTAAGGCCAATAACACCAGCACACAGGAAGGCAGCTAGCACAAGTTCTTTGGTTCTTTGACCTGCTTTTCTAAAGAAAGCAAGTTTAAAGGGTTAATAATCTTACTCTAATTAAATATACATATATCATTCACTTAGTTCAGGGGGAAAAGTCAGCACCCTGAACTTCAGAGCAAATACAAAACAGAAATTACAAACAGAGAAGATAACACAAATCAATAGACAGGCTTCTAGCTGTCTGATCAAAGCTATACATATTTACCAGAGAGAGAGGCACCAAAATCTGGGTTTTCAAAGCCAGGGGAGGGGAGGGAGCTCCTTAATGGCTACCCAGAGTCTTGTCTGGTGAAATCACAGGAACACTCTTCCAATTAGTGAGCCCCAAGCAAAATGCTGACCTCAGAGTACATATACACTTCTTCAGGATCAGAGGGAGTCACAACCATGGGACTCAAACCCATGTGACCTAGGCCTTCCTATGACTTAAGCAGGTCATCAAAGACTCCTGATTCAATCAAATACTCTTGGTTGAAACAAAAGCAAGACTCAAAGGCACTTGATTGCCTTAGTGGTGAGAAGTACTCCAAAACAAAAATTAGCAAAAAGTTGCACCTGGCTTGCCATTACACAAGGATGCCTATTATCATCAATATTATTCAATATTGTATTAGAAATGCTAGTAATAGCAATAAGAAAAGAAAAAGAAATTGAAAGAATCAAATTGGGCAATGAGGTCGTAAAAATCTCTTTTTATAGATGATATGATGATATACTCGGAAAATCCTAGAGATTCAACTAAAAAGCTAGGACTAGGCAGATAAGGAAGAGCCGTGAAGGGGTCCTTTCACGAAAGCGAAGTTCCTAGGTCTAGGAGAAGGATGTGTCAGAGGAAAAATTGCTTCAGGGAGTGACTAGTTTAGAGCTGGTTTAGGGATCTGGGATCTGCTTTACTGAGCAGTAGACAGATTACTGAGGGTATGTTTGGAGATGCAGGGGAGAGCAGGAACAGGAAGAGAGACTCACAAATCCAAGGCAAAGTAGCCACTGTCAACTAGAAATGAAGACCTTTTACTCATAAGCCAAGTTGCCTCTAATACTTAGTTTAACTCATAATTTGCCATGCATTCTATATGTCACCAAAGCTGGATCATTTTAGGCCCCTCAATATGTATTATGATCTCCCAGCTCCCTGCTTTTTTTCCCTGTGTCTCCAATGTCCACATTCCCCTTCCTTAATGGTTCAATTATTTTTTTTAGGGGGAGGAGTCAGGATCTATAAATTCAAAGGTACAAGGAATGCCACAGAGATCGGTAATTCATTTGCAAATTATGATGTTAGTTATCTGCAGGCACTGAGAAATTAATGGACTTGTCAACAGTCCCATATTAGAAAGTTTCAGAGATGGGGTTTGAGCCCAGGTCTTCTTAACTCTATGGCACCTCTGAGTGACAGATAGCTTTATCTACTACTTTGTTTCCCGTTGAATTCCTGTTTTTCCTTAAAAGCCCAACTTAAATGCTGCCTACTCCACAGATCTAGGTTGTGGTTCCATTTCTGCTCTAATGAATCACACAGTTGAAGGTTCAGATAAATAATTTCCTTAATTAGAATATATCCAACAACCTACAAGGTAGTAAAAAAAAAAAAATCAAACCAAAACAAAATAAAACAAAAAACCAACAATAATATCAAAAAACTAAAAAGCCCAGGAAGGTCAAACACTAACAAGGAGTTAGGAAGTTCCTTGAGGTCTCAGGAGAACTCTACTAAATTCCTTAAATTCTTTTACACCCTCCTTGCTCAACCAGCCCAGAGTTGGGTACCAGATTAGTCTGCCTGAGGTCAAAGCTAACTCAAATTGCTCCAGGTCTGCTCCATTACTTCTTGGATTGTAACATCCTGTGTCGGTGGTGAGGATACACTGACTCGAGTCAAATTTCTTCAGTTCCACCAGCATCCTACCCTACAACACAATGAGACCTTCCTTGATTTTCTCTCTTCATTTGTTCTTTTCTAATACACTCATCACATGTTATTTCATATCATAGTTATTCAGAAAGCCTGTGTTTCAATTTCATCACAGTATGGAAGGGACTGGCTATGTCCATAGAACTTAAGGGCCAGATGATTCTAATAAACAGGCAAAAACCTCAAAAATAAGGTCCCAGCAAGAGCTCATTTCTTTTGCTAAGGTATCAGCTTACTTAAGTGATAAGGGGATCAGTGGGCAATTAATTTACTAAGTGACAAATATTTGTACTTTAAATAAAAATACAAACCAGCTTTAAGTCTGTGTGGACACCCTCCTATTTCAATCTTGATGGAGTGGCAGAAAAGTAGAAGAAGGAAAGCTGCATTACATTTCTGGAGGAACAGAACCACATCCATGTTGACATTTCTACTATCAATAAAATCATAAGTCATGAAGAAGTTGCAGCTAGATGGAATGATGGGACATAGATTTCTTCAGATTGGGAAATGAAGGAGCTGATTTCATTTTGTGCTTTCCAAAGGAAGTAAGAAACATTTTATGGGGCACTTGGTTATCTCATCTTGCAGTGCTCAACAGAAAAATTGAAGATAGTTGCAGCTGATTTGCTAATGCCCGATGGAGAGGATAAAGACAAAGAAAAACTTAGATGAAGAGAATCTGATGAACTCCTATCAACTTAGTCAGCTTCAGTAGGTATTTCATTGAGAAAATGAGCACAGGTAGCAATGGCAAAAGCTAGAATGGAAAATATGATTCACAATTAAGCAGTGAAAGAAGTCAAAAGTTATTTGGATTATTTAGAAGACTTACAATTGAATATCATGAATATTTTCTTCAAGAAGTGAGTTAGAAGGCTTTGGATATAGAGAGCATAGAGCAACATATCACTAAAAACTGAAATTGATTATATCTCAACAGATTGGAAATGATGGTTACTGATGCAGAAGTCAGCTGCCTATGTGCAGTCAGATCATCAAGTGACTAAAGCAAAGGTCAAAATCAACACCAAATTAGAAGGAAGGATAAAGATGAGAAAACAACCCTATGTATGATTACAGGCCTTCTAACCTGACCTGTTTAGATGAACTATTGACTTTGAGAAAGGCCAAACTGACATCATAGGAAGGAAAAGAAGGTTAGATACTTAGCTTGAGAAAAACTACACTGCAAAAGTACAGGATAGGGAAAACATATATCCGAGAAAGAGTTTATGTAAAAAAAAAAAACAAAAAAAAAACTTTGGGAGCATCTGTGTGGGGGAGAGAGGGTATTGACCACAAACTTTTTAAAAATAAACTATAGTTTAAAAGTATAGTTTTATAGTTTGTTTATAACATAAAAATACTGACTTGATCATTATTTCTTAAATAAGTTTAGCTCATGAAAAGGTGACTACAATGAAGATGACAAAAAAAATCAAGAATTTGTTTAATCTAGTAATCTTTTGATCTTCTTGACAAAATGGAAGGATAAGACAACCCATGACAATAGTAGGGTAGGATGGAATTCATTTGCAAATCTTATGTTGGAGAACAATTGAAGATTGCCTTTCAAAAAACAAACAGCAGGTGAGGGGAACATGAGAAAGAAAAGAGCACAATCTAATCATTCCCAAATGCATTATAGATAAAATTGAGAGTAGGACCAACAAGTAGACATGAAATGAAACAGATTTATCATCATTTGTTATGGTGATCTATTTTCTTCAGCAAAGCTCTAGCTTGCTCTAGCCAGTTGAAATATCTTATTTAGACTTCTCCATCTTCATCCCCATCCCGGAGAAATTTAAATAAAGAAATTGGGAGAAACAAGTGGATTTGAATAAACATAAACAAGAAAACATTGCTGGAGGCAAAGCAATTTTATTGGCACACAGGGGCTGATTTGTAAGATTCTTCAAAGTGGAAGAGAAAGTAGCAAAAGAAGATAATCAGATCCGGAGCTTGAGTCTGTGTCAAAATTGACTGAGGAGTGGAGAATGTTAAATCTGTCTATGTGTATTGCTTATTATTACAAAAGTGAAAAAGCACATTAGACTTCATGAGCATAACCTCTCTTCCAAAATAAGTTTATCATGTTATCATGTTAATATTGTACAAGTTTCTATGAAAAAATGTGAATGGCTTTATTCAATGATCTGCTAAATATAAAAATTAAGTAAGACTTTCAAAAGGAAAACATGTTGGATATCTTACGCAAAGTCCAAAGTGAAGTGATATTATTTTCAGATACATAGATAGAGATAAAGAGATAGATACAGGGACCAAACCTGTGATTTCATTGATATAAGTAATTCCTTGAGCAGGATCTCTTTTAATGAAAGTTGTTGCCTTGCTTAGGGTACTAAGCCCCTCCTGGATTACTGCCTTGTTGTGATGGAGGGGTTTGCATAGCTCAGTGAAACTATGAGCTACGCTGTGCAGGGTTAACCAAAATGGAGAGGTCATACTGGAGAGTTCTGACAAAAGATGATCCACTGGAGAAGGAAATGGCCAACTACTCCAGTATCTTTACCAGGAAGGCCTCTTGGACATCATTAACATGACAAAAGAGATGACACTGAAAGATGAGCCTCTCAGGTCAGAAGGTGTTCAATATGGTACTGGGAAAGAGTGGAGGACAACTATTAAGTAGCTCCAGTATTAATGAAGCAACTGGGCCAAAGCTGAAAGGAAGCTCAGCCTCAGATATATCTGGTGATGAAAAGAAAATCTGACATGATACAGATCAATATTGCATAGGAACCTGTAACATAAGATTTTTGAACCGAGTTAGCTGGATGTGGTCAAACAGGAGATGGAAAGATTGAACACTGATATTTTGGATGTCAGTGAGCTTAAATGGATGGGAATGGGTGAATTTAATTCAGGTGATTATTACATATACTACTGTGAGCAAGAATCCTTTAGAAGAAATGGTATAGCCTTCATAGTCAACAAAAGGATGAGAAAAACAGTACGGGGGTATAATCTCAAAAGCGAAGGAACGATGTTTGTTCAAATTCAAAGGAAACCATTCAACATCACAGTAATACAAGTCCATGCTCCAGCTACTGATGCCAAAAAGGCCAAAGTTGTTCAGTTCTATGAAGATCTATAACATCTAGAAAAACAACAACGACAACAAAAAAACCCCAACCATATAACATTCATCATAGGGGATTGGAATGCTAAAATTAGAAATCAGAAGATAATAGGAATAATAGGGAAGTCTGGCCTTGGAGGACAAAATGAGATTAATAGGATTTTATTAAGATAACTTGGTCATAGCAAACACTCTTTTTCAACAACCTAAAAGGCAACTGACTCTACACATGGACATCACCAGATGGTCAATATAGAAATCAGATTGATTATATACTTTGCATCAAAGGTAAAGAATCTCTACATATTCAGTTAAAACAAGACCTGGAGCTGACTGTGGGTATTGAATAGATTTAAGGGGCTAGATCTGGTAGATAGAGTGCCTGAACAACTATGGGCAGAGGTTTGCAATATTATGCAGGAGGCAGCAACAAAAGACATCCCTAAGAAAAAATGAGAAAGCAAAATGGCTGTCTGATGGGGTTTTAGAAATAGCTGAGGAGAAAAAAGTAAAGATCATGGAGAAAGGGAAAGATATACCCAACTGAATGCAGAATTCCAGAGAATAGCAAGGAGACAGAAGTTTTTCTTAAATGAGCAATGCAAAGAAATAAATGAAAATGGTAAAATGGGAAAGACAAGAAACCTTTTCAAGAAAATTAGAGATATCAGGGGAATATTTAATTGAAAAAAATAGGCACAAAAGAAGACAAAAATGGGGCTTAACAGAAACACAAAAGATTAAGGGGTGCCAAAAATACACAAAAGAACTGTACAAGAAAGATCTTGACATCACGTGTAATCACAATGATCTAGAGCCAGACATCCTGGGGAATGAAGTCAAGTGGGCCTTAGGAAGAATTCCTAACTACAAGGCTAGTGGAGGTGATAGAATTCCAGTTGAGCTATTTAAAATCCTAAAAGATGATGCTGTTAAAATGCTGCACTGAATATGCTAGCAAATTTGGAAAACTCGATAGTGGCACTTATTGAGTATTCAGTTTGCTTCTCAATCCTAAAGAAGGGCAATGCCAAGTTTAGATTACTGAACAATTGCACTCATTTCACACACCAGCATTATGGTTAAGATTCTGCAAGCTAGACTTCAGCAACATGTGAATTGAGAATTATCAGAAAAGCAAGCTGGTTTTCAAAGAGGCAGAGGAACTAGAGTCCAAATCGACAAAATTGGCTGGATTATGGAGAAAACAAGTGAGTTCCAGAAAAACATCTATTTCTGCTTCATCGACTACCCTAAAACCTTTGACTGGGTGGATCACAACAAAATGTGGCTAGTCCTCAAAGAGATGGGACTATCAGATCATCTGACTTGTCTCCTGAGAAACCTCTAGGTGGGTCAAGAAGCAATAGTTAGAACTGAACATGGAACAACTGATCAGTTTAAGTTTGGAAAAGAAGTACATCAAGGCTGTATATTGTTACCTTATTTATTTAACTTGAATGCAGAGGACCATCAAGTGAAATGCCAGGCTGGATGAATCAAAAGCTGGCATTAAGGTTGCTAGGAGAAATATCAACAATCTCAAATACGCTGATGACAAGAAGCCTCTTGATGAAGGTGAAAGAGAAGAGTAAAAGCTGGCTTGAAGCTTAACATTAAAAAAAAAAACAACCAAAAAACAACTAAGATTTTGGCATCTGGTTCCATCACTTCCTGGCAAATAGAGGGAGAAGAAATTAAAACACTGTCAGATTGTATATTCTTGGGCTCAGAGATGCAGATGGCAACTGTAGCCATGAAATTAAAACATGCTTTCTCCTTTGGAAGGAAAGCTATGGCAAATCTGGACAGCATACTAAACAGCAGAGACATTACTTTGCTAACAAAGGTCTGCATAGTCAAAGCTATAGTTTTTCCAGTAGTAATATATGGCAGTGAGAGTTGGACTATAAGGAAAAGTGAATGCTACAGTATCAAGGCTTTTGAATGGTGGTGTGGGAGAAGACTTTTGAGAATCCCTTGGACAGTAAGGAGATCAAATCAGTCAATAATTAAAGAAATTAATTCAGGCTTTTCACTGGAAGGTGGAACACTGAAGCTGAAGCTTAAATACTTTGGCCACATAATGAGAAGATGGAACTCAATGGAAAACACCCTGAAGCTGGGCAAAATTGAAGGCAAAAGAAAAAGGGTATGGCAGAGAATGAGATGGACAAATTATGTCACAGAAACAATTAGCATGTATGTGAAAAGCCTTTTAGAGATAGTGGAGGATAAAAGGACTGGGCAGGCTATGGTCCATGGGGTCACAAAGAATCGACAATGACTCAATTACTGAACAACAACAACAAGCATTAGGGTCATCCAAGGCCACACACAGTTTCATTGGGGGCAGGTACTGAACCTAGGTTTTCCTGGCTCTGAGGCCAGCTTTCTATATACGATGCCATACATGTTGCCTCTCAAATATAAATACACACATAGTGCAAACATACACATTTGATATATGTATGAATACACATACACGCATGTATATACATACAACCTACTTATGCATACTTACTCTCTTTTTATGGAATTGAGCTCTATGACACAAATAATGTATGTGATAATATGCATACTAATTTTATAGTTTCTCTTCCTCATTTGACAGATGAGGACATCTCTAATGCCATCCACATATGGAATAGCAGAGTTGAGCTTTGAAACAAATCTTCTGATTCCAGATCTAATGCTTTTTTACTATTACATCACACTTCTTACTTATAGATTAATCAAGAAAGGAGTCTGGTTTGTATGGTCTTTGTAGGGAGCTAAGTAGTACCAGGATTGCCTCTCATAAGGTCTAGGAATAAGGAAGAAGGCTAGCAATAAGCAATAGTTGACATAATGGCAGAGAAGAAGACTGGTGGGAATCAGAAAAATGGACTAGGGAGTCATAGGAAGAAAGTAGTTCTTACAGTTAACTTTGAAATGTCTTTCTCAGAAGACCTTTCCTTCCTTGATTCTTGAAGGGGTCTGGTTGGTATACTCTATCAAATATGGGTTTAAGTTAAATGATGCTGTCTAACTGACTTACAGGAACAAGACCTGAAGCAGTTACAGAGCACATATCCAGACTCTAGATGTGTTTCACTGGCATATCATTTATCTGATACTCGTAGCCCTGAATGCCACCTAGGGGGCGTAGTGAGTAGAGAACTGTAACTGGATTCAGGAAGATCTGAGTTTGATTCCTGTCTCAGACATTTACTAGCTGCACTGGACAAGATACGTAACTTCTCTCGGCCTCAGTTTTCTCACCTGTAAAATGAAGATAATAATTGCACCTACCTTGCAGGGCTGCTGTGAGGATAAAAATGAAGTGATATTTGTAAAACTCTTCAGAAACCTTGAAATCTTGTAGAAATGCTAGCTATTATGGTGATTAGCTATTAATTGCAGTCAATTCAGAAACATTTATTGGGATTGCCAAAACACTTGCTATATTTCTGTGGACTATTCTCGTGAGAAGAATGGACAAGAAAAGATTCAAAGAAATCACCTAAATGTAAGCTGAAGAGTGTCAGTTTAAACAAGGTACAAGAAGAATGAAAGAGGAAACTGAAATAGAACCTGAAGAAACTGACTTTTCAGGAATGATAACTACTGACAAGCCACATTGGTGTCAGAGATAGCGTGATTTAGTTGAAATAAAAGCACCTTGCTCATGAGGTAAATATGTCAGGCTAGTCTTTTTAAAAATAAAACATTTTGGTTTTAAATTCAAGTCAGTTCAGATGTCACTCTTCTACTGAAGTAAATAAAGAAAACTGATCAGAGATCAGACAAGTAATCTGCAAAACTGTTGCATTTGAGTACCAAAAAAATCAATTTCAAAAGCACAAGATGGGTGACATGGATAAACAGCAGTTGTTATGAAAAAGTTATGAGGGTTTTAGTGTATTGCTAGGTGATTTAGTGTCAGTAGAGTGATATGCCAACCAAAACAGTTAACGTGGTCTTGGTCTGTAATTAGAGGGACACAGCTTCCTGGAATAGGGAGCTGAGAGTCCTATTGTAATCTGCCTTCCTCAGTTCCCATGTAGACTATTGTATTTGTTTCTGGAAAATACAGTTTAAGGAAATTAATGAACTGGAGAGTGTCCAGAGGAGGGCAATGGTGAAGGAATATGAAGACCATGTCATAAGTTGAAGGAATTGGGGCATGTTTTGTCTGGAGACTAGAGAATTCGGGGGGACGGGGGCATGTCTTCAGGTGATTTAGAGTGTCATATAGAAAGACAACACTTGCTTGGTTTGACCCTAAAGATCATGAACAGGTACAGTGGGAAAAAGTTGAAAAGAGGCAAATTTAAACTTCGTATTAGGAAAAACTTCCAATCAGGCCTGTCTAAAACTGGAATGGACTGCCTTGAGAGGTGGTGGTCTTTTCACTGGAGGTCTTTAAGTAGAGGCTGGAAAACCACTTGTTTGGTATGTTGTATCAGGGATTTCTTTGGTATATGTGTTGTCCTGGATGACAGCTGAAGGCCTTGCCAACATTCAAATTCTTCTATTCTGTGACAGAAATGTGAAAGTTAGGAATTGGGATGAGCTTGGTGTAAAAATCATAAGTTGTTTTGGATATGTTGAATTTGATATGTCTGTGGGACATCTAGTCCAAAATATTTGAATGTAGTTTCTGATGTGGGACTAGGACTCATTTGAGATACCAGGGCTGGATACAGAGATCTGGGAATCTCTTGTATAGAGATGAAAAGGGGAAGTGTGGTGGTGGTGGTGGGGGAAAAGGGAGGAGGGAAGGAGGGGGAGAGAGAGAGAGATAGAGAAAGACAGGGGGCAGGGAGGAAGAGAGGAAGGGAAGGAGAGAGAGGGAGAGGAAGAGGGACAGGGAGAGAGAGAGAGTGAAAGGGGGGGAGGAACGGAGAGAGGAAGGGAAAGAGAGAGGGACAAGAAGAGGGAGAGGGGGGGAGGGAGAGGGAGAAGGAATAAAAAAAGATAAAGTACTAGCATTTAAGTATAGGGAGATGGCATGTGTTCTCTCTGAACCTTATAATCATCACATAGAGGAGTTCTAATTGGATGGAAAACCTGGGAATGGTTCTGCTGTCTTGATCATAAGAGAAGAATGGAAAGAGTGGGGAAGAGAAATATGCTGGTGAGGAAGGGAAAGGAAAGTAAGGTGGGTGGGTGAATAGACATCTATACAAACAAGAATGAGGAAGTGGGAGGAATGGCTGACCCTTTGACCTCACTTATCTGCACAAGTCAAAGAGGGGAAGAATATATACACACAGAGTTTGCCACCGAAATACATTTCACTTAACAAGGAGGGAAAGGGAAGAAGAGGGGAGAGGGAGTTAGAGAGAAGGTAGATTAAGGGAAAGATTAGTCCTGGGAAAAAATAGGATCACAGGATAGGACTTTTAGAGGTCACATTGTTCAAGTCTCTTATTTTACAGATAAAGAAATGGGGGTGGGAAGTTGAGGAAGGGGTAGAGAGGTTAAAGAATCTGTCGCATAGATCTTTAGTAGAAACTAGATTCATATCCGTGACGTCTGATGACAAAGTTCCATGATCTTTCCAATACAACATTTATCATAAAGATTTTTAACTTAGACTATCTTTCTAGAAAAATTCTCAATTTTGTATGATAAAATCCATCTTTTTTTAAAAAAAAGATAAAAATTTTCTTCTCTATAACTGTGATGAATAATATAAAATTCTATTTTCATATACATGTTATTTTTTTCTATTTCCACCATTGGTTCACTTGAATGGATCTGAGTTCCCTTCAAATATGCAGATTACAACCTAAACCTGTCTGACCCTTCTGTTTACAATTCTTATTCGTGTCCCCCATAATTGGGGTAGTTAAGTGCCATCCATCCAATACATTTGAGACCTTTCTTTCTCTTGACATCTTGATGATATCATTGGAACATATGAACTTTCCTTATGAATTATCCTTTGTAGCCATATAATTAACTCATTTTTTACAATCATACATTCATATTACATTTAAAAAAAACTATAGTTCTTCCTATTTCCCTCTTAATTGTGTGTTATAGTCTGCAAACCTTTGCCATGCTTTTCTCCATTGCTTTTTGGGATTAGGTTTTGAATTTTCCACAGCCTATAGTGTTCCACAGCCATACAATTCCAGTATAATACAGGCATTTAAAAGATGGGTCTTTGTATCAGGAAAAAGTTGGTAATTATTTCAAATGCAACTTAGCCTACTTTCTTCTATCTACCTGAAGCTCAACTGAACCATTTGAAGTATCTGTTCAAGATTATTTATCTATAAATGAATGAATAAGGTGTTTATTTTTAGGTGCTTGATACACACAAAGAACTATGCTAAGCTCTGGGGATACAAACAGAAAAGTAAGACAATCCCTGTTTCAGGGAGTTCATATTCTAATGAGGGAAATGATACATATAGAAGGTTGCAGTTGCAAGTCAGATGTAAAAGTCTCATGGTCCTTAGGGTACAGGAGCAAAGCAATATTAATTCCTTTTATTTAATGTCATTACTAATGATAAAATTACATACACACATACATTGACTGATGGACGAGCTCTGTAATTGAATGACATGTAATAATCTGGACAACAGACATTCTTGAATTATCTCCTTTTTCCTTTCTGGATTGTAGGACTGTTTTTATTGGTTATGGGTCTTAGCTAGGAAGCACTGCAATATTCCGAGGCTTGATATAATCACCAGAGCATCATTTAGGAATAGGAGTGTCCTCCAGAGGTTATCTCTGTGTGTGTATGCATACATATATATGTATCTATGTCATTGTATATGTATATGAATATATATGTATACACATACCTGTGTATATAATGTATATATATGTGCACATATATACATATATGTATATGTACACACACACACACCTCAAAGATCATTTATAGAGAACTACTTTTCAACTTGCAATCAATGATGGATTTGCTCCATTTCAGTGGGGAACACTTTGGACATATGCCTACCTTCTTGTTTTATGCTTCCCTTATATTAATGACCCTCACAGGGTGATCGAACAAGATTTTCTGTTACATCTTTTAAGGAATCTTACCTATTTTTGATGTATTTATGGGAGATACCATCCTTGGTGGAAAAGAGACTTTAAGTCAGTGTTTTGCTGTAACAAAATCCATTGCTGCCATAATGCTAAATCAGTTTTCCCAGAAGTTTTCACTGAATAGTGATTCCCATCCATTTTTTCATATATTTATCATATACTTATCCAACATTGCACATTATCAGCTTCCAATTCTAATGCTCTATTATACTATTTTATTGATATTTTCCTTTTTAAAATCAAGAACCAGACAATTCTGATAATCATTGTTTTGTAGCCCAATGTCAAAGTAAGTAGGGCAGTTTGCCTTTTTTCTCCTTCTTCTATCATGTGAGTGCCTTTGATATTCATTTCCTTTTGTTCTTCCGTATCAATTCTGTTATCATTTTAATAATGTAGCCCACTGTTTTCTTGATGATAGTACATTCAATCTATAAGTGATTTTAGAGAGTATTGCCATTTTTTTTTGCTATAGAATCTTCCCTTATTTTTAGTATAATTATTTCAAAATTAATTTTATATAGATGTTGTTTCCATTAGTAAATAAAAGCCAAAGATTTTTGATATAATTTTCTTTATAACAAATGACATTTTTTTTCAACAGTTTCCCCAGATTTCTGTCTGTAATATCTAGAAACTATAGTGCTTTTTTGTAGGAGCATTTCTTATCCCTTTATCTTATATTTTTTTAATCAAGTGACTATATGTATTGTATAAATGTATGTATGTACATTATATGTATAAGTATAAATAGTGATGTTTTATTTTTATTTATTTTTTGCCAATGCCTGTTCGCTTAATTTCTTTTTCTTGATCATTGCTAATAGCTACCATTTCTAGAACACTGTCAAGTAGTAATGGTGAGAAAGTGTGAATTTGCTAAGGAAAAATACTATCCTGCAATAGACATGCTTCAACTTTTGAAAGTAATCAAGCATAATGACTACTATTTTAACTAGGCAGGCAAAGAGATGATAGAGGGATACTGCACATATGTCAAAGGCCCAGATCAATCATTATGTACAACTATGGCAGAGCATATACCTCTTCTTACAACCTTCTTCCCCCTATCTAGTGACACTGACTCACCATTTCTAAACTCTAGGCATTTCTATTGACTGATCCCCATGCCTGGAATTTTTTCCCTACTCATTTCTGCCTCCTGGCTTCCTTCAAGTCTCAACTAAAAACCACCTTCTACAGGAAGCTTTTCCTGATCCTCTCTAATTCTAGTGCTTTCCCTCTGTTAATTATCTCTAATTTCTCCTGTATATATCTTGTTTTTACATAGATGTTTGCATGTTGTCTCCCCCATTAAATTGTGTTTGGTGAGTGGGTATTGTTTTATTTATTTTTTTGTTTGCCTGTATTTGAATTCCTAGAACTTAGCACAGTGCCTGACACATAGTAGGCTTTTAATAAATGTTTATTGTCTGATTGATTGACTCTTCTATGGCAATGATAATCAGTGGTATTAGAGTAAATTATGTACATAAAATCTTATCTCCCTACTCTTCCATCAAGAGGGTGTGTGGTTACAGTATTGGAGTTGAATCCAGAAGGACCTGGCTTTGGACCTCACCTCTGCCATTTACAAATTGTGACCTTTACCTCTCTCAGCATGAGTTTCATTTGCTGTAATACCTGTGGTATTAACCTCACTGAGTTCTTGTTGTGAGGCTCAAATTAGACACCATTGCGAAAAGCTTACAAACTTTAATGCACTATATAAATGTTAGCTGTCTTTCTCTTCTCCTCTTCCTCTTACTGTAAGCTCTGTGAGGCCAGTGACGATGCCATACTCATCTTTGTATAGCTGAAAGAATGAATGCTGATTCTATAAATTTGATAAACAGCAGGAATGAACCAAACTAAACTAGTCTGCTTCAAAATGTCCCAGCTATTTGATCATTGTTTGTGACTGACTGTGTCAATACATTGACACCCACTGAGTCCTCTTGACCATTTTCTCAGTATAGAAACCAATCATGCCTAGAAGGGAATGGCATTTCATTAGAGATCACATCCTTATTGAGGATTTAAGCAAGCCATCATGTTTCAGGGCAACTCAGCTAAAATCTGATTGCTTTGTTTCTTAGAAATGAAGTGTACTTTTTCTTGAATGTAGTTTGTGTTATTGGACAAACAAACTAAAGAGAAAGGAAAGTTCTTTTCTTTTTAGAAGGGCAGGAAGACTAAAATCCTATTGTGGTTTTCTGATGTTGACTCCATTTCTACAGGAAAGAATAACGTTATGTTTCATGCAAAGTGGGATACGAGGTTATGCTTTCCATTCTGTTTGGTTTGAAGCTGTCCTCTTATCTTTTCCCCCCAAATGCCTCGATTAAATCTGCTCCTGAAGATATTCTATACAACTTCCTCATTTCTTTCTGAAGAACGATACACAAGCCTCCTTTTATCTTTTTCACTTCAAGCACTTGTTCTAGTATAAAATATACTTAGAAAACTGGTGCCTCCTAGCCATTTAAAAACATTATTTAAAAGTGACTTCATTTACAGAAAAACAAAATAATTTGAAAGATAGCCATGATTTTATAATTTCTACTGAGATAGCACCTTAAGTAGAGCTTAAGTAAATATAATTAGGAAGAAATTTGATACTGAATATTTTTTATTAAGAATATTCATTTATCAACATAATTTATATGAATAATCACTTGTGTTTATCCCTAAGTATTATGGAGTCCTCACATTTTTAGAACACTGTCCCATACTGCTTCAGGAAGAAAAGCTATCAATAGTTTGCTTCATTTGCAAAACTTTCATCATAACAACGCTTATTGTTATTAAAGGTACACAATACATTGTAGTAAATGGTAATCTAGTGTATGCCAAACTCAAAGATCCATGCTTTTGGGACAAAAACTCATTATTTGACAAAAACTGCTGGGAAAACTAGAAAATGGTACAGCTGAAACTGGGTTATAGACCAATATCTCACAACATTTACCAAGATAATGTCAAAATGGCTACATGATTTACACATAAAGGGTGATAACATAAGTAAATTAGGAGAGCATGGACTAATTTACTTATCAGATCTATGGATAAGGGAAGAATTTAGGACCAAACAAGATATAGACAATATTGCAAAATGTAAAATGGATCATTGTGATTATATAAAATTAAAAAAAATGCACCAAGAAAACCAATACAATCAAAATGAAAAGGAAAGCAGAAAATTGGGATTTTTTTTTTTACATCAGCTATCTGTGATAAAGGCCTCATTTCTCAAATATATAGAGAACTGAGTCAAATTTATAATAATATAAGTCATTCAGGGCATTGGCACAGTGCATAGAGCACCAGCCCTGGATTCAGGAGGACCTGAGCTCAAATGTGACCTTTGATACCTGATACTTACTAGATGTATGACCCTGGGCAAGTCACTTGAGAATACAAGTCATTCCCCAACTGATAAATGGTCAAAGCATATGAACAGTTTACAGACTACAAAATCAAAGCTATCTATACTCATATGAAAAAATGCTCTAAATCACCACTGATTAGAGAAATGCAAAGTAAAACAACACTGAGGTGCTACCTCACACCAATCAGATTGGCTAATATGACCAAAAAGGAAAACGATGGATGTTGGAGAGGATATAGGAAAACTGGGACACTAATGTACCGTTGGTGGAGTTGTGAACTGATCCAACCATTCCAGACAACAATTTGGAACAATGCCCAAAGGGCAATAAACTGTGCATACCCTTTGATTTACTGCTATGTCTATATCCTAAAGATGTCAAAAAAGGGGGAAAACCTGTTTGTACAAAAATATTTATAGCAGCTCTTTTTGTAGTGGCTAAGAATTGGAAATTGAAGGGATGCCCATCAACTGGGGAATGGCTAAACAAGCTGTGGTCTAAGAATGAAATGGAATATTATTGTGCTATGAGAAATGATAAGCAAGATGATTTCAGAAAAAACTTGGAAAGATATACATGAAATGACACAAAATGAAATGAGTAGAACCAGGAGAACATTGTACATAATAGCAGCAATACTGTATAATTAAGAACTACGAATGCTATCCCCGACCAGAGAAAGAACTCATGTTGTCTGAATACAGACTGAAACATACTATTTTCCCCTTCTTTCTTTTTTCCCTCTTTCCCTTCCTCCCTCCCTCCCTTCACAAAATAACTAACATGGAAATATTTTATATCATAGCACATGTAGAACCTATATTAGATTGCTTACCATCTCAGCGAGTGGGGGAGAGGAAGGAGGAAGAGATAGAATTTGGAACTCGACACTTTAAAACAATGAGTGTTAGCAATTGTTTTTATATTTATGGGGAGAAATAAAGTATTTAAAAAACAACAATGTTGATATTAAAACAAAGGAATAGCATTTAAATCTCTTCTGTAATAAATGAGGAATTCTACTATGAAAAGAGATCATTAAAACATCAATTTAAGTCATACAGTACACTAAATATCTAGACCTCACATCTTGATCAGGTTTTCAATTTAAGAATGGCCCTTAATTTCTGTCAGTACTGAGGCCTCTTAACAATGATATCTAATTTAAAATTTAAAAGAGTACAAGAGAAGGAATGGAAATTCCCACTGAAGATTACATTGTGTATAGGTCTGATCTCTGCCTACAGTATCTTCATTATCTCTCTTCCTTCTGATGTCTCTATTCCACTCTGTCAATCATCTAGTGCACAGGGACTTATAGAACAACTCAGAAGCTAAAAAATAAAAGATAACCTTTTCTACCTTATCAGATCTTTTCTGGAAGATGACATTTTTTTTTAAAATAAGCTACTTTATTTTTTAGTTTCAATTTCCAGAAAGTTCCCCTTTTCAGATAAATTCTGGATACATATAACATTTAATTAAAAAGTACATTGAGATTAGAACAAAACAGTCATCAGAGAAAGTGATTCACTGTCTGTAGTTCAATGAAAATTTTATTCTAACTCAGAATCAGAAACTCTTGGCCTTCCTTTAACTTGGCCCTGTATGAAAAGCGTTATAAGGATTTTATTGGTTCCTTGAGGTGTGTCTACTGCCTCTTAACTGGCCCAAAATACTCCATGTTTCCTGGCACTGTCCATGAAAATTTTGGCTTGGTTCTGGGAGATTTTGATTCTGCTTCAATAGCTCAGTGGCATTTCTATGAAAAATTGCCAATAATAATAATGAAATCTTTATGAACCTAACAAATAATAAATGATAAATCTTGGCACAGAGTGCCTATTTATTTAAAAACCCTGGTCTCTAGTGAAGCTTCCTTTTCCATTTTCTAAGAGGGAGAAAAGTAGGACTTGGCCACAATTTTAAGATGTTAAGACCATCAGGATCATATTCTCTTTCTAAATTCAAATCTTGTCATTGTTAGCAGGAAAGTGGGAAAGGGAAAAAGAAAGTCTCTTCAGAAAGGGACCCATGGGAAACGGAAGTCAACGGTCCATTTCAGTGGAATACTCATTTTGAACAGGATCCAGGTCACTGACTTGGCACAAACCAATTTTTTTTTTCTTCAACTTAGTTACTAATGAACATACTGATTGCCCTCAAAAGGAAATTGGCAGCTGTGTGCTAGGCTCCACTGAAGAACTTATACTTTTAGGTAATCAAGTCATAGCACTCTGCCCTCAATGAAGCTTCCTGATAGGTCTCCAAGGAAAGACCTAAATGGAACATTTTGAATAGGAACACAACCATGAAAACGAGAAGAAACACTTCTCAGAATCTGAGACTATTATCTGAAGTAGGGGACAGAATTGGCTGGAATTGTGGCCCAAATCCTGACCTCTGGGTACATGTTAATAACAATGTGGTTCTTAGATTTCCAGTAATCAGGGATTTAAATAGACTCTCCTAGAAGGGAACAAAGAGATCTTCTAGACTTGGGGTTCGATGGTCTGTGGATAAATTTTAGGGGGTCCAGGAACATGAATGGCAAATAAAAATCACACTCTTATTTCAATTTGATAGTGTAAAATTGATTTTTAATAATCATTATTTGGAGGTTAGAGCTTTCCACAGCCTCATCCTTCCAAAGTTCAGTTTCTTCTTCAAAAGTATATTACTGATAACGAGATTGCATTGAGTCTCCTTATCCTGGTCAAACCCCAACCCAAACTCAGAAGTAACTTAATCTAAGGTAGGGACGCCTATTGTGTGCTCCTCAGCCTCAGGTGGAGATAGATTCTTACCTTGGTTTTTCTCCTTTTCTCCTTCTTATCCAGAAATCAACCAGCATTGGAAATCTTTCTGAAGACTTACCCAGGCCAAGATATCAGACAGTAAAAGCAACTCTTAATTTTGGGCTAATGGGTATATTCCTGCTTTTTTGTGTTTGCTCAAACAGGTCTGAGAAAATGTTAATTCTCCCTACAGACAAGAGAGGTGACATAGAAATTGATGTCTCTTTGACCAAGATTTAGGTGACCTATGTCACATACCCCATGACACTCATTTCAATATAGCCCAACCCCCAGTGCATTAATCAATCAGAGTTGATTGGTGCCCCTTGGGAACACCTGTTCTTCAAAGGGCATATAAACTGGGTACCCCAACCCCCAGAGGAACTCTCAGTTCCAAACTGTTAGCACATGCATGCTACCCGCTTTGAGAGAAATAAAACATGGATTCAGACAACCTAACTCTGCTTGTCTTTCTCAGACCAAACTTTTGGAGGTTGACCGTTTTATGCCTTATTTTTTTTTAATCCCCAGCATTTAGCACAGTGCATGCTACAAATAAGGCACGTAACATGTTTATTGACTAATTCTAATTATTTTATTTTATGTATTTATAACATTCTTTTGAGAAGTGTAAATAGACTTAACTATCTGTCCAAGGGTTCCATGACACACAAAAAAAGTTAAGAACCCCTATCTAGTCTCACTCCCTTCTGCACCGAGGAGAGTAATTGGGATAAAGGGTCTGTTGTACTGGAACATCATCCTAGTATGGAGTTAACACAGCATAGGGAAAAATGCTAGGAAAAGTTACTCATCTATAAATGCATTTTATAGTCCTTGAACACTTGGTTCAAATGTAGCTTCAAGATTTTTTTAGTACTTATTATTTGTTAAACTTGAACAATATACAGAGCACTGAACATGACACAGAGCTAATCTGGGAATGTTTTATAGCCTAAAAATGACAGGTAACACATATACAAAAGAAGGGTTCAAAATCTGGCATGTATTGAATGGAGGGGGATGTACATGTTCACAGCTATGTGATTATGTAAGCTACAACAGGTGATTGGCACAGGGGATACTGAGCAACTTAGTCTGTGTCTACCCTTTGACCTGAATAATTATTTTCTCCAGTTTTTTTTTTCCTATTGGTTTCATTCTTATATTGCTAGGAAAATCTAAAAAATAAAATGTGACAGGAATATTGTTAATATCAAATGTAATATTAACTTCTCTGTCAAAAGGCCACACTGCCAGTAAGAAAGCTTCTCCCTCTGAACAATCTTAGTATTGCCAGAACTCTACCAATGTCCTTCCATTCCTGCTCTTGAGGCCTTTAATCTCAATTGGATTGAGCTAAATTCCCACTCTGGGACCCTACTCTGTAAACAAAGCCAGCTTGAGCCATATCAGTTGACAAAATAGCTGCTAATGTGCTTGTGCCCCTCATCAGGATTTATGGCAAGTTAGATCATGAAGGGTAAAAAAAAAAAACAGAAGGAAGTGGGGCTGGGGTCTCATGACTAGGCCTGGCTACCTAATATGACCCCCTTCCCCTTTCCTCCTAAAGGTATAAAAAACCTTTTTTCTTTTTTGTTAGTTTCCTCATGGTGATGCAGTGATGGGACCTGGACCCCTAAAAGCAAAAGACCACGTCTTTGAAAGCAACTCAGTCCCTGAGTTTCCCCACACATTTCACTAGCCCAGATCACTGGCATCTTGCTGAAGGCATCTGGCCCATCCCAGCCCACCTAGATACTTGACAGCCTTTTCACAGTCACCCTTGACCCACCTCAAACTACTTTACTTCTTTCACTATTGCACCTGGCTGATCCCAGGCTATTTACCACTCTTTAATCCCATCCAGATCTTTTCACTATTATGCTTTGTATATAGGTATCAGTCTTACCCCCATTAAGTTACAGATTCACTAGGAATCTCACAGGCACAATTGGCATTACAATAAACCCTGCCACTTTGACTAGAAGAAGGTTTGGGTATGTGAATTCATTCCAGCAAGACCTCCCTGTACCCTGACATTTTGGGGTTCCCAGCAACCCCAGACTGCATCAGTGGGACATGAATGATCTCCGGGCATCAGGCTTACTATCCTGTTATTTTCATTAAAGATGCCTTATTCCTCCACTTATGAGCTTGATTTATTTCAGGGCTTGACAAATGATATCTATATGAATTTTAAATTTTCATCTCTATCCTAAAATCACTGTGACATTTAAGGGTATCTGGTTTTAGTTTTTTATGCTCACCATACATCTGCATACTGAAGCATCTGGGGCTAACTGGCATTATTTTTGGAATTATTTTGACTTATACTTTGGGCAGAATGGAGTGGGTAGGAGAATGGAAAGCAAGTAGATCATATTGCTCATGAAGCATGATTTCCCTTTTCTTTTCAGCCCATTTGGTCATATTCTATTCCATTTAGATAACATGATGGAAAGCTGTATGGACCTTGTTATTTCCCTAGAGGTTTTATTTAGTTGAGAAAGAAGAGATTCATTCTTGGTCCCTTGTGAGTAGTTTTTTTTTTCCTTCTTTGCTCGAGGAATTAATACAGTATTTATGACCTAATCCCTCAATAGGATTAAAGTTTTCTTCTGTAGAGTATAAACTCCTTGAAGGTAGATATTGGTTATTTTTTCATTGAAACTTCGGTGCTTGGCAATATAGTAGGCACTAAAATGCTTATTGAATTTTAAAGTCTTTCCAACAATAGCCTTTATTAGCAACATCCCTGATTACTGGAAAGCTAAGCAAGCAATACCTCACTAGGTAGTTGATTTTGTAATTTTGCAATATTTAATGTTTTGTTATCCTTTTTCTAAAAAAAAAAATCATTACATATTTCTTCATGGGTTTTTGAATTCCACATGCCTATTTTATAATCCTGCATTTTTCTGTCCTTTTAAAACATCTATTTGTATGCATTTATTCTGTTTTTATTCTGTTTTGTCTATTGTTTTATCAGGCAGTTTCAATATTCAGGCTCTCCATAAGCCTTTTCCCCTTACTCAGGAACTGCAGTCTGTAATAATAGCAATCAAGGCAGTTCATTCTGACAAATGTGTGTCAGAAAGGGCCTGCTGTGACTCTGAAATATTGAAAGTGACTGATAACATAATGTGTGCAGCAGAATAAATGCATACAAATGGAAGTTTTAGCTGAGCAGTCAAAGTCCAAACTAAATACAGTGTCAGAGCTCAGCCCTGAAAGCTCTTCATGCCAGCGCTTACAATGGCAAATTACTGAATGCACTCTACAAAGTGTTTCAGGAATCAGGAGAAGGAAGGAGAAGAGTTTGGCATTTCTACATCATCTCTTTCTTTGCCTGGACTTAGGCAGAAAGCAGAGATGAAGTAATGTCTCCTTGTAAACTTTCTGATGTGGAAAGTCACTTGGAATTTATGAAGAAAAAGAACAGAGCAGAGATACAGAATTAGGAAATGTGAAAGTGTGGGACTGGAAGTTTAACCAATAGGACTTATTACCAAAAAGGGAAAATCAGACCAGTTAGTAAAAGGACCTCATGGTTCTGGAATACAAGAAAATTACTTAATTAAAAAACCTCTGAGAGTGTGAGAGCACCCACATTGGCGATTTGATAAATCTTTTGCTTAGTTTTATTTTAAGCTGATATTTGAGATGGAGTGCTTTTTTTTCAATTGATAATAAAAATAATACTGCTCCTCACCTTTTAATATTTGAACAATGAACAAACAACAAATACAGGCTTTTTCTATCAGAGATGCACTGGCTTTGTATATTTTTGGTTCACTCAACCTCTTGCAATGAAACTATAAGGAAAATCAGGCAGTTGAATTTCATAATTTTTCCAGTGGGGAATCACCCTCATTCAGGGTACTTAAGCAGCTTCAGTGGTGGGGAACCTGAAGCCTTGAGGTCACACGTTCTAGGTTCTGAAGTGCAGCCCTTTGACTGAATCCTGGCTGCACTTGAGGACCTAGAGGGCCACAAGCCTGCAGGTTCCCCACCTTTGAACTAGATGGAGAGAGCACTTGGCCTGGAGTCAGGAAGACTTGAGTTCAAATCCAGTCTCAAACACTTACCAGCTGTGTGACCCTCAGCAAGTCACTTAATTTTTGTTTGCCTCAATTTTCTCTACTATAAAATGGTAATAATAACATCCCCTGCCTCCCAGGGTTGTTATGAAGATCCAATGGGATATTTGTAAACCACTTAGCATAATGCCTAGCACCTAACAGGAAGTTAATAAATGCTTATTGCTTCCCTTTCCCATCCAAGGAAAAATAAGATCCTTTAATCAATACAATTAGACTGCCCAGAGAAAAGGTTGGACTGATCAGTTAAAAGAGTGAAAAGGAAACCAAGCCATTTTTTGATAACTCTATACGCCAGCCATTTATTCTTCCTGGGGGAGGTCTTGCTAGAGGACGAGTTAAGTGAGTTTGTGAGTTGTCTATTGGTAACATTCACACATGACAAAATAGGATGCTTCTGGGCATTGTTACAAATCCAGTATGCTTCAATCCAGGTTCTTTTCAGAAGTGAGAATGAATTTTGTGCTTGCGAAGCTCAGATGGTGTTGGCAGGTGCCTTAGGAGCCGACCCCACACAATAACCAGTGAAAACCTAACTTGCTTCCTCTGCCATTATAATTGTGCTTATCCGTTAAAGACTAAAAACCATTCTGAAAAGCATGACAAAGAGAGTTTGTCTCTGAATCCAGTCACAGATTCAGGTTAATGACTTCATCCTTTGGCTTTGTGGAGTTTTATTTTTTCTTTGCTTCAAATGAGTCATTGTTGGATTGATGTTTTTTTTCTTCCTTTTAACCAATTTGTGAGACCTAAAGAATCTATATTAACCATTTGCTTCCATCACTTAACCCCACAGGCCGCAGTTCTCCTTATGCCATTAGAGTATATTTTTCAAATTAGATATAAGAACAGAATCGTAATTTTTCCAAAGTGGTTTCAAGAGAGTAGGAGTATTGAGAAATTGTGGAGTTGTATATTTCATGTCCCACAAAAAACAACAATTCATCTTGGCTTTGACCTGAAAGGCATGACTTTAGGTCTAATCTCCATCTCCTCAGCCACATAACACTCTCTGAGGGAAGGGGCTAAGAAGGGGAGTCTATGAGGCCATGACTAGAAGGAACTAGAAGCAACAAGTACTTCTTTTTATCTAAATTTAACATCTCAAATATATAGCATTAAGGGTACATATGAGAGGCACTTGAAAGAGAACTTGAACTCAGATCAGGAAGATCTGTGTTCAAGGCCTGGCTTTGAAACCTGATGGCTCTCTGACCCTAGACAAGTCAAGTAACCTCTTTATGCCTCAATCCAATCTCTAAGACTTTGTTACAAAAAAAGTACTGATTTGCTTTGATGCAAAGCTTTTCCTATAATTCCCATCTCCATCCTATGCTTCCTGTAGTCTAGACATCACCCTAATCCCTCTCCCACCAAAACTTTGGACTCTGCCCATGGAAGCTTTCTCCCAGTAGAGACAGATAAGAGGTATGGTGGACAGGTTCTGGACCTTGATGCAGGAAAGGCTGAGTTCAAAATCTGCTTCAGATATCTGTTCAACCCCAGGGAAACCATTTAACCAGGTTTTTAAAACCAGTTAACAGACATTTATTATGAACTCAGTGTAAGAGTCATTTTTCAACTGTATGGAATTTTGCATTTTATGATATGTACCATTACAGAGAGACATGTGTAGAAATTAGCAAGAGATAGAACAACTAATGAAACACACCAAAAATAAGGCATCCAGGCAAAAAAAAAGCAAAAGAAATGGATTATGTAAAACGTGTATATTGTATTGTGTACAGAATGCATACTCCCATACTTGATCTTAAACTGTTTCCTAAAACATAGCAATAGGTTGTTGCCAGTGTCATACAAAAATAGGTTTCTGTTTTTAAAGTTTCTACCTAATAAACAGAAATCTATTTTCTCTCCCTTCCATAAATTTCTTGATATATAGAAAAAGATATATCTGTATCAATGTAGTCAGGCAAAATAAATTCTCTCATTGTCCACATTTGAAAATATATATCTTTCATTCTATATCCTGAATTGATAATAATGTTTAAATTTTGCTCTTCTAGACAAGGATGGTCATTGCATTGACAATAGTTCTTATAGCTTTCAAAATTGTTTGCCATTACGCTATATTATCACATAAAGTGCTCTCCTCTGTTTCACTTGTTTCATTCTTAATCACTTTATAAAAAATTTCCAAATTGTTTTTACAATATTAATGCTATAATAAAAATTTATTCTTCTAATTCTGCTTACTTTACTCAGTTAATTCGTGTAAGTCTTTATTTGTATTAGCAATGGCATTAACAAGGAAGGAAGAAGTGTTCATTAAGCATATACTATATGCTAGGCAAAGCAGCTAGATAGCTCAGAGGAGAGCATGCTGGGCCTGGAGTCAGAAAGACCCAAGTTCAAATCTGGTCTTAGACATTCACTAGCTGTGTGACCCTGGGTAAGTAACTTAATGATGTTTGTCCCAGTTCTTCATCTGTCAAAAGAGCTAGACAAGGAAATGGTGAACTACTGCAATATCTTTGCCAAGAAAATCCCAAATGGGGTCATAAAGAATTGGACTTGATTAAAACCAGTGAGTAATAACATGGTGGCATTAGTTTTTTTCTTTGGAATTAGATCCCCTTGTCTCCACATGGAAATGTTTGGTCATCAAGGCAGGATATGGTGATGGACAGAGTTACATGATGGTTTTCAGAACTCAAAGTCTGAGGGGATTAGAGGTCCCATGGGTGGGACTTTCCATGCTCTTAGATGTCAAGCAGGCTTCATTAAGAGAGGCAGGGGCCAATCAAGTCCCAGGGCAGCTTTGTTGCCTTTTAAGGAAAACTAATTCCTATTCCTGACCCTTTGAAATCTTCTATTTCTACATTTCTTAAAGCCCAATAGTATTCTATTACATTTATATGCCACAATTTGTTCAGTCTTTCTTCAATAATGGGCATCCCTTAATTACCAGATTTTTGTCACCACAAAAAAGAACTGCTATAAATATTTTTGTACATGACCTTTTCCTCTCTTTTTGATCTCTTTTTGGTATAGGCCTAATAGTAGTATAGCTGGGTCAAAAACATTCGTTGTTAAGTAACTTTTGGTGTGTAATTCTAAGTTGCTTTACAGGTGGTTGCACCATTCATAGGTCCACCTACGGTGCACCAATGCTTTCCTACAACCCTTCCAACATTTGTCATTTTTCTTTGCTAATCTGATGAGGATAAGGTGGAACCTCAGAACTGCTTTAATTTGTATTTCCCTGTTGGTGATTTGAAGAATTTTTAAAAATATGGCTATAGACAGGCTCAGTTTCTTCTCTTGAGAACTGCCTGTTTTATCCTTAGACAATCTATCATTTGGTTAATGGCTCTTATTCTTACAGATTTGAATCAATTCTTTGTATATCATGCAAATGGGATCTTTATCAGAGAAACTCGTGGCAAAATATATATTTTCCTAGTTGTCTCCTTTTTAACCTTAGCATTATTGGGTTTATTTGTACAAAAAACTTAAATTTTATGTAATTAAACATCCATTTTTTTCTTCTGATATCCTCTATTCCTTGTTTGGCTATGAACTTTCCTAAATCTGATAGGTAAATTTTCCCATGTTTCTGTAATTTGTTTATAAGGCAACCTTTTGTATCTAGGTTATATTTTATCCATTTGGAGCTTATCTTGGCATTGGGTATTGATCGTAATCTAGTATCTTCCACACTGCTTTCCAAATTTCCCAATTTCAGATATAGAGAAGTTGAAGATTCATGATATGATAATCTCTATTTTTCTTCCTGTCTGACTTTCTTCCTTCTCAAGCCTCTAGTTCCCCTCTTTTTCTAATTGAAAATAACATTGCCACCTGAAATACTCAGGTACTTTGTGGAGAGAACATGAAAATTTCAATCTAGGAGGAAAAAGTGACTGCCATGAGAAATATCTACCATGCAAAATCATTCAAAAGAAGCTCCTGTACACCGTCCATAGTTTAATAATGGCACATTTTGACAGACTTCACAATCTCTCTCTTTTTTTCTAGTAATATCACAAAGGACTTAAGGCTGAGGATTTACAGACTCTCTTTTCCAGGAGTCACATTGCAATGTTTATCTGCTTCCTCCTACAAAGCTCTACAGAATGGGACTATATCTTGGAACCTCTTTTTTTCTTTCAGTAGTTCTAAAATCTACCATTCTCAGTAGAACTCTAATGTGAAGTTGGCAGAGCTGATGGTGCACACAAAGCTATCTATTGGTAGAGAAGAAAAGGGTTATTTTTACCTATGTGGACTACTGGCAGTACTAGATGGATTTGTCCATGTCTGAAAAGAGTAGATGAGGCTATAAAGATGATTCATTATTAAAAACCCCTTAAGGGATTTCAAAATTAGAATTTATATGTTAAATACTATTCATATCTATAATAAGTATTAGGAAATATTTAGATTTTGGTAACAGTGTCTAAATAGACACCTTCCCTTCTAAATACAATTGAAAATTTGCTTTTTCCAGTACTGAGTGGCTGGCAGGAGCTTTTGTTTCAGAATGGATTTTTTTTTTTATTTGTAGTATAACTACAAAAGGTTTCCAAAGGATAGTTTTTTATTTTTTTTAAGCTTTCGGTGTGGTGCTTTTTAAAATTTTAATCAATGAAATCACTAAAAAAAACTTATTTGAAGAATTTAAAAATTGTGCTCTTTTAACAGAGCTGTGTTTCTTATTAGTTTTGGCTCCCTTCCCAACCCCCTTCCCTTGGCCTTCTCCTCTTGGAAAGATACTGTAGGTAGACAGTGAACTGTCTCAAAATTGATTAGGATCATTTATCTATAGCTCAAAGAGACCAAGGAGGTCATTAGTCCCATGTCCCCCCCCCTTTTTTTTTGCAAATAAGGAAAATGAAGCCCACAGAAGTTAAGTGATTTGCCCAGTCACATAGTTAGTGTCATAGGTGGGGTTTGAACCTATATTCTCTGGCTCCAGAATCAATGCTTTTTTCACTTTACTAGGCTGAATAGAAGGAAGAGAGTGACTTGTATTTCATTTGGGGAACTTGTATTGCTTTTGATAATACCATGCGCCTACTGAAGCAAGAGATTTATCTTTTTTCACAACAATATTCTTCTGAAAACATTATATTATAGAGAAACATCTTGGTCTCTGAAAAACTAAAGTTTCAGGACAGCCAAAGTGCAATGAGATCTATATGTATTAGGGGTTATAAACAGGTCAAGTCCATTGCCATGGTAGAGCTATGAACCAGAAATAACATGAAAAAGATGGCTTAGAAGAAAGAGAGGAGTGCTAGGAATGTATAGAGGCTGGGGATTGTCACTGGTCCATTTATGAGCTTTTGCAAACTGTGAAGAGAAGAAGAGGAAGATTCCCCAGATCCCTGGTAAGGCCCTTTGGGAAGGAGATATGAGAGGTCATGTAGTCATACAGGTGAGGTGGGGATACAGTCTTATTGAAGGGAGTGGTCACATTAAGGAGATCACAAATTTATCCAATAAACATTTATTATATTAATTATAATAATAATAATAATTATTACTATGTGTCAGGGACTTAGCTAGGTGCCAGAGATATAAAGACAGTTTTTGCCCTCAACAAGCTTCCATTCTATTGGGAGACCAGGGAACAACATGTACACGGAATATCTTTGATTACTTTTTTAAAGAGCAAAGACTAGTGAATGAATATCTCATAATGCAAAATGTGCCTCTACTTTATTTTCCTTATTCTCCATTTCCCTTCATCTTTCTTGGACTTGCTACAAAAGCTATATTTCTGACTTAAACAAAGATCTTTCAGAATTTGAGGTGTCATAATTTTGTTCCTGAGTGCTCAGGAGCAAAAGACTTGGAGATATGACCTTGACATTATAGTTGACAGGTTACTTTTTAAAAATTAAAACCTTATTCTTTAAATTTGGTCATTTTTTACCTCATTGCTCTTTAGGAAAACTAAAGAACATTTAGCCCATATTAAAAATAAAGCTCAGCTCAAAAACAACTTCCTACATAAGGATTTATTTGTGATTTCCATATTTGCTAATGCCTTTTCTGAGAACACTTCCTATTTATTTTGTCCACACTTTATACCTCCTGCTCTAGTGGGGTCTTGGTTGGGGAAGGGCAAGTGCCTAATAGTTTGATCACTAGCCCAAAGGGTATGACAAACTTAGTAACTTTTCTCTTGTAATTCTAAAGCAACTCTATAAAAAATGTTTTAGCATGTCTATGTTTTTCAATCCCTCGAACATTGACTATTTCCATCTTTTATCATTTTTGTTATTTTAATAGGATGAAATTTCAATTTGTCCTTTTATACGTGATTTGGAGCATTTTCCCAAACAATTTTATTCCTTAGGGATTGTTCTATTTCTCATGTTCATATTCCCAGTATTAGCCTCTAAAGAGGAACTTCCCTGGTGAGCCAGCTACTCCTCTTCATTTCTCTTGCATCTATTTTGACTCTTTTCTTCCATAATCTTAATATTCAAAAGCTGCTCCTGATAACTAATTTGTTTCCTAGAGTTACTGGGTAGGGGTGCTCCTTGAGTGGATAATTGAGATTGACTATGACTGCAAATAAGTACATTGACATTACAGTCAGTTTCCCATGAGTTCTGTTAATGTGAATCAGTTCATCCAACTTGGTTATCTGTGGGAAAGATAATCGAATCCAATTTCTACATCTGCAAATTGAGATCCGGACTCTGGAATGGAGAAAGGTTGTACTCAGTGCGTATCTAGTGCCGTACAATAAATGTTTGTTGATTTGAACTGCACTGCAAAAACATGAAAATTCTTCATTCATCTTAGAACTGTGCAAGAATGTATATGAAATGAGAAAAGGGAAATAAATAAAAAATGATAGTCTGTCCTAGATGAGCTGGCAGGTATTGGGATGAGAGGAAAGAAACTAAATGGGGCATCTATAGGCAAAATTGTAAATCAGGAAGATTTTAGCCTTTTTATTCTTTCCCCTTCCTTTCATCATTTGCCTCCCATCTTTTGTCATTCTTCTATGGCTTTTTTCTAGACATTCATTACTCCCATGTTATTCTTAAGTGCCATCTAATTTTCCATTTCCTCTAGGCTTTTCTCTACTTTTTTGGCTCCAGATTTCCCTGTACCTTCACTAGACTATTCTGAATCTATTCCTTTAGGACTTTGTTATTTGAATTAAATCCCTGAGCAAATGTTAGTAGCCTAATATGTTTTCTAAGCCTTAAACTAAAATAATAGCTCTCTAATTTGGAGGATTTCAGAGACAATGAAAGAACAATATGGTGGAGAGGGGTTTTCATTGTTACTCAGATCACAGTCTGTTAGTCACAGATTAACAGAAAAAAATCCCTGCTGTGATTTTGGGAAGATACTGATTCTAGGAATTCAGATTACTGTGTTGAAGGGTACAACAAAACACTGAGTAAGCTTAGGCATTATGTGTGTACTGGCTGTTATTTGTTAGAATTACTTCAGAAATTGTTTAACAAAGTGAAGATAAAAGAAAAATTCATGTTAATTGGCTCATAGAATATAGCATGGATCCTTGAATGACAATAGAATGCTACATTTTGTAGGGAAAGCTTTAGGAATTTGGGATGGACACTGATTGAAGGACAGTAATTCCAAGAAACAGGAAATGTCTATAAAATGTAACATTATTGTAAAAAAAAAACAGGCTTTTAAAAGCTAAATAGAAAAGGACACTACTTAATAATCTTTTTTTGAATTTTTAAAATTCTGAACCTAAATTCTACATAAAAGGAGCATTTCCGTATGCAAATTTGAACAGAAAAAGACTGAGTAAACCATGAATCTCTAATATGCACAACTTTACCCCCCTTTTAAATGTATTATAAATTCAATAACTTTCAAAGCTATCCTATTTCTCTGAATTTTCCATTTGCCTCTTTTCTGTTTTCTTCTGTGCCATAAAAACAAAAACTTCAATGACCTTTTTTCCTTTCTTGTCTTTTAAAATTACTATTATTAGCTCATCTTTTCCCATTCCCCAACACACTATATCCATATTTGAAAAAAAAGAAAAACAAAACCTTTGTAACAAATACACACACACACAAATCAAGGCATTGGCCATGTACACTAATATATGCCCCCTTCTACACCCTAAGTTTATTACTCATCTGTCAGAAGGTGGGTAGCACACTTCATTGTTAGTCTTCTGGAGCTGAGGTTGCTCACTGCATTTATCAGAGTTCTTGAGTCTTTCAAAGTTGTTTTTTGTTACAATTTTGACATTATTGCATAAATTGCTCTCTAGGTTCTTCTCACTTCACTCTGAATCAGTTCATACTAGACTTTCTTATAATTTTTTATTATTTAATATATTTAGTTTTCAGCATTGATTTTCACAGGAGTTTGAATTACAAATTTTCTCCCCATTTCTACCCTCCCCCCACTCCAAGATGGCATATATTATGGTTGACCTGTTCC